>JBAMBJ010002823.1:0-340635 GCA_037043495.1 Drosophila recens | reverse complement strand
TGGGAATGGGTCTGGCAACGCCGCTCAGCCCTCCCATCACAGTAATCGATAAGACGATAACTATCGAGCAGCTAGGTAAAGCTCGAGAGTTCTGATCGAGAGTCCGACGTGAATGGACTGCTTCGAGAAAAAACCAAAAACGAAGTTGCGAAACGACGCTCGCACAAACGACGAATACGATTTAAACGAGTTACTTTTGAATTACAATCTTTAAATATTAATCACTAAATTACAAATAAACTTATTATAATAACTAAACACCGTGGATTTCCTTATTTAAATAAACCGAAGTCCACAAATATGGGGGCTCAACCTACAATTTTTGCATAAACGACGCGGCAAAGAGTAGAACAAAAGAAAAACGACGTAAAACGAGTGTGTATTAGTGTGTGCACAGACAAGAATTACGAGGAATTGTGAAATTCAGAAACGACGCCAAGATGCCGCAACTCGTCGATTTTGATAAAATACGCGAGGCGCTTAGAAATGAAAAGAAAAATAACATTGTTCTTTTACATAAATTTGTTTTTGAATCGGAAGGCGATAGAGATAATCGCAAACGTTTACGCAGTTTTGAAGGATTTGACAACATCGAGAGCGTGTACAATGCGAAAGTGGATTATGTTGCAACGAATTTGACGAACAACGATCTTGCAATAATTTGCAATATATTAGGGCTGCAACATGACAAGGTCGATTTGACTGCACACATATTTCGCAATCTGATGAAATCTAATTTACTGGCGGACGCAAATGAGGAAGATGAAAACGAAGAAGACGATGAAAATGATGAAGACGAAGAAGACGAGGAACATGTCAGCACGCATGAGACAGACAGAGACAACAACAGTGTGACAAGCATCAACACATTCAGAACAGCAGGAACAGACGAATTACCGAGCAGCAAAAAGACGCAAACACACGCAAAAGCCAATACACAAAATGTTAGTGTAGAATCTGTGCAAAATGCAAACATGCCGACATCGAGGTTTGCTCTAAACTTTCGTGACATCGAAGATTCCATACGACCTTTTAGTGGAGATGATTCCTTACCAGTTGAGATTTGGATAAACGATTTTGAAGATATGGCTGCTGCAATGAATTGGGACGAATTACAAAAGTTCATTTTTGCCAAGAGATCTTTAAAAGGAATAGCTAAAATGTACGTAATGAGTGAGCGAGGAATTAAGAACTGGCAAATGTTAAAAGAGTCATTAATCAGAGAATTCGAAACTCAGATTAATAGTGCACAATTACATAAACTAATGTGTGACAGAAAATTAAAGAATGGGGAAAGTTTACAAGAATATCTTTTTAAAATGAAAGAGTTGGCATCACGCGGTTGTATTGAAAACAGTGCTCTTATGCAATACGTTATAGACGGAATAAACGATTTAAGTGTAAGCAAATCCATTTTATACAACGCGAAAGATCTTAAAGAATTTAAAGAAAAAATAAAAAGTTATGAAAAAATGCGCGGAAAATCAGAAAATGTTAAAGGCAATGACGATAAATACAAGAGTGGACAAAGCAAAAAAGAAAATAATGTGAATAAAGAAAATAAAGAGATAAAATGCTACAATTGTGGTATGAAAGGACATATGTCAGACAAATGTGAAAACAAAAGTAAGGGAAAAAAGTGTTTTTCTTGTAATGAATTTGGCCACATTTCAAGAGAGTGTTCCCTGAAAAAACAAGATAATGATTCAAATCAAAGTAACACGCGTAACATAACAGCTGATCATATTTCGATGTGCAAAGCCGTGCGCGTCCAAAATGAAAATTACGTTGCTTTGATAGACACCGGTAGCAAGTACAACATTATGTGTCAGAGGTCATATAAGAAATTAAAGAATGTGAGTTTAAGCCCAATTAGCGTTTTGCTCGTCGGTTTCGGTTCTCAAAACAAAGTGAAGCCCTTCGGATCATTTGTTGAAACGTTGAATGTGGACAATCAGCAGTTTAAAGTCAATTTCTTAGTTGTTTCCGATAAATTTCTAGATGTCGAAATAGTGTTGGGCGAAGATTTTTGTAAGAACGCTGAAATAAAAATAAATCGCGACGGCATAACAATTAAAGAACCCAATAACGATGATGACCCTGAAATGAAAATAAACTCAATAATGAAAATAGACGTGACAAATAATGATGAAATACCGATTGAAATAAATCCAGAAGCAAGCAACAGTGCCAAAAGCCAAGTTTATGAGCTCGTGAAAAACTATAAGCCGGGAAATGGCAAGTCGACAAACGTGAAAATGAATATCGTGATTAAAGATGAAACTCCAATATATTCGCGACCGCGCAGGCTCGCATATTCCGAACGCTGCATAATTGACGATCAAGTAGACCAGTGGCTGAAAGACGGAATAGTTGAACAATCCGAGTCAGAGTTCACTAGCCCTGTGATACTGGTGAAGAAACGAGATGGTACACCGAGACTTTGCGTCGATTATAGAAGAATAAATAAGGTAATAGAACGAGATCATTTCCCACTACCACTGATTGAAGACCAGCTAGACCGACTTGTGGATGCGAAAATATATAGCACGATCGATTTGAAGAACGGATTTTTCCACGTTGACGTCGAGAAAGAAAGCCGAAAGTATACATCGTTTGTTACGCACAATGGGCAGTATCAGTTCTGCAAAGTCCCATTTGGTTTAACCAACTCGCCTGGTGTATTTCAAAGACACGTGAATGCCATATTCAGAGAGCTGACCCGCAGAGGCATCGCCATGCCATACGTTGACGACATCATTATACCTGCCAGAACCGAGGACGAAGCTGTGGCTAATCTCAAAGAAGTCTTGAAGCAATGTGAAGATTATAGTCTTGTACTAAATCTGAAGAAATGCCGTTTCCTGATGTCGAAGATTGAGTTTCTAGGACATGTTGTCGAAAATCAAACCATAAGTATTTCTGAGACGAAGACTAAAGCTGTCACCCATTTTCCTGTACCGAAAAACCAGAAGCAATTACAAAGTTTTCTTGGTCTTGTTGGCTATTTTCGTAAATTCATTTTAAACTTTGCAATTATAGCTAAGCCTTTGACAGACCTAATGAAACACGATGCCAAGTTTATCCTGAACGAGAAAGAGATCGTTTCCTTTAACACGCTGAAGAAACTGGTAACTGAGAAGCCGATACTGAAGATCTTTCACCCTCAGCATGAGACGGAGCTGCACACAGACGCTTCTATTGATGGTTTCGGCGCAGTACTACTTCAGAAATCGCCTGACGATGGATTAATGCACCCAGTGTACTACATGAGTAAAAAGACGACGGATGCAGAAAGAAAGTTCACCAGCTATGAACTGGAAATCCTTGCCGTAGTGGAGGCTCTACACAAGTTCCGAGTTTATCTCCTGGGTTTACACTTTAAACTGGTGAGTGATTGCAACGCTTTTACCAAAACGATCGACAAGAAAGACGTCTGCGCTAGAGTTGCCCGATGGATTCTCCTGCTCCAAGATTATGATTTCGACGTCGAGCATAGAGCTGGCACACGCATACGCCACGCCGATGCTTTGAGCAGATATCCAGTTATGATGATCTCCAACGATAGTATGCAAAGCAAAATCAAGTATCTTCAAGCACAAGACGATGAGCTGAAAGCAATTATAGATATCCTAGCTGAGAAGGACACGCACAACAATTACTTCATGAAATCTGATTTACTACACAAACTGGTTGATGACGACGAACTAATAGTAGTACCATTGGCTTTGCAACGCGAAATTATCAAGCAGGCCCACGAGAAAGGACATTTTTCCGTCAAGAAAACTAAGGAAATGATTGGAAAAGAGTACTATATACCAAAGCTCGACGACAAGATTCAACGACAAATACGATGCTGCATTCCATGCATAGTTTTAAACCGCAAGCTTGGTAAGAAGGAAGGAGAGTTGCATCCGCTGCCAAAAGAAGAGGCGCCATTGCAAACTTTACATATTGACTTCTTAGGCCCTCTTGAGTCAACACATCGGCAATACAAGCACATCCTTGCAGTCATTGACGGTTTCACTAAGTTCTGCTGGTTGTACCCAACAAAGACGACATCAGCGAAGGAGGTAGTTACGAAGCTGCAAGCGCAAAGCATAACGTTTGGGAATCCTGTCCAGATAATCTCCGACAAGGGATCCGCCTTTACTTCTGAAGAGTTTAAACAATACTGCAACGAAGAGAACATTAAACACCACGCTGTAACAACGGGCTTGCCACGTGCGAATGGCCAAGTCGAAAGACTCAACGCAATTATAGTATCGGTATTGTCCAAGCTATCCATCGATGACCCAAGTAAATGGTACAAGTATGTTGAAAAGGTGCAACAAACCATTAACTCAACGTTCTGCAGAAGCACTCACATGACGCCGTTTGAGCTACTTGTTGGCATAAAAATGCGAACCAAAGATGACATTCAAATCAAACAACTTATTCACGAAGAGATGATCCAAAATTTCAACGACAATAGAGACGAACTACGTAAAAACGCCAAGCAACAGATCCTCAAGGTTCAAGAAGAAAACAAGAAGTCCTATAACTTACGACGTAGACCTGCATCAGCGTACAAGGTCGGTGATCTTGTCGCAATCAAACGCACACAGCTTGGTGGTGGGCTGAAGCTGAAGCCCAAATATTTAGGTCCATATCGTGTCTCTAAAACTAAGCCGCAAGACACCTATGATGTAGTAAAAGATGCTTATTTCAACGACGGTCCCAGGTACACATCCACCTGTGCCGAATATATGAAGCCATGGGTTCCTAACGACGATGACGACGACGACGCATTCGAGACGAATGCATAGAAGGATGGCCGAGTTGTGGGAATGGGTCTGGCAACGCCGCTCAGCCCTCCCATCACAGTAATCGATAAGACGATAACTATCGAGCAGCTAGGTAAAGCTCGAGAGTTCTGATCGAGAGTCCGACGTGAATGGACTGCTTCGAGAAAAAACCAAAAACGAAGTTGCGAAACGACGCTCGCACAAACGACGAATACGATTTAAACGAGTTACTTTTGAATTACAATCTTTAAATATTAATCACTAAATTACAAATAAACTTATTATAATAACTAAACACCGTGGATTTCCTTATTTAAATAAACCGAAGTCCACATATATGCTTTGGCGAATTTTAAACGAATATGCCCCAAATTGCCAATTTGATTTGGCAATAGAAATAGAGAGCTCTGCTCTAAATATGTATATTAACACATAATATTGAGTGGTTATATTTAGAGGCAGACGCGACAGTCGAGAGTGAGTCAACTTTTGACGTCGTCGCCATCGTCGTTGAGTGATTTGTTGTTTGAAGATTTATTCATGGCGAAAAGCGTGAGTATTGCCGGGGCATTAGCTGCGCGAGACATTTGACACTAAATGCAATTTAAAGGCAATAAAACAAAGCGCAAAATCCATTTAAATAAATGCTCATTATGCATGCGGCGTCATATCTCGAGAACGGTTTAAGAATTGGTTAAAAAAAAGTACAAAATACTGCAAATTTGCATACAAGGGGCCAGGTACTGAGACGGAGACAGAAACACTGAAACTCAGACTGACATGAGATGCAAAAGGGAGTGCCATGTCTGCAGTGTTTTTTTTTATTTTAGTCTTTTTTTTGGGTTCTTGGAGGCCTCGAGGTGACAACGACGCCGCCAACTGACACACTGACACTGACTGACGAAGCTCGAAGGGGGCAGCGTCTAATTGATTAATTGCAAAACAACAGCACAACACGATTTGCATTTGGATATTCAGATTTTTGCTTGATTTGCGGGGATTTCGTAGTGATTTTAGAATGCAATTGGAACTGTCAATTTGCATTTAATTCGGCGAAAATAAATTGCTCGACTGACTCACGACTTGCCGCTCGGCAATGCCAATTTGGATTTAAATGATTCCACAAGGCTGAGATTAATGCCCAGATACACAGACGAGGAGACTGTCGAAATTACTCAAATAAAGCAATTTCGATCTCATTGCAATAATTTAATTTTTCATTGTTGATGCGTATTTTCTGAATATTGGCTGTTTTATTTATTTATTTATTTACTTAACAATGAATCATTAAACACAATTTTAATTCGTAGCTGAATATATAGAAGAGTTAAATTAAATTAAGTTAAATTATTCACATGCTAATTAATAATATGCCTAAACTTATCGCTTACCTTTCTGGCGATGACCTTGGAACCAGTCGGATATTGCAACCGATTACAAGCGTGGCAACAAACAGCTTACATTGTATGCAACCAACTGGTCAACGTCAACAAAGTGTCGATGTTAAACATTAAGCCAGCGACAAAATGAAGCAGATAACTGCGGTTTTTAATCAAATCAAATGCAGCAACAAAGCACAACATACAATACAGTAAAACAACAACAGCAACAGCAACAACAACAACCGACAACTGAGAGTGGTAATGTAATAGGCACAACAACAATAAACAACAACCGAATGGAAAGTGTTAAAAATCTGATTATCATGCGGTGGCGCTGTTTTTCACATGCATGCACATTTTTCTTCCCTCTTATTTTGCATGCCAAGTCGCAGTCGTTGTTGTTGTTGCTGTTGTTGCTGTAAATGCGATTGTCTCAGGTAAATGAACTTGTAATTGGCCATAGACAACACTCTTATTGCCTGCCACTGGCTACAGACAACAGACATCAGACATGCATGCAACACAAATGTGCGATGTATGGATGTTACTGCAATGTTTTATGCACGTCTACAAAATGTTGCAAGTTTTATAAGCGACTTTGATATGTATGCATCAATTAGGCTCACTTTTTTTATGAACTATCGGTTATAGCTTGATTGGTAGTTGCCGCACTTGTGAGAAAAAAGTTTCAGCTGTAAATTTCAAGTTCAATATTCATTTTATTCTGCATTAATACTGTGCAATTAAAGTTTTTTACAGCATTAGTAAAGTGCACAGTTTGAAGTTAGTTTGTTTTTCGACCAAGCAACTTAAAAACCCAAAATTTATGTTCATTTTGTCATGACTTTTTCCAAATATTGAAACGTTTCAGCTTGCAATTTCAATATTCATTTTATTATGTATTAATACTTTGAAATTAAAGTTTTTTACAGCATTAGTAAAGTGCATACCTTGAAGTTCTTCTGATTTTTGACCAAGCAACTTGGAAAGTCAACATTTTTTCCATTTTGTCATGACTTTATACAAAACCATTAAACGTCTTAGTATCAAATTTAATATTTTAAAACTCGAGTTAAAAAATGTTGTAAACTTGAATAAGACAAAGGGAAAAAAAATATAAAAACGCAATTAATTTTAAATTTTTTATTAAAATTGATTGATTTCTTTTTAATGCGAATTTTAAAATCGCTTTCCGAAAGTAAAAATACAGTTTTTTTTAAGAAAAGGAAACTTTTTTCCAAAAATTTACATAAACTCAATTTTAAAAGCAATTTTAAACCCTTAGTAATATCTATAGAAATTTGATAGTTTTGCAACAGCATAAAAAAGAAGATACGTTGCAAATTCAAATCAATTTCAGCATCAGCAAAAATTTAGTGCAACATTGTGTGGCAAGGCAGTCGAGGCGTTTAATTAAAATGTCGCCGCATGTGGCAGCCAATTTTTCAGCACATTTCAATATTTATCTGCCAGCTGCCAGGACAAAGCAAATAAAATGATAAATATGTGCAGATATACATATATTTTGCGCTGTCCATTGTTGTCGATAACGGACATACAAAAAGCCGAGTAGCCACTGCAACTGCCACAGCCGCACTTTGTTGTGCCACCAACTGCAGCGCTAAGCAAATGATAATAAACTTTCACGCCCATTAATTGGCTTTGCGTGTTTTTTTTTCTCTGTCTCTCTCTCTGTGTTTCTGTAACTGCCAAATGGACAGGGGACAGTGGACAGCGGACAGTTGACTGTGAATGACGACGATGACGTCGAGCGGCGCTTGGGCAGCTTGATTTTTTTATAGCATGTAATTCGTCAGCATGCAATGGGTAATATTATGGTGGCAAGCATGAAGCCCGCAAAATGCTATGCGATGCCACAAAAAAAGGTCATAAAACAGCAAACAAAAGTAAAAACACTTTCACTGCAACCTTGAGAGTTGCCAGTTGCAAGATCTGTCAATGGGTCAGTTGCAAGTACATACACACACACACACAAATACATCAAGCGGCTGATGCCCAATTAACCACATTTGTTTCGGGCTCGTTTGGCTGTGATGTGATTTTCATTTCAAGTTCGATTACGCAAAAGTTCTCTGGCCAGAGCAAAAGACTTAAGCAACAAACACGTTTGGCATATGCATACAACATATGTGTGTATGTATGTATTTAAGTACATGCTGCATGTTGCTTGATGCATGCTGCCTATTGAAACGAACGAAATTAACAAAATCATATATCACTGGATACTTGGACGACCTCCCAGCGTGCTGACTCCCCATCCAGTGGAATCTTGGCCGCTTGTTGTTGGCCTGATTTATGTCTGGCCACAGATGAAATGAATTGTGTAACCCTTTTTAGCCAGCGCAGTAAGTTAACGCGAATTTCTTGTTTTTGATCGTGGGCAGAGGCAGAGACAGAGGCAGCATCATCATCTTCCATCTTCCATCTGTTGCATCTGCTCCATCTCATCGTCAAGGAGATGCTGCTGCTTATCGCTGGCGGCTCATCGCGGCCACGTTGCGGCCATAAAGCAAATCAAATTGCAACAATTGTTGGTAATATGTTAATAAATTTTTGCTGCTCCTTTTTGTATTGCTCAATATTTTGTTTCTTCACTTTCATTAAGTTTTGAGCGATTCTGAATGTGGTTCATTTAAACTGAATTTATTACTAACTTGGCCTGTACGTGGGCCCTGTAATTTCAATGAGATAACAATCAGAGTCAATCCTACGCAATATCAACTTGTATTACGTTGCTTGTAATCAGCTTTTATTTGGTTAACTTTCCAAAAATGAGAAGGAAATTTAAGGAGGCAAATATCACATTGACAAGAAGTTCGAGAGACATCGATGATTAATACCACTTAATTAAAAGTAATTTAAACTTACGTCTAACTGCAAATAATGAGTATGTGTGTTTAATTAAATGATTAAAGCAATGACTAGACAAATGGCAAAGGTTTCTCTGAATTGACATAAATATTTAGCAGTTGAATGCTAAAAACCTTAATACTCGTTATGTATATTGCAAAACATTTAATTGCAAATTGTTTAGCTAAAAGTTATCATCATCATCGTTCAACTATTTGTGTAATTACTTATTGCTGAAAATAATTATTAAAGCCACATGCAGCTAATGATCGACCGCATTGTAAATTCTAAATTGTAAATTGCAAATTGAAACAAAAGGCGGCAACGGATTTGTCGATTTGCCGCAAAAGTTCTCATGCTTGTCAATTGACAGCAACATCAGTCAATGCGCTTGGCCAACCGTAAAGCAAGTTGAAAGTTAACTTATGACTATTAGCCAGGCAGTTTGGCATTTTAGCCAAATATGGCCAGGGATTTGAGCGGCAATTTATGTGATTTGTGCGAGATTTTGGCAAATGTTGCGCCAATGTCTGTTCGGCCATTGCCAATTGACTTGTTGTTGTTGAAGTCAGCGGAGCAGCAAGCCACAAGCAACATGTGGCATGCAACAGCCAAACCCCAATAGATACACACGACACGACTTAAGCCCGACTGCGACTGCGACTGCGACTAATACAAAACTTTATGGCTCAAATCGCATTTGCTCGCATCAGAACAAAATCAGCTTATGGCCAACTCACAGAGGCAACAAACAGTCAACTCAATTCGAGCCAACATACAGTAGCCCTGTTGTGGATCTGTTAACTTTTCTATTTCTCAAAAAGAGAAACGCACTCGCTGCAGTCATAAACATGGGCATTAAGGCTTAAAGGCAAGGAGGCGTGGGCAGCTCAAAAGATGAAAAGCTGAAATGATGAAAAGCTGAAAAGGTTGAGTTGTGTTGTTTTGTGTTGTCTTGTGTTGTCTTGTGTTGTGTTGTGTTGGCTTAGGTCAAGGCAAAGGTGCATTAACTAAGCGCAGGCACTGCGCACGACCTTGATTCTCCTGGTCGGCGGGGGCCACGCACAACAACTTAATTTGCCCATAATGAGAATCAGCTGGCTCTCTGACTGACTGACTGACCAAACTGACTGGCCAAACAAGCGTTGCTGATTTACCACACAGCAAAAAACAAGAGGCAATGGTCAACGGCAGCAACCCGAAGATTTAATTCTCTTAAAGAAACCTTATATTAAGGAATTTTAAAAAGGAAGAAGAAAAAACCAAGAACAAAATTTTAGGAATCCAAAATCGGAAAGATAAAATTAGGAATCAAAAATTTGAAATTTCAATCAAGAAAAATATTTAGAGTAAAAAAATTAAGGAACAAAATTGGGAAAAGTATCTTTGGTTTTCCTGTTAGGGCCGAAAAAAAACAATCAAAATATGAAAGGGTAGACAAAATAATGTTGCTTTTTTATATAAGGTGGCACACAATATAAACGTGTAGATTTTGAAATAAATAATTCGAATAAAGTCCTGATTTTTAAATAAATTGTTCGACAAATGTTGTCTTTTTGATGATGAAATAGGAAAATGCCGATAACAATCGCACGATTCCAAATTTTTTTTTTTTTGAATTTTTGTATTCTGAGTAATATTTTTCGACATTCGTATATAGAATCCTTTTTATGACAGCTATATAATAAAGTACTCCCCTTTTTCCAACTTCCAAAACTTTGTCAAAATTTATCCAACTTCCTTGCGGAGTGTTGGAATTTTAAAATATTGATTTTTTTTCCAAAACGGTCCAGTTTTCTCATACCTATCCCATGGCATATTTTCAAAAATTTCGAACTTCCATAGCTTGTCAATAATAAACCGATTTCCTTGCGGAATATCAATTTTCATGCGGATTGCAAGTTTTATTATTGTTTGGCCTGTCCATCACAATTTTTGGTAAATATTAATTTTTTTCTAACACTGTCCACTTTTTACACACCAACCTTACTAAATGCGTTACATATATCGGCTCAAAATTATAATACCCTGTGCAAGGGCATGTATACAAAAAAGAGAGGCGACGCTCCTTTTCGTCGTAATCCTGTAACCATGAATTATGCGAGCCCCAACCACAAAACCATTTAACAAAATGCACAACCGGGCGAGCCAAGCCATAATCATTGTAGAACCTTGAAGTGCATTTTTAATGCCAGTGCTTGTCTGATAAGATTAAGTCATGAAAAGGCTGCGCCCAGCGCAAGTTGTTAGCAGCATACAGACAACGACAATGAGAATTACACAATGGACGGAGGAAGGGAGAGGAGTGTGGGGCAAGGGGTGGCACTATGAAGAGGAGTGGAAAGGGGGCGTACTATTTGCGAAAGTGTTTAGGTTAGGGTCTCAAGTGTGTCTACATGACTCTCACTTTTAGGCCACAGGAATAAGCTGAGCTTGGCCAGAATGGCAAAGCACTTTCCTGCGGCAACTATTGTACAACAACAACTACAGCGATAGCAACAACAACAATTGCGAACAACATTTTTAATGTACATTTAAATGTCGATTTTGCAAATTGTTGCCTGTTGTTGTTCAATTTCAATTTCAATTATGTTCGTTGCGCAATGCGTTGAAATTGCGCGTACTTTTATTTTTGTGGTTGTTTTCGTAGTTGTTGTTGTTGTTGTAGTTAGCTGGCCAAAATAGTCATTGGCTTTTGTCTTTGACTGTGGCTGTGGCTCTTGCTTTGGGCCGCCAGCAAATTGTTTCCGCCTCGTGCAACTTAATTGTCTTGAACAACATAATTTGGCCACATTTACTAGCAACAACAACAACAGTTGGCAACAATTGGTGCCTACAAATTTTATGTAAGTTAATTTCAATTTGTTCGCACACGAAAGTTGCCTGCCAAATTCTCAGCGGGCCAGAGAAAGAGAAGAAGCAAACAAGAGAGAGAGGGAGGCAGAGGCAGAGGGTGGAATCGACCTAAAAAACAAACAGAAAGAGTACAAAAAATGCCAATTCATGCAGTTTAAAACATTTGTTCGACATTTCAAAAGCGGAATTCAATGGCTCACAAAAGAAAGGCGAAAAGGAAAGAGAAGTCTCAATTCCCGCCCGGAACGAGGTTGTTGACCTTGTCAACATTCACCGCTTTTGCTGCACGTGAAGAGTGCGCTACTAACTTTTGTCCAGCCGGCAATTAACTTATTTTTGCAGCTGACTAAGACAAGCTGAAGCTGATGCTGCTGCCACTGATTGCAATCACCACCCGAAACAACCGAAACACCCCATCGACTTGCCACACAAGTTGCCCTGGTCTCAGTCTCAGTCTGTGTCTGTGTCTTGTCTGGCATTTCAATTTGATTTCAATAGCCCATTCACAGAGAGAAAAATGCGCATAATATCAGCAAATGCCACATAAATTTATTATTTTATTTTAATACATATAAAACAAAAAAGCGGGCTTAAATTAAATATATTGGATATTAATTTATAAGTCAACATTTTTAAATGTAGTTTATTTATTTATTTATTTAAATAGCAAACATTGCTGCGTCTAATTAATTTATAGATACAAAATATTCAATTGGTATTGATATTAATAATAACAATAGATTTAACAAAACTTCAAGTAGTTATAAAGAAAAGAAAGCCTACAAGAATTTGCCAGTCCGGCGAGCTATGTTCCTGTTCACAGCCAAGGTCTGTAAAATGAAAAACTAATTAAATATAAAAAAAACATTTGATTTGCCTACTTCTAAAAATTTTAAAATGTCAAAGTTAATATTAAGATAGACATTATCCAAAGTAAAAAGCAATTAAATAAAAAATGCATTTTATTTGCCTAAAATTTTCTGAAGTTCGACAAAGTTCATATAATTTTATAGAATTTAATATGTTACATATTATTTTTTATTCTCATCTTTTAAATTATCAATCGATAAACTTTATTTTTTATGAGTCAATTATGGCCCTATTCTCTTTCAGCAAAAAATTTTTTTCGACTTTTTTTTTTTTGCATTTATTTATAGCTTGGGTAGTTGTGAATATGCCCCTTCGAAATACTTAAGGAGATATGGCCATTTTTATCCAGCAATGTTAATGGTAATGCAAGTGAAGTCAAAACTTTGAACGCGTTTATCTCGAAACCACGTTTTTCGAACTGGCGGCCACGATTCCGCCAGTTCTACTGAACCGATTTGGATGAAACAAAGTTTAATCGACGTAGAATTGTCACCATTCTGGCCCGTAGCAAAATAAATATTTTGCGATTTTTTTTACTATTTTTTTTTACACTAAACTACAAAAAAATGGGTCCAAATTCGATTTTTCAATTTCAAGTGCCGCCATTTTGACAAAAAAAATCGCAAAATTTTTATTTTGCTACGGGCCAGAATTACATCTATGCTGATCATAACCCTATATTTTTTTTTTTTCAGACGCTCCGGAGACCCGGAATCGTGGCCGCCATGACGACACCTTTTTTTTTGCACCACCAACTTTGAAGTCTCATTACTTTTTGAACACCCCTCGTGTCGAGGCAAAAAAAATTTTTTTATTTTCTTTCATTAATTACTAATTCAATAAAAGCAACAAAATTCAAATATCTTATTGCGTTTTCAAATGCGAATTTTTTCAAAAAAGGTCCAAAAACAGCAATCTGAAGGAGATTAGGGCCTTATGTTAAAATTTTATATTAAATATATATATTTTTTTTAATTAACTATAAGTTATATTTAATTTAACACCTCCCTAAAATTAACTATTTACAAGTGTACTAAAATTTTCTCTGGGTGTATCTTCAGTTAAGTGATGAAGAGTGCAGCACGTGCTATCTTAATGGCCAAATGAATTTGCCGTAAATATACTTTGTCTATGAGTAAGGAGTCGTCGACTTAGTCGAAGTCGTAGTCGAAGTTGGTTGTTCTATCTCAAAAAACAAACATGTAATCGCTAAATCATTGACATGCAAAATGCTGACTAACCAACTGAGACGGCCAATGAAATGAAATGAAATGAAATGGATCCCAGCCATTTGGAAAGTACTCACAACACACAAAAGCCAAACCGATTGCCAATGTGTTTTTGCTCTTGTTATTGCTGTTGCTTGTTGTTCTTGTAGTTGTTACAGTTGTTGTTATGATTGTAGTTGTTGTTGTTTTTGTGATTGTTGCTCTCGTTGTTGGTTGCGATTTCCGCGAAATGTTTGCCATGATTCACTGAACAGTTTGTGGCATGTTCGGGTACTCGTACTTGTACGAGTCTACTCGTAATTTATATGTAGATTATGGCAAAGCCAAATATGCTCAATTTGATTTTCAACTGTCAATATGTTTGTTAGCATTGTCATTTTGGCAATTGTGATGGAAAGTTGCAGCGATTGCAGCAAGTCACTCGACTGCAACACAACAGCAACAACTGAAGCAACAACAACAGCCGCCTGACCTAAGACACAAACAACAGCAGCAACAAAAAAAGAAAAATAAATAAATAGACATCAACAAACACAGATTTAGACAGTCGTCTCAATAGACAAGCTGCACTGACTGCGTGAATACCCTGTAAGTTGCAGTATCTAGTTGAAGTTTCTGATTATGTGCAATCTATTATTTCATTGACTGTAGGGTATCTATAAGTCGAGTTTGCTAACTGAAAATACAGAACTGCATTGTGGCTGTATCTGCAGGGTGTCTGCCCGTCGAGTTTTTTCGAATTCCCTTGTTGTTTTTATGTTGCTGCAAATATTTTTACTAATTGCACATGAACAACGTTTATCACTCTGACAACATCAACTGTCAACAGCAACAGCAACAGCAACAACATGCATAGCGCAGGAGCAACATTGCTGTCTCTCTCTTACTTACTCGCTCTCTCACTCACTCTCTTCCACTCTTTCTTACTCTCTATCTTATTGTTGGTTTTCGTTGTTGCTGAAGCTGTTACAAGGAAAACTCATAAGCATTATCATTAACAATATTATTGTTGTTGTCATCAACAACAGCAACAGCAGCAACAGCGGCAACCGCAACATCATCAACAAGCACAACAAACAGAGAGGAGCTGAGAGGCTGTGGAGCTTTCGAGGCTCTGCCTGCGCATAATCAGCAAGGCATTTAATAATTTTTATGTTTATATATTTTGTAAATTTTCATACGCCCACGCAGCACAAAAACTGCACTCGACGTTTTGTCTGGGAAAGTTGTTGCTGTCGGTGTTGCTGTTGGTGTTGCTGTTGGTGTTGCTGATGGTGTTGCTGTTGTATTGTTAACGGCGTTGATTTGTCGTTAAGTTTACGTTAAGTGGTCATCATTAGTTAAATATGTGCATTTTTCTTTAAGGATTTTCGCGGCCTGAGATAAACTTTGTTTCGTTGTTGACGCTGATTGTTGTTGCTTTTGTTGCTGTTGTTGTTAATGTTGTTATTGCTGCTGTTGTTAGTGCCTTCAAATTGCCATAATTCATAGCTGGCAGGCGCAACTTTCCTTTTCATAGCAATTTCACTGACTTTGCTACCTTAAATTTTGAGTGCAACTTCAAAGTGTGTCAGAGAATTGGTTGGCTAAAAATAAAAAAGAAAAAGAAAGAAAATACTAATTGAATTAGCTGCCAGCTGATCACTTAAATTGGCAAGTCATTAAAATGAGTCAACTGGTTGGTACGATACTTAACGGAAGCTAGTCAAATGAAATTGAAAGACAATTAACCTGATTAGCGTGCGACTTACTTGCAACATGTTGCGGCAACATGCATACGTGCTACTGTACTGTGCGATAGCGGTACATTTGTATCGTTAGGAAGTCTTAAGCCAACGATTCCAGCTCTAACTCTAAAGTCTGTCGCTGACCAGGCGAGATCATTAATCACTAGTTGGCCGCGGACTGCAGCACGGATACGTAATTTAGTGACCATAAATAAAAGGAAACTTTGCCGAGTGAAATTGAAATGTTTTAAGCGATGAGACAAATGTTCGACTTGATTGCAGCTCAGTTATATGGCGTTTCTTCTCTTATCTGCCTTTTTTATTTGCCTTTTTTTTGCTCTGTTTTGGCACTCGCTGAGTCTGCGATTAATGACATTTTGTATCAATTTCGATGTTGTTTATGAAAACAGCGTTCAATACGCATTTACAGTTGGTCAACTGATTGATGCATTCAATGAACTAAAGTAGCTTATAGCACACATATATCCAGGAGAATGCCCACATCGTTTTTATGGCGCATAGTTCACGTCCATAAAATTTGTATTGAAAACAAAAGACTTAGGCAACGAACTTGCGTGATATACTCCTATCAAATGTTGCAACTTAGGGCCATTGATAGATTTTATGATAGCAATAGAACATAAAATGGTAAAATACAACCGCAACAACAACAATAAAAGCACATAAAATTGCCTTCTGTGTTTTTTTTTTGTGTGTCGACGGGGTGAAAGTGTTGTAGGGGGCCGCGTTGTCAACGCTGTGACAGCTGCGAGAAAATACGCGTAGTTAAAAAAAATTATTGCTAAAACAATAATCAAGAAACAACAAAAAGAAAGAAGGAAATGAAATGAGAAAGAAAAAAACCAGGCGCTTGTGTTGTAATTTCAATTAATGCGCCATATAAAAATAAACTTTTAAAGCTTTGTGCCTATTTCGCCTGTCCACCCGCCCCGCCTCGCGTCGCCCGCCCGCCTACTTGACATTTAATTAAAACATGTGACGGCATTTATGATGGGCGGGCAACTTGAGCGCATCATGCGTTGTTATAAACAAAGGCACAAGCAACAACAGCAACAACAATAACATCAAGATCAGCTAACGTGAGGCGTTAGAAACGGTGAGAAAAAGTGTGAAAGAAATGCCTGAAGTGAAGCTCCAAACTCGACGCTCGATCGCCCGTCGGGCTGCTGCGGAATTTCAAAGAAGTGAAATTTTTGCCTTGCTTTTGAATGTGTGTGAGAACCGCAAAGCAATTAATTTGTATAAAATACCCTGGAGCTATCAAAATGTACAACTAGGGTATTAACAACTGGAATAGACTAAAAGCAATGATAAATAGTATCTGAAGTATATTTGCATATAAATAAACCATAACAAAATAAATTAATTAAGGAACGTATTGTTAACAATATTAAATGAAAATTAATAAGACAATATAAAATAATAATAATAGTATAATTAATACAAATTAATATTTAATTTAATTTAATTAGCAGACAACCTATAAATATAGTTCTAACTTCAATTAAATTCAGATATAATTATCACATTTATTTATATAATGATATGTTTAAAATTATACACATAATTTTGAGTTTAAAATAAAAATTAGGGGAGTGAATAAACCATAATTATGTACATATATAAACATATAGCAACAGTATTTTTAAATAAACAATTACTAGTTCAATTATTAAAAAAAAGAAAAAATGGCAATATTGCTCCAAGCAGTTATTAAACTCAACTTTTCACCGATAACAATAGATTAATACCCATGATATAAAGAATCTTGTAATGCTAGATTACGCAGAGTATCAATTAGTCTATAAGAAATGTCTATCTAATGGCAGTCTTAGTGCTTTTTGTCTTCCACACTTTTGCCAAGTTGGTAGCAGAAAGTATTTTATAAATTAGAGCAACACTTGCTGAGCTGCTAGCGGCTGCTGTTGTTGTTGCCGCTGCCAGTGCTGTTGTTGCCAAAGCTGTTGCCACTGCCGCACCTTGCACGCGAAAATCTTTTCACGCCTCCGGGCCAGGCAACATGCGAAAAACTAATTTCGGCGCACACATCATATGTCTTGCTCTCGATGGCCAAGACGCTGGCTTCGAGCCTGGGACTGGGACTCTGACTCTGGGACTAACTACAATTTGCCATGGCGATGCCGGAAGATGTTTCAATTTTGTGAAAAATCGCAACAATTACCTGATTTAGGTGGCCCGATTTCTATGCAATCGTTTCGAGCAACATTGGGTCAGATTTTGATGCGACATTGGGATGACATCATTTCAGTCAATTGAATTCAAATGTTCGATACAGCGACAACCTGTGCTGGTTTTTGCATAATTTGTCTAAAATTGGTCAAAAGGCATTTAGCCATTGAAATTCAAAATACATAAATCTTTTGATGTTTGTCTCTTTTATTTTCAAGCTCGTCACAAATGAAACGCTGACAAATCAATCAATCGAATGTAGCACGAAAGAGGGGAGCGGAGAAGTAGGGGGGTTTATTTGACATTTGACAGATAATACTACCACATTTACAATTTACAATTTACGAATTGAGTTGAGCTTGGCCTTAAGTAAATTCAGAAACAAATGTGACACTGCTCCGAAAACAAACGATTTAGACAACGAACTTGATGCCGCCTCGCACTCGAGTATAATTGATGAAAGAAGCTGCAACTGACATCAGCATTAGCCTGTGGGCAGCCAAAACGCTTTTCCAAGCAGGTGAAATTCTCATCATTATTAATGATGATGACTTTTTACGCTGCCGCAAATATTTGACCAACACTAGACACGACCACAGAGCAGCGAGCACAGAAAACTGAGCATTGAAAACAAAACGGATTTCGGTGCCGGGGCACAAGACCTCAGACCCCATTGCCCATTACCCAGCCAAGTTGGCCAGATGTGTAAGCTGACCCACTAAGCTTGGCCCGCTGGCGCGCAGTTGGACATTTTCCGAAATGTAAATGAAAACTGCACTAAGCCCTGTGGCGACCTGGCCAACAACAACAACAGTAACAGCACAACATAAATACACTTGGCAATAATTTAGAAATATCAAAAACTTTGTGCAATTTCATAAATTTAGTTTTAGTTTCAGTTTCAATCATTTTTTTGCGAGCCCAGTGGCCAAAACAGTTGCCACACATTTCCGCGTAATCATCATAATTTTGCATGACTTAAATCCATTTGCATGATTTAAAATGATATGCAGTCCACTTCGTTTCCATTACGAAGTGTATGAAAATGGCACATTAAAACACATTTCAGTTTAGACAGTTCGAATGATGATGACGATGACTTCATTAACTTCAACTCGTTTCTGGCCAAAGCAAAAGTTTTCCTCGATTTCTTGATTAATGCCGGCCAATGACGGGATAGATACACACATACATACATATGAGTACACTCTTATTCACATATGGCTATTGTGACTTTGCCTTTTTGCCATCATCTCCATTCTCCAACTCCCGCCACTTTCATGTCTGTCTGTTTGTCAATTATCATCATCTTGAGGCTTTTGCGCTTTGATCGCTTTGGCCAGAATTATTATGTAAGTTTTTGGCATATTTAAATGATTTATGGCCAACGGCATTGGCCATCGGCCTGGCCTGGCCTGGCTTGGATCTGGCTTGGACCTAACTTTGGCTTTGGCTTTGGCCTGCTCTTGGCTTCATTTCATGTTCAGCGTCGGCGTTGCCATCGATGACTTCCTGTCCATGACCGACGTGTCGGTATCGATCTTTTGGCTTGTGTGGGGAGAACTTTTCATACACACTGTATATGCGGGACATGAACTTTTGGGGGCGCTAAGTCGCAACCATTTGTTATCTGGCGGTAAAAGTTGCAGGCTCTGAAATGTTTTACAGTTGTGTGTCATGAACTTTAATGTTAAGCATGTTTTTGTTGTTGCTGTTGTTGTTGTTGTTGTTGTTGTTGTTTTTGTTGCCATTACATTTGCCTGCTTTTTTTTTTTTGTTGCAGTTGCTTTATGAAGTTTTCATTGAGCCTGCCGATACCTTTAAATGTGAGCAGTTCATGGGAACAATATTCGAGAAAGTTGTTGTTATTGTTGTTGTTAATAGTGTTGTTGTTAGGTGCCAAAGCTCGCAGACGTGCTGAGGTCGCGTCAAGCGTCAAGCGTCAAATGGCAGGCCAAAACAAAAACAAAACACGTAATTACACGTGCAAAATCTTCAGTCTGACATTTTTGGGTTAACGCGACAGAGCATCACGGTTTCGACTTGATTATCAGGTGTGTGTGTGTGTGTTTGTTTGCAATTAACACTACGTTTAATAACTCAATCGAAATAGCCCAAAAACAGTTGACCCTCATCAGATTAAAAAACAAAACAAAACTGATTGAACCATCACACTGCAAACTCAGCTAACAATTTATAATTATTGCCATTTATGAGAGAGCGTATTGTAAAACATCTTTATATAGTTGTTAGCGTGTGAACTTGATCAGCCACAAAACCAAATCAGACCGCAAAATCAACATTAATATGATCTTAATTGAAAATTCAGCAAAATAATGTAACGAATTGCATTTAAATTGCTTAAAGCGAAGCATGGATGCTCTATACAGTTTTTAAAGGTTTTGAAAGTTATAAATTTTATAACAGTCTAATTTAATTTTATTTATTTTTTAATTAAAAATCGTATTTAATGCACGTTAGCGAATTGTAATTCAATTGCCAAAGTCATCAAAATTTAAATGTGCATTTCCGTTAAAGCTATCGATAGTCGTATAATAGTCTATGGTTTTTAATTAAAAATCCTATTTAATTGCATATAATATTATTGCGCGATATCGTTGATTGTTTAGTTGAACCCTTCATCGTCCACCCACTCATAATCAACCCGGACAGCTTCACTGTCCATGCGCAGCAGATCTTTCACCGCTTTAAGAATACTCGACTCGCGCGTCTCAGCTTTCTTCAGCTCCATCGAATTCTTGAGTCGTCTTCTGCGTATGTTTCTGGTGGGCGGGGTTATGCCATCGGGCCAAAGGAATTTTTCATCTACTTCTGGCACATCCTTGACACCGTTCAGATTTGTTAAACTGTTCTCCTTGTCACTCTCTATCTCGGAATTTAAAAGTTCCTCTGGCTCTTTCAGTTGCTGTTTGTCCGACTCCTTTAGAGATTCTCGAGAGCAAACCAACATCTGAGATATATCCGCCGTTTTGTATAAACTAACATTGTCAGCCGTTTTATAGCTTTCGACAACTGTCGGCAAATCAACGATTTTGGCGTGCAATAATTCATCATTCACTCTAACTTGGCCATATCTCAACTCACTGTCCAACTGTATAGTCAGTTTCTCATCAATGTTTCCTTCTTCAATCGATTCAAGCACGGCATTTGCAAGGTCCTGCCAGAAAGGAGAAAATAAGTACTGTAATAATTTGATTTCAGCTGTATTTACTGTACCTGAGGAAAACGTATGATAAACTGACTCTCCAGTTCAAAATTGTCACAGTTCTCTGCCTGATTAACGACCTGAGACATCCTTGTTCACTCTACTTTAACCAACACCAAATACTTTTTAGCTTAGCTGCCAAAATGAAAACTTTTCTTGGACTGACAGTACATTTGCTAAAGTGTTGATTAACGTCTTCGGTTAGGGCTTCGATAAGTTTAGTGTTGATGTCCTTGTTTTGTCCATTTAAAATGCATCTAGTATTTAATGTACTCATTTTGTATTGGGGCCGTTAGATTTTTAAATAGATTTTTTTTCTTATTAATTGATAAAAAAAATAGGAAAAAGATTTTAATAAATAGTTTATTTATTTAATTCACTTAATTTGTATTTAATTTGATCGTTTCTTAAATGAAAGTGAAGTCAAGTTAAACTATTTAATAAATAAAATATCTCTTCGCTTTTTTCATATGATTAAATGTTTATTTATTAATTGGACATAATTTGTAATTTTTAAAATATTTTCAATCCTACTCATGTGTATTGAAAAACAAATACAAAAGTTACAAATGCAATTACATAGTCCATTGACAAAAGTCAAACTGCGACTGAGTTTCTCACAGATTTGAAACTGAAACGCACCACAAAACAACAAAATGCAACCACAAGTTAATTGCAAACGTTTGCATGCGATAATTTTGTGGTGCATTTAAATATTTCAATTAGTTATGCTCCGGAGATGAGGTTGGGCGAGGGGAAAGAGAAATGGAAGTAGCGGACCATGGAAGAAAGTCCAAGCGCCAGCGACATGGAGATCGACATCAAGATCGGGATCGGGAAAGGTCTGTTTGCTTAACCCCCGAGTCGAGTATTGGTAAATTTATGAACATAAAGCTGCATTTATGCGTGCGGCTTATATGCAATAAAGGTAACTTAGTGCCAACGGTGTCATAAAGGCCGCTGCCACATAAACAACAACAATAACAACAGCAACAGCAACAGCTAAAAAGTGAATTCAATATGTGAATTTATGTGCAAAGACTAAAAAAGCGTAGCAGGCAGGCACTTATTGGCCAAAAGCGAAAATAAAATAAAATTAATAATCACAAGAATTTCACTTTTCACGCAACGACAGCAAACAACAACAGCAACAACAACAGCAACAACGGCAGCAACAACAACAACATCATCATCGTCTGCCATGTCACCCACAAAAAGCGAACGCAGTTGCATAAATTTATTGAAATTTGCATTTCGGTTTTCGACGCTGACGCTTTGCCTGTTGTAGTTGTTGTTGTTGTTGTTGGTCGATCCGAGGTTTGGCCTACAAAAAAGAAAGAAAAAAAAATATGGCATCGATTGATCGCAACGCAAGATATTTCAATTAGCGTAAATACATTTTTGTCGTTGTTCGATCGGACAAACTGGCAGACGACAGACAGACAGACACACTGTATGACTGGAAGAGAAATCGAACATCTTTGAACACACACTTTAAAACCGTAAATGATGCGTAAGAGAAGTTTTACTTTTAGCCATTTTAGCCCAAATCTATTCACATTTCCCATTTTACAAAAATAGCATAAAAAAAGATCAATTGAATTTACATTTATCCTGGCAGCTGTTATAACAATAACATTTAATTTTCTTGTTTTCGGAAATTAGAAATAATTTTTAGTTTCATGCAAATACTGTAATTTTAAATCAAGATGTAAAATGGCGTCTTGTTCTTAGTTTCTATGTTTTTAAACGCGCGCGCGCAGCCTGGACAGACAGACAATTGCTGGAAGCTATGTGACAGTGAGCTAATTTAGCGGCTGCAATGTCATGTTGTTATCGGCAGTTCCACATTTTATATTGCAAATCATAAACATTTGTACAGATTATGCAAAAGTAATAAACCAAATTTGACAGCGTTTTGGCAAGATCATGATCTGAGATCAGGGATCTTCCGGTGTAATGGACACACGCAGTTGCTTAACACCCCGCAGAATTGTGATATCCAATTCCTTGTTGCCATCCGCCAAGGCATCGTAGACATCCGATGAGTTCTTGATCTCCTTCTTGTTGATGTGCGTCACAATGTCGCCGGGTTGCAGGCCGCCACTGTAAAGAGAGTTAAGAATATTAATCGTATTGCCTATCGATATGTTATCGAGTCTTATACCTATGAGCTGGGGAGCCAACAATGACCTTCCACACAAGCACGCCATGCGTCAAATTGCTGGGCATATTCTGACTCCGCGACTTGAGCTCGAATAGAATGTCGGGCGTTAGGGTTAACATGGTAATGCCCATGTACCGCTTCACCGGATAGCCCGTCTTGTAGGCCGATCCCTTCTTGCGCCGCTCCGCCGCCCGCTCCAGGAACACCTTCACATAGTCAATGGGTATGGCGAAGCTGATCCCGGCCGTGACCTTCATGGAGTTGACACCAATTGCCTCGCCATCCAGATTGACCAGCGGTCCACCCGAGTTGCCAAACGTGATGGCCGCGTCCGTTTGCAGGTAATTGATGTCCCTATTGCGCAGTCCCAGCTCCTGGGAGGCGCGTTGCGTGGAGCTGATGACGCCCGCCGTCACCGTGTTGCTCAGAGCCAGGGGACTGCCCAGGGCCACGACCCATTCGCCGGAGCGGAGCGTGCTGCTCTTGCCGAGTTTCATAACAGGCAGGTTGGTCACTTGAATGCGCAGCGTTGCCAGATCCGACGTCTGGTCCACGTCCTCGATGGTGGCGGGGAATGTCCGTCCGTCGGAGAGACGCACCTGCACCATGGTGTTTGGCTTGTTGATCACCACATGGGCATTGGTCAGGATCAGACCATTCTGTTCGATCACAAAGCCAGAACCGTTCGACGCCGTTATCGGCTGCCCGCTGAAATAGTCAAAATGGCGGGTGTCCTTGATCTCGATGTAAACAACGGAATCTGCGCAGCCGGCAACAACGTCCGCTATGAAGTTGAACTCGCGCCGTCGCCCGCTCAGCGACTTGGCCGCTATCGTCGGCGTCAGCTGGAGCTCCTCGCGCTGTGCCACAATCGTGCTGGCCAGCGCTCCAAGCGAGAAAGGCACAAAGAAGCGAAAAGCGCTGCGCCAACTGAAGCCGCCATTTCCATTGTTGTTGCTGTTGTTGTTGTTGTTGCCACTGTTCTTGTTGTTATCGTTTTTGTTGTTGCTGTCATCGCTATTCGTGCTATTGCCTAAACTAGTGTGCGCGGCCCGGCAACTGCAATAGTACAACGTCGGAGCACTGCAACGCTTTAAAAACAACTCCAACTTGTTAATGCTGCGCAGCGCCATTAATTTGTGTGATTATGTTTAGGAAATGTAATTGTTATTGTTATTCAATTTCGTGCTTAGCTTGCTGTCATTTTCGTGCTCAGCTGTTTGACACATACAGCAGGCTGCCTGCTACGTCACCTAATCGCGGCAATTGCTTACGATATATCGATAAGTGAATGCCAAAAAAATATATATAATATCTAAAGCAGGGTTTCCACAGTAGAATTTTGTTTGTCGAACGTGTTGTGTTCGACAAAAGTTCGCATGTGGATATCTATGTTCAAAACAAATTTTGTTTCGACAAACAAAATTCTACTGTGGATACCCTGCTTAAAACAAATAAAATAGCACAATGTATAATTTTATTTATATTCATATTAATTAAAAACATTTATGCTCATGTAAAGATCGTAATAAACATTTAAAATTAAATTAAGCTAATCGATAGATTTAAGCACTACATGTATCGATATTTAAAGGAGCGAGTTGTATCGATATTATTGAATAACCATATCGATACAACGAGCTTCGATACTTTTACTTTTTAAAAGAACGCAAAACGAAAAGGTTGTACTTCTGTGAAAATAATATAATTAATAAAGAAAGAACTGAAAACTTTACATATCAGGTGTGGGGTATGCCCTAATCCTTCTCGAGATCGTTTGAACTATGCAATATAGTGAAATCGTTTGTAAAACTAAATCAGAACTACGTGCTATATTAAAAAGTTTTGGCGGCCGCATCAGTGAAGGCGCGTCAATTCAACAACTTCGCGCAGCAGTAAATAAAGCTGTGAATATGGAAAACCTGAACAATTTGATCGATGCAGATGATCCAAGTGCATCATTAATAAGTTTGCCCGTGTTACCAAATTCAGACTTTGTTGAAAGCGACGCCGGCAATTTGGCGCCAGAGTCTGATGAAATTCATGAGAAATACAAGATGGCCGATCGACCGAAATGTGACGAAATTCAACCGAATAAAGCAAAAGACGAAGAATTCTGCGAATTGAGGAAAAGTTATGAAGCTGAAGCGCAACATTTGAAGCAATTGGAAAATCTTCTGGCTACTCGCAAACGGATTGCTGAACTGCAAACAGAATTGAAAAAAATTGATTTGTCTGTTGATGCAGGGTCCAAAGATGCCCTAAGCGTCAAAGATGTTGAAGCTCTAGTGCGCTCTTTCTCCGGCGATGATAACTACCCCGTTTTGCTTTGGACACGTGACTTTGAGGATATTATGGATGTCTACAACGTGAGTCCCATGAAGCGCTTCGTGTTCGCTAAACGTCTCCTATCCGGATCTGCTCAGTTGTACATGTGCAATACTGGAATACTAAACTGGAAAGACATGAAGCAGGAGTTGATCCACACCTTCAGACATAAGGTAACAGCGTGGGATATTGGAAAGCAGCTGGAAGCACGCAAAATAAAAAAAGGAGAGAGCGCGCTGCAGTATTTTGTGGCGATGTGCAGCATAGCTATGCAGGCTGAGTTAGCTACGAGCGATGTGATCCAGTTTATTGTCAACGGTCTACAAGACAAGTCAGGCGCCGCTGCATCTATGATGTATTGTACTTCGCTGGACGAGCTGCGTGAGAAGCTTCTCATATATGATCAGTTTCGACAAGTGCCCGGAGCTGTTGTGAATCGTGCTGCAGAAAACGAGAAGACCAGCGCGAAGACATCAGAGGGCCAGCAATCTGGAGAAATAAGGTGCTTTAACTGTCGTAAGTTTGGGCATCGTATGTCTGACTGTAAGCAGCCCAAAAGACCTCAAGGAGCTTGCTTCAAGTGTTGGGGCACGGATCATCATTACCGTCAATGTCCACAGCAGAGCGCTAATGGGAGCGCAATGCTGCCGCAGGTGGAACCTATGTCTGGAGAGAAGTTAGATGGGTGTACAACAATCCCTGTAACACCGCTGATTGATTTATGAATATTGCCTGGTGAGCAAAGATATAATATTCGTGCTTTAGTTGATACCGGTAGTCCAGTAAGCTTTCTTGATATATCATTAGTACCCAAAAATGTAGTTTTAAGGCCATGTTTTGAAAAATATTATGGATTAGGTGGGAATTTTATCCCTATTAAGGGCCAAATTGAAGGCCATATTAATTTTGTCATGAAGACTAATATAATTTTGTTTTATGTTGTTAAACCCAAAACATTACCTAGCTTAGTATTACTGGGCCGTGATGCTTTGCAGAAAATGAATATTAAATTAGTTTATAAAAATGAAATAAAAAGCACGAATGATACCCCTGAATCTTTGTTCACCAATACTACAGATAAGATAAATATAACTAACTTACCATTTAATCAAATAATTCCAGATACAAATCCATTGCAAACAATGGGTAACGATGATATTCAAACATACGACGAATTTAAGGACTTTTGCGCAAATATTGATATTGAAGCTCACGAAGAAATTAGCGTAGGGTCAGGTTTTGGTAGGCAGGCAACTGAAGAATGTACTGCACTTATAAGTTCTAGGTATTTGGTCAACAAGTGTAATAATGTTACAATCCCGAGACTGCAGATGAACATAAGATTAACTGATACAACACCTTTTCATTGCACACCCAGACGCTTATCTTATTATGAAAGAGAGAAAGTGGCGGAAATTATTGAGGACTTATTGGAAAGAAAGATAATACGACCTAGCGAATCTCCATATGCATCTCCCATTGTATTGGTAAAAAAGAAGTCTGGAGAAATTCGTATGTGCGTTGATTATAGAGGCCTTAACAAACTTACTGTTCGTGACAATTTTCCATTACCCCTTATAGAGGATTGCTTAGAGTATTTAGAGGATAAGCAGTGTTTTTCAGTTATTGATCTCAAACAAGGTTTTCACCAAATAGCTGTAGAAGATAGTTCCATACAATACACATCCTTTGTGACCCCTCATGGTCAGTTCGAGTACCTACGGATGCCATTTGGCCTTAGGAACGGACCAGCTATTTTCCAGAGATTTATTTTTGATGTATTTAAGGATCTTATTAGAGCTAAGAAAATTGTTGCATATATGGATGATATCGTAGTGGCAACGAAAACTGTACAGGAACATTTCGTTATTTTGGGAAAATTGATGGACAGAATTAGTGAGTATAGTTTGGAAATTAATCTTAAGAAGTGTAAATTTCTAGAGAGAGAATGTGAGTTCTTGGGTTATAGGGTCAATAAGCATGGCATATCACCGAATGATTCTCATTTAGAGGTGTTGAGACAGTATCCAATCCCACATAACCTTAAGAGTTTGCATTCTTGCTTGGGATTTTTCTCGTACTTCCGTCGTTTTGTTTTTTCGTTTGCTAGCATTGCAAGACCGTTGACGGAATTGTTAAAAAACGGTGGTCCTTTTCCTCTTAACAAAGAGCAAACAGAGGCGTTTAATACTCTTAAGTTGGCATTGGCAAATCCACCAGTGTTGGCAATATTCAGTCCCAAAAGGGAAACCGAGTTGCACACTGATGCAAGTTCACATGGTTTTGGTGCTATATTAATGCAACGCCAAGATGATGGGAAAATGCATCCTGTAGCATTTTATTCTGGCAAGACAACAGCTGCTGAGTCTAGATATCACAGCTTTGAGCTTGAGACTCTTGCAATCATTTATGCATTGCGCCGTTTTAGAGTTTATTTAGAACATAGAGCCTTTAAGATTGTCACCGATTGCAACTCCTTGGTGCAAACTCTTAGTCGAAAAGCTATTAATCCGAAAATTGCTCGTTGGTCTCTGGAACTAGAGAATTATGATTACCGTATCGAACATAGGCCCGGAAGTAATATGTCTCACGTTGACGCATTGAGTAGGCAAGCAGACATAGTAGATTTTGAGAGTAGTGATAACCCTAGCGAGAACCATAATGTTGATCTTAGGAACAACCATAGTGATAACCGTAGCGATGACTTTAGGAGTAACCATAGTGATGATCTTAGGAGTAACCATAGTGATGACCTTAGGAGCAACCATAGTGATAGCCGTAGGGAGAACCGTAGTGTTGATTGTATGAGTCATAGTGTTAATTATAATGAAAACCGTAGGGATAATCGAAGAAGTGACCGTAGGAATCAGGATCAGGATAGAGAAGATGCTAGAAAAGAGTATGTAGACGATAGTAAAGAAGCCTGGGGAGAGAGTAAGCATAGTGAAAAGTTTGAGTTTTTAGAAGAATCCTTATTGAAATCCTTCCCTATCGTAGGCGTAGTAGGCGTAACAAAAGAGGATGTTGACTTATTGCTACACACCGAACAGATGAGAGATCCAGATATTGTGAGAACCCGTGATTTGTTAGAGAATGCTGAAGTTCTAGGTTTTGAATTAGTAGACGGTGTTGTGTATAAAATCGATGAAAATGATAACTTACGGTTGTATGTTCCCCTTAATATGGAAGATCAGTTAATTCGATTAGCTCACGAGAAATTGGGACATTTAGCAGCAGAAAAGTGTGTTAATAATTTGAGAAAATCTTATTGGTTCCCTTCTATGCGCAGTAAAGTAGAGACATTTATCAAAAACTGTTTGCCATGCATATTGCATTCTGTTCCAAAAACTATTCATAATAGGACGTTGCATAGTATTCCAAAACCTTCTGTTCCGTTTCATACTCTTCATATCGATCACCTAGGGCCGCTACCGAGCATAAATTCGAAAAGAAAGCATTTATTGGTTGTAGTGGATGCATTTACAAAATTTGTTAAATTATTCCCGGTGAATAGTACAAGTACTCGTGAGGCTAGAGATGCATTGTCAAAGTATTTTGAATTTTATAGTCGCCCTAAGAGAATAATTTCTGACCGTGGGACGTGTTTCACTTCTTTGGAGTTTAGTAGCTTTCTGACAGAACGGGACATAGAGCATATTAAAGTTGCAACAGGTGCGCCACAAGCTAATGGGCAGGTGGAACGAGTGAACCGAGTACTAACACCCATGCTGGGAAAATTGTCGGAACCGTTGCTGCAGTCGGATTGGCATAAGCTTATGTACAGGGTAGAATATGCTATAAACAACGCAGTCCATAGCAGCACAAAGAAAACCCCTAGTATGTTATTATTTGGTGTTGATCAGAAAGGACCCATTGTTGATGAGTTGGCAGAATATTTAGAGTGTAGGATAAATAGCATAGAGCAGCGAGATTTGGAATCTATTAGACAGACAGCAGGTAAAAATATAGTTCAATCACAATTAAGAAACGAGGACATGCATAGGCAAAAGCATAGGCCTCCTTTAAAATATAAAGTTGGTGACTACGTTGCAATTCGTAATGTGGATACAACCGCTGGTATTAATAAAAAGTTTGCGCCAAAATATCGTGGTCCTTATAAGGTCAGTCGTGTGTTTGAAAATGATCGTTACGAGATTATGGATGTAGATAACTGTCAAATGACTCAATTACCATTTCAAAGTGTCTTAGAGCCCGCACGGCTTAAGCCTTGGATAACTAGTGTTAACTTAGTATTATTAGCATGTAAGTAAATCGTGGTCGATTTTATTGTCAGGTCGGCCGAATGTAAAGATCGTAATAAACATTTAAAATTAAATTAAGCTAATCGATAGATTTAAGCACTACATGTATCGATATTTAAAGGAGCGAGTTGTATCGATATTATTGAATAACCATATCGATACAACGAGCTTCGATACTTTTACTTTTTAAAAGAACGCAAAACGAAAAGGTTGTACTTCTGTGAAAATAATATAATTAATAAAGAAAGAACTGAAAACTTTACACTCAAAACAGTTGCAATTCATGTTTAACGCTTCGATACCATTGCATGACGTTATCGTTTATCCCGTGCAATTGTATCGTGTGAGGGCTATTTCACGAAGGAACTTGTTCACTTCTTTTCTCAAGTGAGCAACTTGTTTTTGTTTACAGCCCAACACTTGTTATCGTTATCGAGAAGTGGCGCTAAAATAAGATATAAAAATTTTTAATTTTCAAAAATCAATTAAAAATTAAATAAAAACAAATTAAAAAAAAACGAGAAAATACAAAATTTTGTAAAATAATTAAGTTCAATCTAAAATTGGTTTGGTGTGATTTTCTCTTCGCGTGGCGAAGTTAGTAAAAATTCAAAAAATAAGAAAATTGTTAATTCGAAAAAAATCCAACAAAAATTCTGGTACTTTTTTCAAAATTCTAGCTTCAAAACTGAAAAAGTTAATAAAAAGTTGCGAAAGAAACGCTCACTTTTGAAAGTCAGAAAAGTGGGGCCCAGAGGCTGCCACCTTTTTTTTCTGGCAGTCTTAGCCAGGGCTGCAACCTTTTATAAGTCAGGGCTGCCAGATGATTTTTGTTTTTGTTAGTGTGTAAGTTTTATCGTTATCGAACAGTACCAAAACAGTGGAAGAAAAGTGCAAACATGGAACGGAATTGATTGTAAAAAGTATTATTTAAATAATAAAATGCAGGTGTAATATGTCGCAAATACTATAGTAAGCTAACTAACATTGCAACCATGGAGGTTTTCCAAACGGATACCCATTACATATTCGTAAAGCGCGATAAAAGTCTCTGGTGGAATCGCAAAACATCGGAGTTCACAATCAAGCCAGGTAAAAAGAAAAACGAAGATGAATCATTTGCGTGTGTTTGGGTTTCAATGAATGCAGCTGCTGCAATTTGTTGCCGTCTGTTTTGAGCATTGTTGTTGCTGCAGCGTCTCATTATGCGTTATCAGCATTTAGCTCACGTTTCTGCTCTTGAAAACGAGAACGGACGCCGTGCGGTCTGTTAATTTACACTAGAATGTTTATAAATACACGCATACATACAAAGAGAGAGTGTAACGCTGTGTGCGTGGGCGTGTGTGTGGGTGTGTGAGCTGCTTTAGTTTTTGGATGAATGTCAAGGCTGTGCTGGGATTTCGAGTCCAGCTTCTTCTTTGTCTGCCTTCGATTGTTGTGGGCGTCTCCTCCGTCTGCGTCTGGTTTTCTATGCGCAATTAAATTCCAAGTTGTAGTTCACTTTATCATTAGAACAAATGCTTCGTTATCGGCTTTTGTTTCTATTCCCACTGCGCTCGTTTACAGTTTTATTTATAGTCGCTATAAAAATAGCTGAGCCTTCAATTAAGGATGCATGGACATTTGATAGTTGACCTATGTCCTGTTCCCTGTCAGTTCAATTAACTTGTTAATTGCGCAGGCATTAATAATTGTAAACACGCAATTGTCTGGAGATACGACTTGTCCATTTAGATTGAAACTCAAAGTTGTCCTTTGTCCTTTATCCTTGATGAAATTCGTATGACTCATTCGGCAGATTCCCCAACTTTTACTGACTATTGTTCAGAGCTTTTCTCCATCATAAATCTCATTCAAGGTCGCAGCTGCTTTGCGGTGTTTGATGACTTTCCACTTTTGTTTTGTCAACACGCAACTGTTTTTTTTTTTGTTTAGGCATTTAATTTATGGCCAATATCTGTATTATTACACTGATAAGTTTGTTTGCTGAGTCAGCATAAACAAGATAAATCGTCTAATGTGATAAGATTAGCCGGAAATTGCTTTGTGCTGAACAAATGTAGCAACTGTATACATTTAAAATATATTTTTACATCAATTATAAAATTAAACATTAAGTTTTATTTTAAGTGGAATTCAAATATATTCAAAAATATCATTATTTATATCTATTTAATCATTATTTGCAGTCGCTGGTATAAAATCTACTTAAAAAATAGACTTATGTTGATGCTTTAAGGTCACGCCCCCATCTCATTTAAGTATTCCTCAGCCCAAGGCTGCAACCGATGGTGGCATGTAAAGTGCAACTTGCCACATTTCTGTTTTTAGCTCATGCGACTCTTGACAATTGAACGTGTGTTTTGAGATTATTACGATGCATGTACATACATGAGTTCACTTCCAGCTTATAAATATAGTTGCAATTATAGTTATATGTATATATAGTTGCAATTAAATGATGTATTCACGACAGCAAACATTTATGCATCCGACTTGATTATTCATCAGCATTGATTTTCTTTGTCATTCAACTTCCGTGTGAAGTATTTTTATTTGTTAATATATTTTTATTTTGTTTATGGACTTTCCTCTTTGAAAGCTTAATTGAAGACAACTCAATTTTGAGTTGTTTAAGGGGGCGTATACGTAATAATATTATTAGTGAGGCGTCAACGCTGCACTGTTAATTAAAAGTCAATAAAATACACAACAACCATTGAAGGCATTTTGTCATTAGTCGGCAATAAAAGCAAAGTCAATAATCACGTTTTGCTGCTGCTGCTGCCTGACAGCAAATTGGCCAAGTGGCTAACAGGCTAACGGGCCATTAGGCTGCCTCGTTTAATGGCCAACTAGGACACGCAATTTGATTACTGTATACATATTATAAATGCTCGTTTGCAATCATTTTCTGCAGGATGGGATCTCAGCTCGGTGGAAGACATTGAATGTATTGGTGTCACACATGGAATTGTGGGCGTCATCTCGCTGCCCAATGTCTATGAGCCACATTTGGTGGTCATCAAGGAGGCAACAGCTGTGGGCGTGCTCTACCCGCCACATTTGGTCTACAAAATCAAATCCATCTGCATACTCAGTGGCGATGATCCGGATTCGGAGCTGCCCAACTGCACCAAGCACACAAAGTAAGTTTTGATGGTAAAAATTATGTTCATATAAATATTATTTTTTATATCCTTTCACAGAAGCAATAGTTCTACGCCCACACACAGCGCCTCCTCGAACAACAACAACAATGGGAACGGGAGAGCTGCGCCCTTGCCAGGCTCCAAGAGCACGAAGCTCTTCGAGGGAATGAACAAAACATGGGGAGCTGTAAAGAGCGCTGGCAACACAATTAAGTCCACCACAAAGCAGGCGGCGACCTTGGCCACCAAGCAGGTCAAGAATTCGGTGGGCATTCGGGAGCCGAGGCACATTGAGACACGGATTACCGAGGAGCTGCACAAGGTCTTCGATGATACGGACAGCTTCTACTTCAGCTTCGACTGCGACATTACCAACAATCTGCAGAGGCATGAGGTGAAGGCGGACAATGCGCAGCCGCAGCCAGATGAAAGGTTCTTCTGGAACATGCACATGATCAGGGATTTATTAAAGATGAATGTAGGTCATTTTTAAATTAATGAGAGAACTCAGTTTATATGAATTTTGAAAATGTATTGCAGGATAAAACATGGATACTGCCCGTCATTCAAGGATTTGTGCAGGTGGAGGCTTGTGTCATTGGCAACGATTGCTTTACATTGGCTTTGGTCTCGCGACGTTCGCGTCATCGAGCGGGCACAAGGTAAAGCTTTATATAAATCAGGGATTAAGTTTCAGTTACGGTTTCGGTTATGTTCGCATTTAGGTTTTCGGTTATCGGTTACGCAAAATCTTTAAATAAAGATTTCGTAACAGTGAACCGGTTTCTGTATGTTTCGGTTTTAAAATACTGGTATGGTTTCGGTTCACAAAAAGAATTTTTTTGCAAAAATATAATTATATTAATTATGTAATAATAATAATTAAAAATGCATTACTTTCTTAATGTTTCATTCACACATTTTTTTCAAATATTCTTCAGTTTGATTTAGTTAAGTTACATTTTAACAATTTTAATATTTCATATTTCAAATTTTATTATTGCGCTTATTCAATGCTATGTTAATTTGATTATGAATATCACAAATGAAAATTCAAAATAAAACATAAAAAAAGTAAAATCCAAAAATCAAATAAAAAAATAAAAAATATTTTTTTTGGATGTATGAAAAATCGAAATTAACCCTTATAGATGAAACGGTTACTAAACGGTTATTTTGGTTTACTGAGTTACGGTTATATGGTTTTTTTTCGGTTACTGTTTTAAAATTCAATCGGTTTTTACCGGTTAAAGGTTACGGTTTCGGTTAGAGTTTAAATTTATATTAATCCTAGTCTGCACTAACTTAAGTGAATTCTTTCTCTTGCAGATATAAGCGTCGTGGAGTAGATGACAAGGGCAACTGTGCCAACTATGTGGAAACTGAGCAGATTCTCTCGTTCCGTCACCATCAGTTGTCCTTTACGCAGGTGCGTGGGTCGGTTCCCATTTTCTGGAGTCAGCCCGGCTACAAATACCGCCCCCCGCCGCGTCTCGATCGTGGCGTGGCCGAAACACAGCAAGCCTTTGAGCTGCACTTTACCAAAGAGCTGTCCATCTACGAGCGAGTGTGCATTGTTAATCTGGTGGAGCAGAATGGCAAGGAGAAATTGATTGGTGATTCCTATGCGGAGCATGTGATAAAATACAACAACGAACTTTTAATCTATGTCACCTTCGATTTCCACGACTATTGGTGAGTTATCAAGTACAAAAATTCTTTTATTTATTTATAATAAACTTCATTCTTACTAGTCGTGGCATGAGGTTTGAGAATGTCTCAGCCTTGATTGATGCAGTTGGACCTGAGGCAGGCGCCATGGGTTTCCATTGGCGAGATCAACGCGGCATGATTTGCAATCAGAAGTCCGTTTTTCGAGTCAACTGCATGGATTGCTTGGATCGCACGAATGTTGTGCAAACGGCGATTGGCAAAGCGGTGCTCGAGTCTCAACTGGTTAAATTGGGACTGTCGCCGCCGTACTCGCCGATCCCCGAGCAGTTGAAGTCGCCATTTATGGTGCTCTGGGCGAATAATGGTGACATCATAAGCAGACAATATGCGGGCACGAATGCGCTGAAGGTAGACATATATAATTAATTAGTATATTTGGTTATAATAATAATTAATTAATTATTTTAGGGCGACTACACTCGCACCGGAGAGCGCAAAATCAGCGGAATGATGAAAGACGGCATGAACTCGGCCAATCGGTGCGTATTTATATTTTATATTTATACGATTCTTAATATTTTCTGCCTTTATTTGCCTACACGCTATTAACATTTATTTTGTTATCTACATAATTAGCTTCATTTCATTTTGATTGATCGAAAGTAATCACAGTTGAATATACGATTGCCTTGGGTTCTACATGACTGGCTGTTATCAATCAACTTCTTAAATTTTTGCAAAGTCATTTCAGAATTTTCACATTTTACTAATATTGCCGCATGCTTTTTTCTACTCTCCTAACGAAATTTATACTGCATATATTCAATATTAAATTGCCCTACGCTTCACCCAAAGATCATAAGGGTTATCCTTGAATTGCATACACTTTATACTGTATACCCATGCTCTGTAGTTGGGTGAAGGGTATGCCAGACCACTCCACTTTCTAACCAAGTGTTGTCGCTGCTATTTAACTGACTTTTGTCTAATGTGATGACAACTTCTTCGTAGCTTTTTCATACAAAACTTTGCCGACTCGTTCCGTCAGTGCATTATCGATCTGATGCAGGGCGAACTGAAGCAGGCGACAGAACTGCAGGAGGATGAGATCCTAGAGACCATTATGCACATACTCACACCCGAATCCCAGCCACCATTGCGTGGCTATTACAATGCCGGCGTCCTGGGACCTGAGCTAAAGTTGTTCGAATCGATTGCCTTGAACAGGTGCGCATTTAGGACGCCGAACCTCCCAGACGATCACAGTGTTGACCAAGCAAACAGATTTGAAATATTTACGTATTTAGTTGCTCCGTTTATTACAATTTATTTGTTGCTCACTTTATAAATCACATAATTTAGTTTCTTTTTCAATAGTTTGATCATATGTAGTACTATCATTCATCTGCACTTGCTTTGTATTTTGAATTAAAGGCTCTTTTTTCAATCTGAACTAAGCCATGAGTTGTCATTAATGTTGCAGCTATTATCTGGCCCGATTTAAGGACTCTTATCGCCAGGCAACTATAGATCTTATGCTAGGCAATCAAGTCTCCTCGGAATCGCTGAGTGCCTTGGGCGGCCAATCGGTGCCCGAAGAAAACGATGGAGAGAACGCTGAGCACGCCAAGATGTTGGTTGAGGACTGTCGTCGTTTGCTCTTAAGCTCCGAACAGTATCCAATTGGTGCTTGGGGCCTCATCGATGCGGATCCCAAGTAAATATTAAATCATCTGACTATAAAACAAATTTTAAATAATTCTTTTTTTAGCTCTGGGGATGCCAGTGAAACCGAGGTGGACTCCGTGTTGTTGCTAACCGACGATTGTTACATTGTGGCCGAGTACGATTCGCATCTGGACAAGATCGTGCGCTTCGAGAAGGTGCATCTGTCGCAGATGCGTCTCATTGAGCTGGGCATGCACCAGCAGGCCAAAATATTTCAGGGCTCAGCGCCTGCTCATCTCTGTTTGCGTCTCAACTACTGCGTCGACGATCAAGATGGATACTTTCACATGTTCCGATCCGCCAATTTGCGCTTCTTCAACAATGCGGCGTTTGTCATAAAGACACCAGAGGAACTCGCCGAGTCACTGAACGCGATTGTAGACATGTTTCGAATTGCTTTGGAGAACGCCGGCAATCCGGATGTTCGAATTATTAATGGCGGCGTCTTGCAGCGCAGGAAGAGTAAGCTACCCATGCTGGATGTGCCCAAGGGAATGCCACGAAACCTCTCTGAATCTCAGCTGGTGCAGCTCAGCTCAAAGGCGCTGTCCAACGTTGCCGGACAATTCTCGAAACTGGGCCAGACATTTAAGAAGCCGCAAAACGCTGCACAACCCAGCAATCTGGCCGCCACCATTAATCCTCAAGTGATGCGTCAAGGAGAGGGCGCAACTGTGGACGTTGGCCAGGAGGCCGAGAAGGCCGTCTTCACCGTGGGCGGCAAGAAGCGTACGTCGAACAGCACCAGCAGCACAGATACCGATGAGCACGACAATAGCCTGTATGAGCCCGATGTGGATTCAGATGTCGAGATCGCTGTGGACAAGTCCAACTACAACGAGAATGCCTTTCTGCCCTCGGTGGGCATTGTGATGGGCAGCCAGAAGGAGCATCCAACTTCTTCAAACAGTATGCAACAGCTGAAGCAAAGGGATAGCATGTGCAAGACATCCGAGGATGTGCTCACCATCTCCATAACTACGGTGACGGATAATGTTAGCTTGCCCAATGGTTTACTCGAGAATGCGCCGCCCATGCGTCCAATTACGCCAAATCCGCAAATTTGTATTCAGGCCCAGGAGGCCAGGGAGCTGGATGTCGATGAGGAGTTGGTGAAGCCTTTGTCAAGGTCTGTATTCTACTCCTGAGTATACATAAATATTATATTTAGTTGTAGTTTTGTTTTGTTTCATTGTCTTACGGTTTCTGTTTTTGTATTAGTCAAAATATTTATAATAGAATTTATAATTATACTTGAATTTGTGTTCGATTAATAAGTATTATGTACGCTTAAAATATTTAAGAATTATATATTGTATGTATTATTTTCAAGCATGTGTTATTGTACAAACTAGCGAAATCCTTGTGCCTGTTCTCCATACAATCAATGTGCTTTTACTATTACTCAGAAATGCTCAAAGAATAAATCAATCAATAAATCAATAAGAAAAGTTTTATCGCGTTTTTCTCCTATTAATTAACTTGCGACTGTTTAGTGCTTCTGCCCAGAATTTGAACCTGCAGCTGGGACAGCCGGACAACAAGCTGAAGCATCTAACCAGCCCACTCTCCAAGCTGGCCAAAGGCATGCAGAACATTGGCTTGAATCTGGATCCTCGCAAAATAGCCACCAAGGTGAGTACGCCAGAGATATAAATTAAATTTGATGTATTCTAAGATCAAAGAAGAGTTGTGAGAAACTGGATATACTTTTATTTTCAATTTTTATTAAAAAATTATAGAATAAAAGTTATTTTCCAATTTTTATGATAATATTAAAAATAAAATTTTTTTTTCAATTTTTATTTTAGCAATTGAAAATAAAAGTTATGTTTTTTTACTGTTTTCATTCACAAGTGGGTGGTAAGGGGTGGAAGGAAGAAGAATTGAAGAATAATTCTTATCAGTTTATAATAAAAATTGAAAAATAATTTTTATTTTTAATTTAATTTTTTTAATTTTAATTATAAAAATTGAAAATTCACTTATAATTTAATTATTATTTAATAATTTTTTTAAAAAATGTTTGTTTTTTATTTAGATCGAAAAATAAGAGTTTTCTTTTAATTTTTTTGATAAATATCAACAAATAAATGATTTATTTTATTTCTTGCAGACCGGCGTACTCTCGCCCTCGAATGTGTCGGCTGATTACACTCCGTCGGAACGTGGACCCGGTTCACGGGATGTTCTGCTGGAGATGTGGGCAACGGAGCAATGCAAATCCAAGCTGATTGCCTTGTAAACGGATTGAACAAACATACAATATATAAATTAATACAGTGATACACATAATTATTCTTTATTTATTATACAAGCTTAAGCTCACCAGATTAATTCTAGGTGTTTTTCGTAGCACTTCCATCATTAGGGAAACTTTATACATATATATTTAAAATGATATTCGTATGTGCACGATATTTGCAATAACTATTTGTGATTGTTACTAGGGTTTTACTGTAGTCCGTTAAATGATTTATTCGTGTGTATTTGAAGTTGAAAGGGATAATTCCTGTTTTGTCATCAAAGTTTAAGATGTTTTATTCAATTAACCACCAAGAGCAATTGCTTAGATTAGATTATATATTTAACGAGTATTATTATTCAATTATAACGAGTTTACTCAACACTCAATGCTTATGAAATGCAAACAGTTATACGTACATTGGATTAGTAAAAATAATATACATTTGATCACTTATAACTGACAAGCAAACCAAAAGACAAGCGAGACAAACAAAAGACTTGGCTTAAGCTACATTTTTTCTACACGAAACACAATTTTTTGGGCTAGCAAATAAATCACATTACGAAAAGAAACTAATTACAGTTTAGGAGTTCCAGGATTAGAGATTAAGGAGAACACCAATAATTTTTGTGCGATTTAGAAAAGCCAACGTTATACACCGAATAGGGAGGAGAATTCGTAGATGAGCAAACAATTACCCCAAGTATGATGTGTTTTACTAATCATAGCAATGTTTTATGTAGATGTAATAATAATATGATGTAGAAATATGTATGTACATATGTGCCACCGATTACTTATTGTAGAAATATATTCTTATGTGTTAAACAGCTTAAAATTATGCGAGTCTCTATTTGTAATAATATAAGGTTGTCAAAAAAGTCTTGCGGTATTTTTATTGAATTTTCAATTGTTCATAAAATTGGTTATAATAATGCGATTTAAGTCAAATATGCGCCGTTTTGTTCGATGACGAGTTCCCAACGAGATGCCAACTTCATAATGCCCCTCTTATAGAAGCTCGCTTCCCTATTGTCAAAACACTCGGAGAGCCAATTTTCACAGGACTCTCTTGTGGCCAACTTCCGACTACCAAGCTCGTTCGCCATGGACAGAAATAGGTGGTAATCACTTGGTGCGAGATCCGGACTATACGGTGGATGCAAAAGAACCTCCCATCCGAGCTCCCGGAGCTTTTGGCGCGTCACCAAAGATGTGTGTGGCCTGGCGTTGTCCTGATGGAAGACAATTTGGCCTCTGTTGATCAAAGATGGCCTCTTCTGCATGAGTGCTGCATTCAAGCGGTCCAGTTGTTGGCAGTACAGGTCCGAATTGAGCGTTTGGCCATAGGGGAGCAGCTCATAGTGGATGATTCCCTGCCAATCCCACCAAACACACAGGCATCTTTGATCACCTCTGCACCAGAACGACGAATACAACTAGAACTCCGAGCTTGCAAAGACAAGCTTGCGGAAATACCGCAAGACTTTTTTGACAACCTTATATTTCTGGAAAGTCCTTTTGAATTCTGACTTTCGGAGCAAAACGTGTCAGTGCCAAGTGTTGTTCCGTTGATGGTTCTTGTTTACACAAGTGATAAAAAAGAAGAGTGGCAGCGAGTGAAGAAGCCACCCCCAAGTTGGCCAGCAAATCAAAAATCCATTAAAACACCACGAAACCGGACCACACACACATACACACATAACGCTGCCAATCATCAGCTTATGTATACATAAGTATCGCTCTCTGTCTCTATTGATATTGGAGTTTTATTTATGCGAACTTTGGCCCGGCCAATGCGTAGACAAGCGATAACGAAGCGACCCCATATTGAACTTTGATAAGAGCCCAACAGTTGTGCGTGTGTTTTCATTTTGGCCAATATCATGCTAATGTTGCCACACAGTTGCACCAATTGTTTTTCAATCAAAGTGCCATCAATCTTGTGTGAATGTTTGTTTAATTAACGCACAGGCCGCCACACTGTCCACCTTGGCCAACAACAACCAACAGCCAGCAACATCTGAGCATAAATAAGTTGAGATTTTTCATGCCAACCCATTTGACCCCCGGTCACGGTTGATTGCCACGTATCCTGGCTAACTCAGATGCAGTCCTCTACCCTCTACATCATCATCATCATCGTTCCGTCCTCGTCCTCGTCCTCGTCTGCTTTACTTGCCATTTTTCTTTCGCATTTCACATCTTAACTTTGTCCATGTCTTTGGCGTCCATTAAGTGTGTCTGTGCTAAGACTTGGAAATTGTCTTTTGAATGTTTCAATTACACGCCTTCTTAAGCACAGCTTCTCTTTCAAATTGAACCCAACCAATGCTTTAGCCAACAGTCAGAGTTCCTTCCCAGTTTTCAGTTGTCGTGCCTTCAGTATTTTCTTTTCTCTTTTTTGGTTTGGCTTTTATGCGCCAATAAAGTGAAATACACAGATAGTCGAAGAATTTACTGCCTTCCATCTATCTGTCTGTCCTGTGTCTGTACTATGTGTGCTCCACTTTTAGTCCCCCTCCCATCCCCTCCTCATGTCTTTACACCCGCCTGCCACTTTCGTTAAACACTTTTGCCTTAAACCATTAATTTCCTATACGTTCGACTTGTACGTGTTGGTTTCGGGGTCTCTATAGAAAAGTTAATTTTATTGCTAAAAGCGGGTTAAGTGCTTGACGCACAGCTGAGTGCCTCTATTATATAGTACAGTGCGCCCCGTTTCGGATTGGGCCTTTGATAGAAATCGAATTTGCTTTATGGCATGTATGCTAATTTTATGTCTACTCAACATTCGCCTTGGGAGTGAAAAGCCCAAATCGTTGCCTTTGAGTCCATTTACTTTGATTGACTTTTAATTTACATTTGAGCCTGATGGAGGATAACATAGTAGTAGTTGCCAGCTGGAAGATGCATGCATGTGTTAGGCGGAAAATCATCAGTAATAAACGTTTGTCAATTGAGGATTTTGACTAAATATTTATAAATGAGTTCATGTACTCTGCATATAGTTTTACTCTTACTTTCAGTATATATTTTTAATCCTTTCAATCTTTTCAATTATTTCTAAAAAAGTATAAATAATCTGTTTCATTTCATATCTCTGATTTTTTTAAATAATTCTTATTTTTTAATATTTATATTTTTTAAGTGATTTTATTTTTTTTTAAATTATTTTTATTTCTTGCATATTTTTAATTTCAAAAAATGTTTATATTGAAAGTGCTTTAAAACTTTTATTGAAAATGTTCATTTTCTAAATATTTTATTGCCTTAAATGTGTATTTTTTATTTCCAAAAATTTGTATATTGAAAATGCAAACTTATATTGAAAATGCTTTTTAAATTCTTATTAAAATTTTAGAGTATTTCTTCTCTATTCCCTTTATAGTTTAATTAATTTAATTTAATTAAATTTTTCTTTTCGAATACTCAAATAATTTAATACTCAAATATTGTTATATTGAAAAAGCTTTACATATTTCTGAAGCTTTGTTAAATGTTAATGTTAAACTCTCAATTTCTTATTATAATTTAAGAGCATTTCTAAAAAGTTACAAATAAATTCTCCATCCTCTTCTTAAAATTAAAAACATCCATTATTTTTGTTCTGTCTCAGTTGCCTACTAATTGACCTTGTTTCCACAAATTCGTTGACTCGAAAATTGCATACAATTTGCGTAAAACTATAAAATGCGAGTAATCACACAATGTGAATGAAATCAATCGCATAAACCTAAAACTCAAATGATGCATAAATGAAATCAAAGCCATACAATATTTGTAAAGCCAGATAACCTTAAGGGTCAAAGGGCACAATGTGTGGAGCGTGATATACGAGCATACGAGTTTATGGCCACAGTCAACCAGATTGACACTTGGAAGCAAATTAAATAGAAAATTGCAAAATTTTCGGGCAAAAGTGAGCCAAAAATTTGTGAAATTTTATACATAATTGAATTTATGGTCAGAGGACAGAGAGACAGATAAATAGATGGAAAATCTGTGCATACCATTAGCCAAACACATAGACAGCTGAGGTCAGATCAGGGTTCGTTATGTATGGTCGTTGTTAGCCTTAGCCCATTGGCCGGCCTGTGGCAATTGCACCACACGCCAAACAATTGGAAACCGAATGTCATCTTCAATTTCAAATTCAATTATAAAACAAATTGGTTTGAGCGCAAATAAATATGTATACACAACGATAGGAAGGGGGACACACACACAAACACACACAGAGTCATACACTCGAGACGACATCAAACGGCAAATCCATTCATCCACTTTGGCAATTGTGTCCAGTCCGAGACCGAGGAGTGAAATAAATGTAATGAAATGTTAACAAATGACAACAGGCTGGCAAACAAGCAGCAAGAGGCAAAGCAACAAAAACCGCAAGGGTGGCTCTCGAACATCCTGCATCCTTGTTGACCACACACTCACACACATGATCCACACGTATCGAATTAGTTTGATGAGATTTATTGGCTCAAGTCCCACTTGACCAACACAGCATCGCCTGCTGGCTGGCCAGACAATTATGGATTAGTGCCATTTGTTTTTGGCCCGCTAAGTGACTGGTCGGAGTTTGATAGAATCACATTCCCATTCCCAATCCCAATCACATGGTCATGGTCACATCATGCTAATGATGATTCGATGGCATTATATGGCACACAGATTCCTTTTCGGTTTGTTCTCTATGTCTATTACCTAAACGTATCGGATTACCATGCGGGCAAATCAAACCCGAATCCAAGCTGTAACCCAAACCCACAACCCACTTCCGGCCGGAGTCCGTTGAGTCCACGCACGACGCATGTCAACGCCCAAGGACGCCCCCACCTTGCCATGGTCCTTTGGTCCCTTGGTCCTTTGGGGAAATTTGTCAGAGCATCAGCAGCGTTAAGGTGCCAATTAAGGGCTTTTTAGTATCAATTACAAAATCGCACGTTTCCACACCTTTATCAATGTATTCCATGTGTCTCTCCCCCTCTTTCCCTCTTCCTCATCTCTTTCTTCTATGTGTGTGAGATGTGATGGGGATTCGATTATATTACGTGGTCAGCCAATGGTTTTGGGGCGATTTCTCCGGCTCTGGATTTGCTTCTTGCGAAATTGTTTTGTGTCATTGTTTTTATTTTTGCTGCTGGTTTTTGCCCAGTTTTGTTTTGTGTTTTATTCCTTTCTGTCACTCCACATTTGACAGCGTCATTTTGCCAGTGATTTATTGTCTCGACTCGGCCAAATTGGGTTCGTCATTAGAGCAGTTTGATGGCTGAAACCATAATCGAGAGATTACGAACATTTTATTCTCCACTTCCAAAAGAGTAGAAGGATTTCAATTTGTATGTGACAGTAGCTTATGAGGCAGAATACTTTATATGAATTTTTTAAATAGCAAGTTATGCGTTAACATTTTTTTTATGGATTTCTATTACTTATATTACATGTATATGTAAAAGTAGTTATTAACAGCCATCCCAGCAACGGGTATAGTTCTGTCGCTGGCATAAGAAATATGATTTTCCAGTGCATCGTCTATTGTTCATCTGGACGGCGTTATTTCTAAACCATAGATGCACACATTGCTCGACGCCAGGATTGTCAGGTTGTCCGGGTGCCCAATTGGTATATATCAACGGCAAACCATTTGTTAAAGAGACGAACTTGAAAGTCTCAACAAGGTCGTTGCCCGATATCCAAATGCAATCACTATTACCGTAACCGTCGCTTACAAACTTTGAAATGGCCTCCATTTCTTCGGCCGATTCGATTAGGGCCAAGTCTCCGCCAAATTGACGGCACAAGTGAGCTGACTCAATCCAGTTGGCCTGATTTTTTCCTAAGAAGTAGTATTTCTCTCCAATCCGTAGATATTCCTGAGTTTTGCCTCCATCACAAGTAACTATGAAATGCAAGCTCTTAATTATATATATAGCTTTCTCATTTATATTTAAACTTATTACCTTGACTAACTAATCCATTGGGATAGTTGAAGTTATATGCCTGTGAAAGATACAGAAAGAGGGAGAATATTAAAATCCAGGAATAGACCATTCTACAACGTTGCCCTATCAACGACTAACAGCTTTGATCTCAGTTTGCTATTATATAGTCACTTAATACAAAAACATTTGCTCGTTTACTCTAGAGGGTGTTCTTTTTACATAAGGGGTATATTAAAATTGTAAAATTACTATGCATGTCTAACTATATTTGTAGATTAAGGGTATTTAATCCTGGGTATGGGGCAGATAGCTTTTACTTTTGTTTACATATTTGCATTTAAGTATTTGCCAACAATCACTAAAACTAATATGCAAGTTGGCAATATTTGTATTAATTAAATGCTCTTAAAATACAATTAGTATATTTAGATAAACTTGGCAGATTGCTTACATCAATTTAAAAGGTAAATAGAAGTAAGTAAGGTAAATAATAAAATAAACCTTTCAAGTAAATAGATGCACATGATTAACAGATGACTTACGTAATTTTAGATTGAGGTATACCTCAGGGAAAGAAGTATATGTGGGTGAAGTTATTCAAAAAAAATATACTTTTAACACAAAAGATTTGATGCAGGTTTCTTAAAATAATCTTATCATTTAGTTTCCTTTTGAATGACACAAAAATTTTCTTAACCCATTAAGTACCCGTGGAAAATTTAGAACTTTTGTAAAAGTTTTTTTTTTACTTTTTTCCTCGATTTTTAACAAAAAATATTTTGATGCAAAAAAATTCTTCAAACAATTCTAAGAGTGACTGCAAAAAAAAATTTTCAAAAATATTTTTGCTAGTATTTTTTAAAATTTTTTGAAAATTGCTAAAATGGCACATTTTGTATGAAAAGGAGGAAAAAGTAGGAAAAATGGGTTAAAATAGTCATATTTAAAATTTTCAAAAAATTTAAAAAAACACTAGCAAAAATATTTTTAAAAATTTTTTTTGCAGTCACTCTTAGAATTGTTTGAAGAATTTTTTTGCATCAAAATATTTTTTGTAAAAAATCGAGGAAAAAAGTGAGGAAAAAACACTTTTACAAAAATTCTAAATTTTCCACGGGTACTTAATGGGTTAAGAAAATTTTTGTGTCATTCAAAAGGAAACTAAATGATAAGATTATTTTAAGAAACCTGCATCAAATCTTTTGTGTTAAAAGTATATTTTTTTTGAATAACTTCACCCACATATACTTCTTTCCCTGAGTGTAGCTGTGTCACTGATAATATGATTTTGATATGTTCGGAATACTACTTATATTTGATTGTAAATAAATATTTAAATTCGCAAGTCGTTTGAAACAATGTATGCATAAACAAATGCGCTTAAAATATTCAAAGAAGTTGCTAAGTAAATATAAATTGAGAGTACTCCAGGAGATATAAATTAAATGGTAAGTGATCGTTTAATCATCTGAAACTGCTCTCAAGGAGGCAGACGATATTGATTAACAGCTGTTCAGAATAAACAGTTTATTCTATCAAACACATGTACATATGTAATATCTAATGACTAACAGCCATCCCAGCAGCGGGTGTAGTTCTGTCTCTGGCATAAGTAATAAGCCTTCTCTGTGCAGACCCAATTGTTCATCCGGAAGGCTCCGTCTCTGAGCCACAAATGCATGCATTGCTCCTTGCCTGGAAAGTCTGGTTGTCCAGCTGACCAGGAGGTAAATGCCAATGGCAAACCATTTGTGATAGATGCGAATTTGTGGGTTTCGACAAGATCGTTTCCCGATATCCAAAACCAATCATTTTCATTGTGTGCGTTCTTTAAAGCCTTCGAAATGGCCTCCATTTCCTCGGCCGATTCGATTAGGGCCAAGTCTCCGCCATGTTGACGGCATAAGTGGGCTGAGTGAAACCAGTTGACCTTGTTTTTTCCCAAGAAGTAGTATTTCTCTCCGATCCGTAGATATTCCTGAGTTTCACCGCTATCGCAAGTGACTAACAAATGGAAATTTTAATTAACTTTAAATTATTATTAACATAGTAATATTACCTGTAGCAGTTGGTCCATGGGGTTGGTTGAAGTTGTATGCCTGTGCAAGGCACACACAGAGTGAGAATATTGCAATCCAGGAATACATCATTCTACTACTGGGATCGATCGACGACTGACAGCTTTAAGCTTTGTATGCCATTTTATAGTCACCGACGACAATCAGTTTTGATTTATCCGACAGGTTTCGGCTTGAATATTTACCAATTCATAAGATAATATTTATTCTGTTCAGGTTCTCAGTTAACATGCATGGCATATTTCGAGTCATTCGCTTGTTCTACCAAATTAGTATTGTCCGGTTGAAGATTACTTAGACTTCAAACAAGTTAATGAAGCTCGATAGTCATAGTTCATAAAAATATGAATATATTATCATACGCTTGTACTTAACCATTTCATAACTTTTTTGTAATAAAAAACTAGGGAATTACTCATAAAATTTGTTGTTGTTCTATTTATTTTTCAGGGAGCGAGTCTGGGTAGAGACTATCTGGCAGTCTAACAATCTCCACAAAACATGTAATTTTATACCCTTTATAAGTTTATTACAAAGTCATTAATGCTTGACAGTGATATTTAGTTATGCATAATTGATTCTAAACCATATACCTTTAATAGAAGCAATTGTTAAAAAGATAAATTATTGTGCGAAAGACTTTATTGAGTGTGATTGATCTTAATAAATCTATGTGAATACAAGTTTCAAGGTCAAGGTTTTAGCAATATCAGATAACAAGCATTTGATTTATTCATAATATAATTATTTTTCTCTATTTTATTTAATGTCAAGCTAATCGTTAATTTCTAAATTTTTAGTTTTAATCAACCAAGAAGGGTACTCAGTTTTGTAACAAGCCGCTAATAGATATTCGCATCGTATGCTAATTTTAAGCTGAGATTATTTGTTAGCTAACAAATATTTAATTTGCAATTTTATTTAAAAAAAAAAACATTAAAAAATGTGCAAAGTACTTGATTAGTGCATACATTTAAATAAACCCGGCAATTTGTTTACATAAATTTAAAAAGCAAACAATTGCTTAAGCTATTGAAATCTCTCTAAAAAAAAAACAGATGTTTTTATAAACAGCTTGTAAAGTATATAGTATTAAATAGTCAACATATGTATATATTTATACATTTTTTTTATTATTTACCGAGTTTACTTCCAATATTGTTTAATTTTCCGAGAAAGAAACATTTCAAAACTTACAGATAAAAAATTAATCCGATTTTTTGAGTAAAACCTTTTATTATTTTTTCTCTTTATTGGCTCTACATTACCCAAATATATTCAGCAGTTGAAACATGATTATGGTCACTTAATAGCTGTTCTGGCAACGAGAACTGTTCTGTCTCTGGCAGATATAGAAAGCCTTGTCATTGCAGTTCCAATTGTTCATGCGGAAGGCGCCGTCCCTGAGCCACAAGTGGACGCAATGCTCGCTGCCCGGATAGTCCGGTTGTCCAGCTGACCAGGAAGTGAAACGCAATGGCAACCCGCTGCTTATGGAGAGGAACATGTGGTTAACGACAAGATCATTTCCTGATATCCAAAAGAAGTCATTGTCCCTGAATCCTTGGCCCTGTAGGTACGATGAAATCGCATTCATTTCCTCGTCTGAATCGATTTGAGCCAAGTCTCCGCCATAACGACGGCACAAGTGTGCGGACTCGAACCAGTTGACTTTGGTTAGCCCTAAGAAGTAGTAATTTTGTCCGATCCTGGAGTACGTTTTAGAATCGGAAGTGGAGCACGTGACTATATAGTTAGATGAGCGTCAAAAAGAGTTCAGTTTAAACTCAAGAATCGCTGCGATGTCTCTTACTTACCCTCAAGATTCGGCTTAATTCCATAGATATTATCATATGCCAGAGCACAGCACATGAAAGCTACAAAAAAGAAGCACAAAAAGTATTTCATTGTGGCACAATGATCGACTGAAGACTGACGATTTTCAAATGTCGACCGCGCATTAAATGACATTTAAATACTAATTCAGTAGCATTAATACATTTATATATTCTGATTTTCGAAATTCTTCAATGAAATGGTTTCACCTTGTTGACTTGCATTGCCTAATCCCAAGCCTTTGTATATGTCACAGTTGATACTTTTCATTCCTACTTTGCTAACACAAAATTATATAAATTAAATTAGCTCAAAAGTTCATACAAAACTTGCAATCTCAGAGAGGCATGCTAATGCAACTCGAGGTTAAATTCTATTACGCAATAGTCTTAAATATTTAAATGACTATTATAAAATAGAAAAAGTATACGAGTATTAAGTAGTAAATTCAATGATAATGATTCAATTTGAGCGAAAAAAATTAAACTCACAAGTAATCATATTTGTGATTTTTATTTTTTCGCTCAAAATAAAACTCACTTTTAAAATAGATTACGTAATCATTTTAAAGATTTGTTTTTGCGTTTTATGGGTCCTCTGGATTTCTTTTAAAGGGGTATGAAAAAATTCTTTGTGAAAATTCTACACAAAATCCATGAATTTAAAGTGAGTTTTATTTTCAGCGAAAAAAAATGAAAGTCAAAAATAATGATTACTTGTGAGTTTTTTTTTCGCTCAAATTTAATCATAATTATATTTTTTGTATATGTATTCTAGTCATTGATTTTTCGATGTGAAAAATTCCAATAATCATTATTTTCGGTCCCGCGTAATGAAAACTTGTGGCTAGTGTTTTGAATTATATTTACAATCGAACATATTTGTTGCGCTTGGAAGTAATCAAAAAATAAATATGCCGGCTATATAATGAGATTCAATAGTGCCTTTATTTTTGGGTAGTACATATTTTTGCTATTTTATTAAAATATCTGGTGATTAACAGCTATCCCAGCAGCGAGTGTAGTTCTGTCTCTGGCACAAGTAATAAGCCTTCTCGTTGCAAATCCAGTTATTCATCCGGAAATCGTTGCCGGCGAGCCACAAGTGAACACATTTCTCCGTGCCACGATTGTCAGGCTGTCCGGCTGACCAGGCGGTATATGCCAACGGCAAACCATTTGTCAAAGAGACATACTTGAATGTGTCAACAATATCGTTTCCTGATATCCAAAACCAATCTATTTTACCGTGACTGATCTTTAGAAATGTGGAAATGGCCTCCATTTCCCTGGCCGATTCGATTAGGGCCAAGTCTCCCCCAAATTGTCGGCATAAGTGTGCGGCCTTAAACCAGCTGACCTTTGTTTTTCCCAGGAAGTAGTACTTTTCTCCGATCCGTTGGTACAACTGAGTTTCGTTTCTATCACAAGTGACTGTCAGAAGTAAGCTCAATATTATTACTTTTCTTAATCGAATATTCTTTCTTTTTAATATTACCTTGAGTAGTCGGTCCATTTGGATAGTTAAAGTTGTATGCCAATGCAAGGCACAGACCGAAAGAGAATATTAAAGTCCGAGAATAAATCATTCTAAACCTCTGATCGACCAAAGACTAACAGTCTTGAGTTCGAGCAAACATATTAAATAAGTTGATTTGAATATAAATTCAGTAGCTGAAATGATTTGCTTTGAATTATCATTTTGACCTTGTCGAGCGCAGCTGATACTTAGAATTTAAACAGTTTCGAGGTCGGAAAGTGTATCTATGCTTGATTGGAATAGAAATTTAAGTCAACACTTCTAGGCAGCGTAATCTCTTAAAGAATATTCAGCTTTAGTCACACTTTCACACATATGTGTCTGCGGTTTCGAGCTGTCGCATTTTCCATCCCCTGCCAGTTAGTTTCGTGTAATCCACACCTAAAATCCGTGACAGCGTGTCTAAAGTTACACCCAATTTCGACTCGTATTACAAATTAAAATGTGCCGCAACCCACGCACAACGCAGATACAAACACATGCGTCCCCATTCCCTTTAAACTGATTAGCTGACACCTAGTAGCGCCTCTCACAATCTCAATCTGAATCCCTATACCTATTCCCATTCCCTTTCCCTTTCCAGCTTGTTGTGGCTGCCACGGGTCAATGAGATGCTAAGCATATGACAACCCATTGAAAGGATGTCGTGCAACCTTCAACAAAGACAGATTCTTTAATTTTTAAACAAGTCGAGCAACACGAATGGAAAAAAGGATTTACACAACTTTGTTAGCTGTTTCGCTTTGTGGCTTTGACATTTCAAGGGATTGATGGATTTTTTTTTGTTGTGCTTAGTTTCCGACATCCAGGCTGACTCGCACAGTTCACTGAGCATTCTCGTGTCCTGGTCCCATTCTCTGATTCTCATTGATTTATTTCTTCGCATTTGTAATTTACGCGTAGTTTGCTTCTCGTTTTTTTTTAAAGTTTCTTTAAAAACGCCCAAAACTGTCAACAGTGGAGACTCAAAACGGCGTGCCATACATCATGCTGCTTATGATTAATCGCTGGTAATTATCTTGATTAATTGCCTTATTAGAGGCGTTAGTTTCTCCGATCGTGATGCGTGAGAAGTCCGAGTTGAGCTGTGGCTGCACTAGATTATGTTTTATTGGAGCGTGCTCTGATATTTTGTAGGGAACTGAGGGGGTATTTGAAGTCTTAAAATAGCCAGATTGCTTATTCCCCAACCAAGACAGGCGCTCTTTAATTACAAGAAAGCCATTTGGCGCAAATGTTTTCCTTTGTTCGCTTGTCCGCCTGGCAAACAGAGTGAGTGAGAGGGAGGGGGAGTGGAAGAGAGAGAGAGGGAGAGAGTCCTGAATCTTCTGCTGGTCAAACCATAATATTTCATTACATGCTGCGCTTTGCTTTCGTTTTGTTTTTTTTTGTTTTTTTGCTTTGCCATTTCGACGGGCACTTAAAATTAAGCGTGCCCAAATCCCCAAAGACCGCAAGCCCAACATAAACAAACTAACCGAATGAATGCAGCTCTGCCGGAAATGCTCGGCTTTATCCTTCGGGAATACTTTCCTTGGCTGGAGGAATGGAGGAGAGTGAGGTGGTGTGTGTTGGGCAACCGCAATCATAAAAATAATAACCACATTATTGTGTTTAATAATGAAAAATATAATTTTCGGCATAACTTTTGGCTTTTGTTTGTGCAGCAACCCCGTTCCCCTCCCCCTCCCCTTGTAAAAGGGGGCCACCCGCATTTTGGTTGGCTGCTTGAAGGGGCGCAAAAAGCAACCCTTAAACCCTTACGCTTAAATATTAACCGCTGAAACATATTTTCTAAATTATGTTCATTTACTTGCTGGTCGTTTCTTCGTATTTTTGGGGGAGAAGGAAGTGCTCAGATTCAGATTGAGTGCCTTTTGCTTAATTTGCGGGCGCCGGCGCCGCAGGCAGCCATCGAAAAAGGGGTGTGTTTACAGCGTCTTGAGTACCTGTCAGGCCACCCCCTAAATGCCTGACAGACTTTGTTGTTTTTATTGGCATGTTGACTTTTGAAATTAGTTTTTAATATGCGCAAATACTTTGCATATTTGGCTCAAAATCCTCCACCTTCTCCTCTTCTCCCCCTCCTCGAAACCAACAATAAAAAACTTTATCAGATTCCTCAGTCAGATTTCAACATAATTGCGCCATGTGTCCTTATCGCAACGCCCAAACAAAAAAAACGCAAATATTTGTAAACAACCAAAATGCAATCTACAAAACTGTTGAAATTCCTCCTGCCCTTTCCATAGAAATCTCTGCATATTGACATCAATTAAAGTGCATCAAGTCGACACTCAAACAAACAACGTAATTCACAACAAATGTGTTTTGAGTACCCGAGCTGCTTCCGTGTTTCAACTACAACTATTCATTAGCTACGACCGCGGGCTACTCGTACAAAAAAAGGTTCAAAACAGCAGCCACAGCATCCCCGCAGCCGGGGGTCTAGATCTGGTCTGGTCTGCTCTGGTCCTGGGTCTAGGTTTTACCCTTGTTGTGCCGATAACTTCCCGAGGCGACAGGCGACGGTGGGTTTTGAGTGCGTTTGATTTCGCCTTGGGCTGTTTTTTGGGCGGACCATGGAGGTCAACTCGGAAATAGTTGTATAATGAACAAAAACACATTGTAAATTGTCCTGCTTGCATTGTAAATGGGCACAAGTGTGCGACAAGACCCTTACAATGAGCTACACTGAGCAAAACTTCAATTGAAATGCTTATAAAAGTTGGCATGTCTAAGAAGAAATAGTTTATAAATCGTATAACACATTAAAAAAAATTATAAAATTATAATTAAATTAAAATTATGATTAAATTAAAAATAACTTATACTATCTAAAGAGATTTGAAATAATTTGAACTTTTCTTTATATTTTTTAACTTGTCCTTTAATTAATAAATAAATAAATAAAAAATGAAAGGTATTTAATTTTAATTTACATTCATTTATATTTTATCACTTACTTTAATCATCAAAAGAATTATTTTAACTTTTGCTCATATTTAATATGAATATATTTGTACGCTCTCAAATTTCATTACTCAGTTTTTTCTAAGTGTAGTCCCGAATAAAATGTAGCTGAAAGTTTGCCTGCATTCAGCTAAGTGTATCCTTTGCCTAATGTAAGGGCAAATTAGCAACAACCAGCCCGGCAATTTAAAACAAAATGAGCCTGGCAAATGTCCTTAACGGCGCCTGCCTTTTACTCTATTTCAAACTTGTCCCCAGACAATTCAATTTTGACTAGCCAACCCAAAGGCAAAGGATGTCTTGAATACAATACGAGTCCTCGCAATTGCAGGCAAATGCAGGACAAAGGAGCAGCATCGTTTATGGGCTGAGTACGCACAATTCAGACTGCGACTCTCTTTGCCGGATATTCGTCCTGGCCACCACCCCGAAGAGAGAACATGCAAAACTGCCGCCACAGCTAATTTAATAATTTATCATTTTGCTGCAGGGCAACAACAAAAGATTATTTAAATTCGCGCGTTACACAGACGGGCAGACGGATAGATCGGTTCGGGGGTTGGGTTGGGTTTGTGATGTGTTTTTCAGGCAATAAATGACGTGTTAGCCCGCTGGCAATGCAGGGCAATAATTTAAAAATTTCCACACCCTAGAAGTGGCATGAGAGTTTTGGGGCCGGAAGGGCTGCAGCAATTGTTCAATTATTTCAAATTAAATGATGTGGCAGAATTCAAATTTTTCACAGAAATCTTCACTATTCTAATTGCCGCATCAAATGGCAAATGCAACGAATTGAAAAGTAGGTTGACATGATACAGAAAGAGATAGAGAGGGTGGCAAAAAGTGTGAGAGAGAGGGAATGTGCATAACCCTTTTCGGAGAACAACACTCGAAACAAATTTGTTTACGCACAGTTGTGAAATATTTTGATTTATATAGAAAGGCACTCGAAGGAGCTCACATACAACTCATTCACACAAACACACACACACACACATATGCACATGTGTGTAATCCTTTCGTGCCCAATTCAATTGTTCGATTTGACAAATTGATTTTCACTTTAACCGACTCGCACTGATTGCTTTGGATTTGTCTTGTTTGCTTTGGGAATTGACATTTTTTTTTCTTCTTGTAGTTGTTCATGTTGTTTCGTTGTTGTTGTTTACTGATTGCTGCTTCTGTTGTTGTGTCTATTTTGCATTCTGAGCCACATGCGCGTAAATATTTACTTAGTTCTGGACACTAAAATCTAGCTGAGCTCTTCTTCTTTTGGACTGGTCGCCTCGCCCGCAATTTAAATGCACGTGAAATTGCTACTTGGTTTTGCGACTTGGCCAATTGCGCTGGCCGTAAAGCCAGACTCGATTACCAGATTCTGAATAGTGACACCACAAGTTTTTGTTGAAATTTATGTGCCATTGGGCGGAACTCTAACCGAAAAAAATTAATTGCTTTTGCAAATAGAGTCGGTTCGCCGCAGTTTGTAGAGACACCAAAATGGCTGCCCCATATTGCTGCTAACTTGGCCTTTTGTTAAGGCCAGGCTAGCTACTTTTTTGTCATTGTTGGTTGCTCTACAAATAAATACACTGAGATAGGAGAATATACTTACTATTTTTATTATTCAAAAAACATTTAGTTGAATTTTTGAAAACTTTTATCTAAAATTTTTATTTTTTATACTATACAATTTTCCAGAAATATTAAATTGATTTTTTTAATATTCTTTAATCGGCTTCTCTGGTTTTAAAACTGCTTTATTTAATAATAATAGAATAATAGTAATTTAATAAAACTGTATACAAAATAATGTAGTTTTCTTTTAAATAATTGAAATTATTTGAAATAGTTTAAAAATAAAGGTGAAAAAACAAAAATTTTTTTTTTGTATCGTTTTCTATATAATCAAATTGTAAACCCATTTTTATACTTATTATTATGGTTGATCCATCCATGAAAAGCAGTGGAATAAAGAATCGACCTTTACCGCTCTTCATAATTTAAACTAAATTATAAATTTACCCATTTTTGATCGTCACTCTTATTTCGCGCAGTGCCGCAATTTTGTTAGTCATATTGCCATATTTTTTACACCACACAGCGCCCTAAGCCCGCCATTGTTTTCCAACTAAACGAGGCAATTGCAGGTTGTGTCCATGATGCCCGCATCCCTCCCCTCAACCATCTCCTGTTTCCATTCTCCGGTCAGCTCTTGTTTCCAGTCTCCGCTCCCCATCCTCACCTTTAACAGGGGCAGCGAATATAAATTGCGGCTTTATCAAAGCGCACGTCAAATCTCGTTTAAATTAATGAGTTTAAGTGTTGTTTTTTCTTTTTTTTTTTTAGCGCTTTCCTGTGTATTGGCGCTGCATAGTTTCAAATTCAGTTTATTTATGCTTCATAAATTGCCAGAAAAAATGATGGCAGTGCAAGGAAGACAAGCAGGATGCTGGAAAGAAGGAAACAAGAAGGCAGGAAGCACAGTCACTAAAATTATGAAACATTGTTTGCCACTTTGCGCTGAAGGCTGAAATCGATTAGGGGGACAACGAAGGAGTATCGAGTAGCGAGTATCGGGTGTGAAATGAGCAGGCGTTAAGTAGTCATAAGCTGGCAACGATGCCACAGAGCCAAGGCCTAGAGCCCTCAACAAGCTGCCTCCACTTCATCCCCCGCCGAAATCGTGTCCCAATTTGCCTCGAGTTAATTAAAATGTTTATCGTGACGAAGTGTTGATGCCATTCCACCAATACCAACATCAGCCGCAACTCGAGTCGCGTCGAGTCGAGTCGCTGGCAAAGTTATTAAACTTATTGTGGCGTGTAATTAGCTGACGAGCTGTCAACAATATAAGCGCCAGCCAAGACTCCAGCTTCTCTCCAGTTGATGCTCCAAGTTCCTCCCCCCAGGCCACATGGAACATTTTATAGGCGTTCGCTTTGTTTGCTTACCAAATTGTCGGCTGATAAATCAATCGCGGTCTCCGCTCTGAGCTGCTTACCCAGAATTGGGGAGGTGGTGCTGGTGATGCTGGTGATGATGATGTTGCCCCTAGCCAAATCCTTTGCCAGTTGTTTATTTAATTGACTTGTGAGCATCGCATCACAATTTTCCCTGCTTCATCTTCTTCTGCCCGCTCTGTCTACCGTTCCATAACAAATTTCATAATTTGCCGTGTCGTGTGTAAATTGCGGTTCCTATTACAACGGCGCTTGCTATTTTCCCGGACTTGGTGTTTAGGATACGGCGTAACAAATGGCGACACAATTATGTCATGCCATTCCTCCTGGCGGCTTTCTCTAACAACGTGTTTCGTATTACATTTACTTTTCTATATGTTGATGGCAATTATCTATAGCTGAAATATAATAGTCGGAACAACACGCGTTTCGTCTTAATTATGATCTAATATTCAAGCTGCTTCTGATTGGAATATGCTTAGTAGTACCTGCTCCTGTATCGGTAATTTTAACATAATTGTTTTTGAAAACTTATATTTATTATTTATTTTTTCAGTGTTAACTAAGTACAGTTGACCAAAAGTATTGTAGAAATTTAGGTAAAAGTTAAATAATATTAAAAATAAGTTATTAATTAGAATTAAATTTTACTGAAATGAAAAAAAATTAAAAGATCAAAAATTAAAAAATTTTAAATCTGGGGGTTTTTACAAAATGTTTAAAATGATCCAACATTTATTACAAGGATTTTAGAAAACCCAGAAAAAACCAATGAGATCAATCAGTATTAGTAGTAATAATTATTACTGATTACTAATTATAATTAGTAATAATACAAGTATTAGAGTTTGTAAGGTCAGAGATTTCTAGAAAGTAAGAGGAAAAGGGATAATTTCAAGAAAGGAAGAGAGAGTTCTCTAGAGAAAACGTAATACTTAGTAGCTGTTTGTCGAAACAGCTTCCTACTAAATTCTTTAATATGATTTATTTATTCTATTTTTTAGCTACAATAATTTGTAATTGTATCTATCATATGAAATATATAAAAAAATTGTTTTATTATGATCAAAAAATCAAAGTTTATTATTGGTTTAATAGTCTACCTGTTTCTAAAGAAAATAATAAGCTAAGAATTTGTTGACATACAAAGATTTGCATTTTAAGGCTGCAGTCTGTCAATTGTTTTGCCATTAATTAAATTAGTTTGCATTTGGCTTGAAAGTTTGCAGTCTTAATTTAAAAATGAGCTTAAGCTGCTAATTAGCATATTGCTTGGCTGAGCCAATGAATGTGCAGAAGACAAGGAAGATGGAGGGGGAAGAGGCTCCTCATTTGCAATTAGCAGCATAAATGAATCAATTACTCATACTTGAGGCGTGAAATGAAAAGTTTCTGGGCAGACCAAAAAGTTTTTCCACTGCTGTCGCTCTGCAGCTGCCTCTTGCCACTCAGTGTCCTTGAAGTGACCGCTGCTGCAACTCTAATTGGGCACGAACACACACGAGAAGGACAAGCTGGACAGTTGGACAATTGGACAGTTGAACTGTTGGCCAGCTCTAAATCCTTTTTGGAGGCCGCAACCATGCGTCAAATGGCAAATTGTTTTATTACAGTTTTGCAACAACTTTTGTTGTTATTGTTGTTAATGTTTTTATCTTTTTTTTTGCTTTTATTTTTTATGCCACCCACCCAGCAGCAACACACACTCAATTAAAACTCAAGACCCTTCATAATGCATGCGCCTTTTAGTCTTGATGTTTTAACCTTTCCTTTTCCTCCTCTATTTTTTCCTGTCCTGTCGCTTGGCAGCAAAAAAAGGATTATTTTGGTTTTTTTCGGCACATTTAGCCATGTTTTTCGGTGCTCCAAGTGGGCGACTAAAAGTGTGTAAAGTTTAAAGAGCCTTAAGGGATTATGCGCGCAAATGTGTTGAAATTCGGGTTATAATGAAAGAGCAAGTGGAAAATTGGGAAAAGGGAAAAAGGGACGAGTGTCCTGTGCAGTGGTTTATGGCTATTTATAGATAAGAAGGTAGCTGGCAGAACTGTCCAGAAAAGTCCAAAACTCAGCACTTTCCCATTGACTGACCACTTATTAGTGTCCTGTGCCCAGTCTGCCGTGTCCTCTGCGCCAGCTGTGACTTGGATAAGTGAGCATAAGCCTCAAAGGATGCCTTTGCCTTAGCCGTTGAGAAACAGTTAAAGGAGCTGAAGGAGCCAAAGCAGCTACAGAGAGTAATTCTCTTTTAAGAATTTTGTAATTTCAGTGTAATTACATTTATTTGTTTGCTCAGCATTGACTCGCTGACATTTCGCCGCTTTGAAGTCTGTTTGTCCAATGCCAAAATCTGTCAACCTCCCTCCCATTCAAGTGGCAGCTCAAGTGTCCTCTCTCTGAGCACTCCGAGTACTCGGATCATTCGTATTTGTTTGTTTAACGACAATGACGCGTGCTCTCAAATATTATTTGTATTTATGCAGCTTGTCAAGGACATGGCCAGTTTGCAGTGCCAACAAACATGTCCCAAAATATAACTGACAGTCTTTCACATTGTCACTTGTGAGGGAGAGTGAAAGTTTTTTTAATTATATTCGAAATGCAATTTATACTCGTACTGATAATCCTTTAAAAATCATTGAATATTGTTTATTCCTTTATTATTAATTAAATTAAATGTTTATTCCTTAGCCCAATGAAATCATTCACAATCTGAGAATATTTTTAGAGTTTCAAATTTAGTACGAAAATACGTTTATAAATTATTGTGTTTTGAAAAAAAATCATTAAATATTCGGTTAACATTTTAGAAAATTCTTCTGTGAAAATTATTAGTAGTATTTTCGCTATTCCCTAGTCAATCTTAATTTCTTAAGAAAAAATTACTTAGTGCAAAATAGTTCATTAACTATCATGTTTTCTAACAAAAAAGAAGAAATGGTATTTTCAAATCTTACATCAAATTCCCTACTTACATCCTACTGCAATTCTGCATTTCTTGAGGAATCTAATCCTCCGAATATGCTACAATATTCTTGATACACGTGCAAGAAATTCCTTCAAATTTTGACCTCTTCTCGGATAACTTCTCCCCATTAGAGACAAAAACATTAAGAAAGCCGAGAGCAAAAACCAAAAGGCAATCAAAAAAAAAAGGACACACAAAAAGAAAAGAAGGAAATACGAGTAATATAAAATAAAAAGGAAGCTCATAGAAAAAAGTTGCAGCCAAGTTTGTACTTTTTATTGTGCTCGTACTTTGGCTATGCCGTGTTGAGGGTAAATTATACTATGTGAGTGCACATGCTGAATTTCCCAAACTCTACTTAGTCCTCATCAGTGCGATGGTGCTGTGGAGCGGTGGTGCGGTTCTACGGTGGTGCGTTACCAGAATCTGATATAAAATACATTTAAAAAAGTAAACTCGTAGGTATTAAAAAAAAAGCGGAAAGACAAAGCCAAGTGTAACAAAGTAGAAAAAGGCATGTGTGGGGGAAAGAAGGGCACTTAGTAGTCAAAAAATCGACAAATGCAACTGACTCTGTGGCAAGTGGCAGTGGCAAGTGGCTTACAGCTGATGCTGATGCTGTTACTGTTGCCCTTTCGCCTCATCTTGGCCAAGAGCGAGACTATGTTAATTTGGTTGCTACACAAACGAGATTGATTTCGGCATCCGCACACTTGACTTGAGTCGATTTAAAATTTTGCACCACAACAGCATGAAATATTCAAATGGTATTCAGTCACCGACACATCGATACACACACAAACACTTACACATACAGATTTCGATTTGTTTCGAGTGGCTCAAACCACTCTGAGAATCATCGAGAGCAAACGAAGTATCCAAAGCATCCATCGATACTCGAACTCGCAGCACCGACAGGGAGCCGCATCATCTGTTGGCCTTAAGTGCGGTTGCAAATGTCAATTGGCCGTTTGGCCAAGACTGAATACCGAAGACCGGTAACGGGCTGCATTTTAATTTTCTTCTTTTCCGTCCCGAGAGAGAGAGATGAAGAAACGACAGCATCGATCTCGTTTTCTTATTTACATTAAAAGCTGTTTGCATTCACTTAAAAGGATAAGCAATGTCCTTTTAATGGGTTTCAAATTGAATAAAGGATTAAGTTGTTAGTTTAAAATTGAATTGCGTGTGCTCAAGTGAAAGGCTAAGGCTACAGTTTTCCGTATCCGTTATCCGTTTTTCACCAATGTCCCATAGCCGAATTCAGTACTCAAACTTGGGGTTACATTTGCACGCTGACAATTTGACAATCTGACAATTTCACGCCGCACATTGTACGAGATTCGCATTCGTTTAACGACTGCCTGCAAAACCAATAGAATTGATAACCAAAAAGCCATGTACTAATTAGCAACGGCTTGCACATTACCAGCAAGGATATAAAAGAACTGCGAGCTCACGATTCACTCATAATTCTCGGGGTTGCCAACGGCAATTATTTGGCAATTTCGCCAAATCAAATGGCTGCGGATGGACGTATTGTCATAACGACCACATGTGAGGATTTCATAGTCCGCTGATGCTGATGATGAGGCCGCAGGTGTTGCCTGCCTTTGCTCTTTTCCTGTCAGCGTAAACTTTAACGAGCACATTAGCAAGGAGTACAATAAGTCACAATCATTTGACTGGAAAACTAAGTACTCGAGTAGTCGTGAGTAATACAAAGAGCTGCCCAACTTCCGAATTTTACCTCATGCTGGGATAATTAAGTTGGTTTTCGGGCTGCTCATTTTAAAACTGCCAAGTGCTGGGCAGCCAGAGCTTAGTTGTTGTCTCCTTTATATGATAACAAATTTGCTCATTATCCGAAACTGAGCACGAAAAACCAAAGACATTTGCAAATGTCCTCGACTTGTTGTCCTATTTGTTTTTGTGTCTAGCTTAGTTTATTTCAACTCGACTAGGTAAACAGTTTCCCCACAAAAGGGGAAACAGAAGTGGAAAACTCCTTTGTCTGTCTGCTCGCATTTGTATGCGGATTGAACTAGTTTATTCCCCAGGGTACCACAGAGTAAGTGTCTCTGTGTGTGTTTGTGTGTGTGTGGGATTGAGAAAAATCTAGCGCAACAAATGAAAACGAGACATGAAAGGTGCAATTTCTAAGAACGCCTGACTGCTGGACTGGGAAATAGATGACACTGTTACCAGTCCGAAATTGCATGTCCTCTTGGCCATGTTGTAATGAGTTGGCTTTTTTGGGGGGCCATAATGAATAAATAGGCAGCATTCAAAGGTATTCTTAATGGAGTCTATGCCAAATGTAGCATGAACTTACTGATTGACCCACTGCTAAAAGAGGCAACACCTGAAGATGAAAGTCAGAATATTTTTCCGAATAGATACCCTATTTTAGATACAACATCACGTGTTTGCTCTCACTTGCTCTCAATCGTGTGTTAATTTAACAAAAATATTAGGATATTATCATATAACATACTACAAGTATTTAACAGACTTATAAAATTAATGCAATAATCAAGAATTTTCAACTTGAATGTTCTTCTTCTTTCCGCGTTTATTATCTACTCGATTCTAAATCCAAATACATACGAAATTTGGTGCTTCTAGCTCTTAGCATCTTTAAGATCTGTTCATTCATCGTGAACTAAAAGCTTTAAGGGCTTGGTCACGCCTCTATCTGCCTGTTACATACACTGACACAATCTTTATATACCCTTAGAAAGAGTATAAAAATACAGACATTTATAAACGCCTTCAAAGGCAAAGACTTCGCCTCTCAACTCTTGCCTCGGCTCGACTCGACTCGACTCGACTCGACTCGACTCGCGTTCTTGTATTAATTGCTTGAAATGGGTTTTCTTATAATTACAGTAGTTTGTTTGCTGTCTGTGGGTAAAGTTTGCCAAAGTGTTTGTTGTCGCTGTCTGGGCTGCTTTTAATTATGGCCTTTGCCTTTGCAGTTGCTGTGCTTTGTTTTGATTTGCTTGTAATGTCGGCTTAAATATGAGACACACATAAGCGGATTTGACAAAAAAAGGGTACTCATAAACAAGCAGCTCAAATTCAAACTCACACTCAGAGATATCCACTCGAATGCTGATAGTTTTATGTTTGTAGCTGACAAGGCGTAGAGATGGGGCTGGAGTGGGGTAGGGTGTGGGATGGGATGGGATGGGATGGGGTGTCACGGGACAACACTTTACCAAATTTGCGAACAATGCCCGGTCGCGTGGCACTTTGTGGGTCCAGCAACAATGGGAGAAGCTGCGACTGCGACTGTAACTGATTTGCCAACGGCGCGACTCTAAGCATGCTTCAAACAACAACAACAACAGGAAGCCGCTTCCAGCTCCCAGTTGACCGACTGCTCCACGCACCAGGATACCATGGGAAGATAGTCCGAAATTTTGGCAAAAACTCTAAATATAAAGCTAGGGACTTGAAATTTGGCATGACAATTAGTTAGACTCTCTCGACCACTCTCCTCCTTATCCTCATCCGACTATGAGAAGAAAGTGTAATATATTTAAAAAAAATCTAAATATATATATAGAGAAATAAGAAGACTTGCAATGTGACTTGCACTTTTAATAGGCTAAGTTAGAATTCTTTTTAAGGAAAGTCCTAAAAAATCGAAAAAAGTTTTAAATGTTTTAGATTTAGAAAAATTTGACTCTATGCCAAAATACTGAAACTTTTACCCATAGTGCAGGACATCGACATGGACTTCGACATCGAAATCGTGAGTAACTTTGGCATACGCCCACAGTATAAACAACTCAATTTGAATGCATTTAACCGCGTAATTGTGCCACGTGTTGGACGCTACGCGTGCGCTATTTGTGGCTAAATCAACCCGGGGCTAACAACACCCCCCGTGCCGTATCTTTCTGCCTCTCTTCTCTTCTCGGTCAGCCCTCGCACAACCCTCCGATACTAAGCACGGCAAATTGCAAACCAATTGGCATGCAACTGGTCGGATAATGCGACTGGAATGCCTTTTAGTGCACGCTGCCGAGAAATTACTCGCAGTGCGTAAATGTTTTCTCACCAAATAAAAACGGCCACCTCATGTCATGTTGCAACATTGGGCCTCGACTTTGGCTTCGTGCCTCATTTCGTTGCGCTTGCCGGCGAATTAACTGCGAATTAGACGGGCACGCGTTTAATTTCGTTGAATTCGCAATGCTTTTCACTTGACAGGTAACGAGACGAGCTAAACGATGATGAATTACTAGATGGATGATGCGACTGTCCAACAAGCTAATGGAGCTAAATATTTTTTAAATTGCGCTTATAAGTATGCTAGGAAAATGTGGCAAGCTATCGATTTCTGTCTATAATTTAACCGTGTACTTAAAAACTGAAAAGTTCTTCAATCGAAGTAATTTACGTCTCTGTCATTAAAAAAATCGAATTGCAATAGCAAATTTCGATTGGATAAACTCGGAAGTTATTTAAAAGACAATTTTACTAGGAATAAAATATTTATTTATATTTTGATGATTTTAACTATAATTGGCTGTTTTACTCAGAACCTTGAAAGTCGAGGTCACTCGCTTGTAGCCATAAATTTAACAAGTTTAATCGCTTACAGTTAATTGACCATTAAAATATCAAATGTAATTCTGAGCACAAAAGCAGTTTACAATTTTATTGCCCCACAAAACACACACTAATAGCAGCTGTGAAAAGTGTTATATTTATGACTCGAAGTGTTCTCTCGACTCGTGCTCGTATCTCTCTGGAGTTCAGTAGCTCAGTTTCAATATTACATGAGCACAAATTGCAATTTAATCCACAGATGTCAGCATTGCGATCAGTGTCTCCTGTCCTCTGTCCTCTGTCCTCTGTCGCAGCCCTTTTCCTTATCGCACAGCCCTCGAAATGCACGTGCCAGGCTCAACCCCTCAACCCCTCGAAGGTCTCTTCCCACCTCCGTCTCTCTCTCTGTATCTACCTCGGTAGCATCCCACGAGCGTGTCAAGTTGAAAAATGGTATTAAAGTCACATTGAGAATCATCAAAATGTGATTCGCTTGCAAAACAACAATGGCATCGCTGGCAACTGTGGCAACCCTGTCCCGCAGCATTTGACTCAAGACACATGTGGCAGGCGGTTTCATAGCCCTCTTGCTCCCTGGTGACACTTTAGCGTGTCCTGCCCAGCCCTGCCCTGCCCTCCACTTTCCTTCATCCCTCATCCGCTTCATCATCAAATGCGCTGCGCAAATCTGTCATATAAAACTTTGGCAAAGGGACTCTGGGGAGCTTGTTTATGTCAAGCTCTGGTTATAATTTATATGGCCGCACATATGCAAGCATCTGCGAAGGCCAAGGGGGCGTGGCAAGCTTGTTAAAGTTTAATTGCCACGCAATGATGAAACAATTGCTAGAGTAGAGGAAAAGTAGCATAGAAGTGGAAAATGCAGCCACAAATCGCAGACTAAATGAACTAAACTAAGTCGCAAGTAGATCTATCCACTACCAATTAGACACATTCCACATGCCAAGAGAGAAGTGTTTCTCCTTCTCCTCCTCCTCGGTTTATCTCTGCTCTGGCAGCTTCTCTTGGCGTTCACTCAGTCGCGAAATTGTCGCCAGCGTTGTCGCCGTCGTCGTCTTTGCAGTCGCAGAGCGGCAATCCAAATTCAATTAAACAAACACAATAAGTTTCGATAAAGCCGCGCTGATAAGCACAGTAAACTAAATATTCGCATAAAATTTACTACATACAATCAGAGCGAGAGGGAGAGAGAGAAATGGGGAGAGAGAGAGCGAGAGAATGAGGCGGCTGCAACGGAGAGTGACAAAACCCGCATGAGGGTCGGACAGAAGAAAAGTCAATGGTGCAGATTAAATGTTGCCAGCGTGACACACACACACTGTCACACACACACGCACACACTCACTTCGAAATGAAGTATGCGTAATCTGCAGCAATTCAGGCGCAAAAAAAGGTTCTCGTAAAATACGTAAACAAAAAACAGACAGAAAAAAAACACAAAGCAAAAAAGAAGGAATCCAAAATAAGTCGTATAAAATAAAATTCAAAGTAGTTTAGGCAAAGCACCCAAAACACACGCAATGGATGCGAAGGAAAGAGGGAGATGGAATGAGTGAGAGAGCAGACAGAGACGGAAGCTCGGAAAACAACTTAATTGCGTGAGTGTCACGTTTTTATATCCTAATAGAGTATATAATTTTATCATGAAATGACAGGAGGCATGACAGACCCTATAAATTCTATATGTTCTTGATCGATATAATGATCAATATACCAAATAGCTGCCATAGAAAATCGATCGAAAATTAAAGTTTTATATGAGAAATTTTATTACTCATCAAGGAAGCATATAAAAAGTTTGCTTCGCAAAAAACAAAGTGCAACCGAATCGTGCAAAAATATTAATTTAATAACATCATTTAAATACAAAACTAAAATTATAAAAATTTAAATTAGCATATGTACATCTTTCTAAAAATATTTCGCAGAACTCTACAAGGATATCAAGTCTTCGGCGTGCCGAATAAAACCTTCCGTCTCTTTGATTCCGCAATGAGTTTTTCCAGCAACAAAGTAGGGAACGAGCTGAATCACAACTGTCACTTGTTGTTGTTGTTCTTCTTCTTCTTATTGTTGTTGTTGTCGTTCATGTTGGTGGTGCGAAATGCTTAAAATGGGATTTGCTTAGAATTGGAAAGCAATTGTCTTGGATTTGCGTTTAGCCGTTTTGCCTTCCAAGTCTAAGGACAGGCATATGGAATATGGGTTGGGGTAATGCTAAGAGTCGGGTCGGGTCGAGTCGGATAAGAGTCGGGGTTAGGATAAGGGTAAGTATTACTTTAAGTGGGCAGGCGTCTCGTTAATTTATCGTTTCACTGATTTGTTTGTGGATGAGCAGCAAGTGTGAGATACATTACAGTAAATTGCATTTAGTGGGCTAGTCATTAGAGTCTTTCAAATCCTTATACTTAGCAATAGTAGTAAAATATTTATTTCAGCAAAGGAAGTGGAAAATTCTAACACTTAAAATTCTATCATTTCGGAAGACTTTTATATAAATAAAATTTTATTTGACAAAGGTAAATTTATGGAAAAAATAACCCCTTTGATATAAAAGAAAAAGAAAGAAATATTTTAAAACTGAACCACTCAAAAATTTTATTTATGGTAAAATATTTGACATTTTTTTAATACGTAGTGCAGACAACTCTTCAAGCTGTCAATCTTCTGCTTGCTATCAATCTCTCACTTAATTAACAGGTGATATTTAATGGGACTTTGCTAAGAATTCTCACACTGGGAACGCATATGAGTGACGACAGAAACTGGGGGAATAGAGCTAGTTAAGAATCTCGCGTTGCAGCTGAAATTAGCATTTAATTGTATGCAAATTAAACCCCTAATTCCCCCTTCCTCTCTCTCTCTCTCTCTCTCACCTTTTCCCCTCTTCTTAGCCCATCTCGCCGTTTGTTGAATCGTGTGCGAAATGCGCTCGCATGTCTGCAGTTGAATTATTTAGTGACTTACATTTACAGAAATTAACGTACACCTACACACACACATACAGACATGTGAGTTCATGCATATTATGCATGTGTGTGTGTGTTTGAGTTTGGGTGTGCTTCAAACAGGATTTGTGCGACTAATTGCAAAGTACTTAAGCAAAAGCTTAAAACAAATGTAAAAGCAAATTTTTCATAAATTATTTATGTAAATGGCCGTTGCAGCAAGCAAAAAAGCTTCGCATATCCTTGCTGCGAGGGGGCGTGGCTGTGGCTGTGGAAAAGGCGTTGCCCGCAAATGCAATCAAATTGTTGAAAATTTGTGTCGCGTGGCTTTTCACACAGAGCTCAGGAATTGGGATTGGAATTGGGCGTGGTGGCGTAATAGATATAAAAGGATTTCCGGCGAATCCTTGTTTGTTTGTTTGTTTTGTTTACCTCGCGTCAATGCTGTCAACGGCAGTCGCAGTCGCAGTCAATCCGGATCCTCATCCGCAACCTGGCGCTGGCCATGCGTAGATTTCTGTTTCAATTATGCACTGGCCAGGACAACAAGGACACGGCGCAAGGAGCCGAGTAGTTATTATAATATCAATGGGCACGAGGTGTGTGCCCGTGAATTTATTCATTTGCTTGTCTCTCTTTCACTCCCTCTCCCTCACTCTCTCTCCCTCTGTTTTGACAACCTCGTGGCAACTTTTGGGTATATGGCTCTTATATGGCTCGCATTGTATTGTATCACACAAATCGGATTAAGAAATTTCGTATTCGTTTGCCACATAATTGAATCACTGTGAGTGTGACTCTGAGTGTGAGTATGAGTGTGAGTGCTTGAGCTGAGAGCTGCACGCGGCAAATGAGAAGCAAATTTAAAATTTTACACTTGACTTAGCTTTGTTGTCCTGTCATTTCACACGCCCTGTCAGAGTTGAGGTCCTTCCAATGAGTCTGTCACTCTGTCTCTCCGTCCGTCTCTCTTTTAGCTCTGTTTATCTGTGTGCGCCATGGCGATAAATTGTTTTTGGCCCACTCCTCAGCATATGCATTTCAAATACGACAATCTCTGTTTTGTTTTCATTTATCATTTTTATTATGTTTATTTTAATATCATATTTAACCTAAGTTATGCCATTTTTGGTTTCTGTTTTTGATTCTGCTTGCCACTTAAGTGCTAAAAATATTTTTAGTAATTATTTATTTAATTCTAGACTTGGCATATTTGACTTAGCAACATCTTTGGGCTTTTATTTTACTCATTTTTGGCTCTAAATAAATTGTGTATAATATATATTTAATATGTATTTATACAAGTGCTATTTACAAGTGCGACGACAACATTTAAAGCGATTTAACATTTACAATTGGTGCTCAAGACGCCTCGCCAGGTCCTGGCCCTTGACCTTGACCCTTGGCCCGCTTATCGAAGAGTTGCAACAAACGCTGTTGCATCTTGCAATTTTATGAGTGCGAATGACTCAAGTGATGGGCGCCCAAGGGATGGAAATAGGGTCCGTAGGGCGGGTAGGGCACGGCATGGGGATAGAGCAGACTGCTGGCATAGGCGCCGGGTCCAAAGGATCCACCATTCGGTGGCGGCAATGTCGGACTGTTCACATCCATGCCGGGATTTTGCTTTTTCCACTTGGTGCGACGATTCTGGAACCAGATCTTGACCTGCAAATGAAACAATCAAAACTCAGCATGCCATCGGAAATGTATTTCAGTGCAATTCTTACCTGTGTCTCGGTCAGGCTAAGACTCAAGGCCAAGTTCAGGCGCTCGCAGACACTCAGATAGCGCGTTGTCTTGAACTTGTTCTCCAGGGACACCAGCTGCTCGTAGGTGAAGGCGGTGCGAGCTCGTCGTGGCTTGGAGCCTCCACCACCGCCTCCGCCGCCCGATTTGCCGTCGCCATTGCGACTGCCGCCTTTTTTGGAGTCCGTCTCACTGCTGGGATCGTCAATGTCGCTGCCATCATCACACATATCATCCTGATCCATGTCATTGAGATCCTGAGCTGCAAAGAGCAAGAAAACGAATACGAATGAAATCAACGATTCTTTTTTTGCATAAGCCAACACATCTCGTCATCAATCAAATCAAATGATTGGCCTATGGGACAATGCGAGATTTGTTTCTGCGCAAGGGGAAATCAATCACATTGTGAATTAATTGGAATTTCGGGCACATGTTGTTGAATGTGAATGTGAGTGTGGGCGGAGGTCAGTGTCGGGTCAGCGGGAAATGGACGTGGAATTGATTGCAATGATGCGGCAATCAAAATTCAATTAAGCCAACCACTGTCCAGCTAACCATCAACCAACTGCGTCCTCCACCCTCTTCAACTGTCGTCATATCCATTACCAAGGCATTTTCTCTACTTTTGACCAACTGATAAGAATTACAAAAGCCTTCATAATATTGTACAATTTATGACCATAGCAATTGATGCAACTTGGTGAGCCGATTAGCTGCACTCAGAAAAAAATATCTAACTTATTTTAAAAATTCCAATTTGTTATCATTTCGTCATTAAATTTGGAAATAAAATGTTAAATTTCTTAGAAAAATATGTCTCTTTAATTTAACAAAATAATATTCTTTTAAAGTTACATATTTCATAATATATAGTTTAATTCATAAGCTGATTTCACATTCCAATCGTTTCTAAGTAATTAGAAGAAATTAAAACTTTTCATAAGACATATTTTCTTTTAAAATTGAAAAAAATAAAATGCCTTTGAAATTGCAAATATTTCTGACAAAATAGATAAAAGCCGTGTCGCATTAACAGTCAAAAAACTCTGATTTTCAAGAAATTTTGTCTGCTTTGTGAAAGCGAATTTGTGATTTACCGACCGACTTAGGAACATTTATATCTGAGTGTAGGATTGTTCTTCAACTTTATCTTGTTTACAAATTATCCAACAAGATAAAATTCGTTGCGTATACCCCTTTGTTTACAACACGAAAAGCAACTTGAAAAACTGTCAACCCCCATCAAAGGGGCCGCAAAATAAATTTCAGTCTCTCCCTCAAATAGTGGAGAGGAAGGAGGCGGAGGCGAAAGGTGGTACGACAGAGGTCGAAGGGCAGCTGGCGGTGTAAATAGCATGTGCCTGGTAATTGGTCAACATGATTGGCCATGTTTGCATGTAATTAGCCCGGCCTGTTGTGGATGCCTAAAAGTGCGCCACAGACAGCGCGCCAATTAAACAGAAAATTAACATGAACGCTTCATTTAATATTTAACGAATTTGCTGGCCATGCAACGTGCAACGTGGACTATGCAACGAGCAACATGCAGCATATCCTTTCAAATGCAAATGACTCGCATCGACTGTCGCACTGGTAATGGGCTGTGGAGTGTTTGCAGCCACTTTGATATGCATTAATGGCACATTAGATACTCGAATCCTCCTCATCAATACACCCATAGATCCGCCTCAGTTTCACTTTGAGCTCCAACTGCGATGACTGACCACAATTGGTTTGAGTCAATTGAATTAACAGGACCGTGAACGAACTCCACTTTCCACCGGACGTTTAATGTGTTGGCAAACAAACGCGAAAAAGTCGAAAGGCCAGCAGACATTTGTAGAATGTGGCGGGAGGATTGTATTTAGCCCTGAGAAGGGTGTGTTTGAGCCCTATAAACAGCATTGGCAGCCGCAACCGCAGCTGGTTAATAAACGCTGCAACCGCAAGCGGAAAACTTAGCAGGAGGAGGCTGAAGAACAAATCGGTACAACATGGCGTATGGGTGCTGTCTGACTGCCGGAAAGGAAAAATTTTAAAATATCAGAAATATCAGTTTAATTTGAATACTACAAGCCTTCTAGTGAAATCTGGGAATGGAAAAACGTACCGAAGTCTAGATTATAAATTTATTACTCTTAGGACCGTTTTTCAATGTCTAAATAAGGTGTTTGATAACTATTAAATATATATTTTGACGTAAAATGTATAGAAATTACTGTCAAATTTTAAATAATAACTTAAATACATTTTATATGAACACTGAAAAAACGGCCCTTATAGTTATAGCTAAGTAAAACTAATATTAATTAATATTAATAATATTTGAATTTACTATAAGTACTATAGATAAATATTTATGAACATGGAGTAGAATTTAAGGTATTCAAATATTTGTATTGTACGTTTGTATTCAAATTCCGCAAATATTTATAAAAAACCCATTAAGCAGAAAAAATATTAATATAAATAAAATTTTTGAAAAATAAAACCATAGTTAAATATTTATAATTTTTCAGAGAAATACTAATTATACGTATGTCTCATATTCCCATAAGAGACATATGATATTTAAACGAAATAAACATATTCTTCTCTTATCGTCAACATAACAATCTTTTCAGCCAGAGCTCTGTCCCTTTCTTATCACTTCGTGCGCTGTGTGTGTGTGTGGAAACTGTAAAAATAACTGCAGTTAATTATAATTACGCCAAAAGCACTTCATAAGCAATTTTGATGATATGGCTCGTCGAAGATAAAGCGACGTTTATGGAAGCACAAAAGCGCAGACAAGGCTCATTTACCAACCCACAGAAGTGTATACACACACACACACATACACATACAAGTGCAGACTCTCTCTCAGGCGACTCGATGGTGCAATTTAAAAGCCAAGCTCGTCACCCCCTCGGGTCCAACAACAACAATTTAAATTAAAGCAAGCAACAAAGGAGCAGAAAACAAACAGTGAAAATAACAACGAAGTATGCATACACTCTCTTATAGTAGTACATAATTAAAATAAATGCATAAGCTAACAAAATCACATTGCATATGATTTCTGTTTTAAAATGTTTGATTGTAAATTGTTGCAAATTTGTTTGGATATTCAATGTACCACACTGCTTGGTAAGTGTATGCCCACAAGCAAATAAACATGCTCGACAACGTACAATTTTAATCCATAAACTTAATTATGAAATCCGAGTGTTAATTACCACCACCATCGCATAATTTGCCCACACACACATATACATAAACATATACACTTACAAAATGGGAAGCTCTTACAAAATAGCTTTTAAATTTGGGTTCTGTGCGGAATTCATGGAGCGCCATTGTCGCAATCATTATAATCGCATACGCCCGGCCAATGCGACCCCGGGGAGCATTTGTCGTCTCATTTTGCCATTTTCATAAAATAATAAATGAGTTGCTGATGACGGCATATAAAAAAGAAAGCCGCTTGCTTCAAAATGCCAACGAAAATTGTCGCCTAACTTTACAAAAGAGAGAGTCTGAGAGTCTATACACACACACACACACCAATACATGCATACGAAAGCATTGCTTTATGGTACACATGCAACATCTATTTGTGAGAGTGCGAGCGAGAGCGCCAAATTGAGTGCTGAAAAGAATAAAAGTTTTCGCAGCCATTTTACTTTTTCGGGGGTTGTTGGTTGCCAAGTTGCCGAGTTGCCGGTCTCGTTTTTGGCCATGCTCCGTCCGTGTCCACCCACATTTAAATGTTGCCACATAACCATTTTATACAAACCCAACCCCAAGGATCAGCAACAGCCCCCGTCTCTCCTCTCTCCCCTCTCCGCCCCCTCTCTTCGCTCACTTAGTTATCGCATGTTTTTTCATATGACTTTTGGGGCGCATTTTTGGCAACAGCTTGAGTTTTAGCCTGGGCAATAACCAGGCTAGGCTAGCACGGAATATGTAACAGTTTCCAGGACGAATAGTATCCATGTTGTTTTTATTTCTTAGCCTCCTCCTCTTGGTTTCCAGTCATCCCTCTGTTATTGTGTATATATGTAGGTATGTACACAAGTAAATGTGTTTTGTTTTGTGGCTTTCGTCGCTGCTTTTAGTGCATTTGCTAGTTGTATGCTTTTCACTCTGAGTTGTTGTTTTTGTAGTTGTTGTTGTTGTTGTTTTGCAATTTAAATGAAATGCAAATTGCTATGCGCCTAGCGACCAGTGCAAATGAATGGCGCCTTAGAGATTTGCAAGTTTGGCACATGCGGCGTATGCGTAATATTTATAAAATATTAAACAATATGCACATAATGCACATTCTCAATGATGTTCTGTATATAGATCGAGACAGATAGAGTGTGCGAGAGAGAGATGGCTAGACTGTCATAAAATCTAATTAGTCACAAAGACAAAAGGCCGCATAATTACGCTAATATAAACGGAAGCGACCAACAGCAACATTAGCACCTCCCAGACCATAAAATTAAGTGCTAACGCTCGCTCTCTCTCTATAGCTCTCTCTCTCTCTCTCTGCTGTGTGACAGCAGCAGTTATTGAAGCGGCTAATGAATGTGCGGTAATTAAGTACCTTGCTAATTAATGACTACAGCATCACCAAGCAACGAACAATCGTTAAATCACAGGCCGCAATACGCTGCGTATACGTGACGTGCCTGACTTTGGACTCTGCATTTGCGTTTGCTGTAAACTTGAACTGACTGACTGAATAAACTGGCTGTAACAATAACAACAATGGGAAACACAGCATCATTATCCTTCTCTCCCACGCTGCTCTAACTGTTGGTCTGTCTGTCTGTTTGTCCGTCTGTCCGTCTCTCTGTCCGGGTGGACGGACATGTTGTTGGGGTCGTTGCCGTGGCCATTGAGTCTGTGTTATTAGCAGTTATGTTCGAGAGCTGCGACACCACAAGCAGCACCACCGACACCACCATCGTCAACTCCACCATTTGCAGCGCCATTGATGAAGTTAATTGTGTTTTATTAACACAAACACAAATGCACAAACAGCAAACAACAACAACAGCAGCAATGACCGATAATTTGCTGCTGATAATGATGTTGTTCACGTTGTTGTTGTGGCTGCTATTGTAGTTGTTGTTGTTCTGGTTGTTGTTGCTGTGATGTGCGCCATTTCCAGTGTTTATAATTTCGTACATAAGCGCTTACCGAAGTGGCCAATAAACTGAGTGGATTGTTTGTCTGTATATATGTGTGTGTGTGTGATTGTGTGTGCATGTGTGGGTGTTAGTGTAAATGTGTGCATGTGAGTGTGTGTACATGCAACTGCCACTTTTGGGCAAGTAAATTGCTGACAAATTGTGTGTGCTTATTGTCTGTTCTGCTTGCTAATATTTAGTATATTCATTTATTGATTAAAGGCAAACAAAAGCATACATAGAATTATCATAGAAATTATGGTGAATATATATAAAGAAACTAAATGACAGTGAACTGCTTTCTCAAAAGAAAGAAGAAAGGAAAGAAATGTGAAAACAGTTAAGCCTACAAACATCATTTATTTCATTGACTTCTTACATACTTATGCTTAAAAATATATCTCTTGATTTTACCAACTATTATACCATCAGCTAACTTTTAAGGACATGATGGAGATACCTTTAAAACAGGTTGCCAGCTTTCTGGTAATCGAATCTTGCTTTAAAAACAAAATGTTTGCAAGCTACTCCATTATTTAAAGTCTTCACAATGCACAAAACAATTCAAGAATGTTTTTTAATCTTTAAAAAATGTAATAAGACAATTCAAATTTGTATTTTTTTTTTTAATTTAATTATTTAATATTGAACGTGAAATTTAGACGGATACAAATTTATATAATCTTTATATATATTTTCCGGTCATAATTGAGATACAAAATCAAAATTTTAGGTTTAAAAAACTAACAACAAAAAATTAGTATGTTTTCCAAATTATCTTTAAAAACTAACATTTACATTAATGTATAAATAAAATTTTGCTCAGCTCAATAATGATGCTTATCTCATTTACGCCTTCATAAGTAACTGCACATTGTCAGTTATATCTCAAAGTCAAGTTGCTTTAGTTCTTTTTTTGTTTTATTTTTTTCAAAAGTTTCCAGCCATTTGAGAACCTTAATTTGATTTCCTTTCTTAATCAAATCATGGCCAGAGTTCAAACAAACCGCATCGCCCATTTACAAAGCTTGACTTTTTTTATTTCCATTCTCACTGCGAGTATAATACAGAAATGCAAACTTCCCAAATTCTCCTCCTCTCACCGCCAACTTTTCAGCTATCGTTTATTTTGGCGCTTTGCAGCAGCTTAGCAATGATGCTCTCCACGTTTCCCCATTGCCAAGTGCACCACAACAACTTCAATCAAATTTGCAAATTTTTATTTGAGCAATTTCTTTGCAACGATTGAAGCATGAAAATCAATTAATTTTCAGCAAAAATGTTAGCCAACAGCAGCAGTAAAAAAAAATAAGCAACTAGATCCGGAACCAAGAACAGAATAAAAAAAGAATGAAATGTAGCCCAAAAGAAAATATCGAAAAATTCCACACAGCAATTGCTTTTCCCAATTAAAACATCAATCAATCAATTAAAACAAATTCCATGGAAAATCCCTGTTGAATATGAGTGCAGTTTTCTTTCTAAACAAGCGCATTGTTTGCCCGGTGAATATACGCAAAATATAAATGCTTTCATAGGTAAAGCTTCCACTTCCCCACCTACCTTAGTGTGTGTGTGTGTACGTGACTTGCGCCTGAAAGCAGGCAACATAAAATCTGTACTTGTTCAATATGGCAACTTCTCTAAAGAGCAAGTTGGGGGAATAGAAAAAAAGCTGCAATATCAAAATCAAAACATACAAAAAGCTACAAGCAGCAGTTTAAATACAAACCACCCACAACACCCACTCTCAAGCACACACACTCACACTTTTCCCGTACACACTCACAAAGTTGAAAGTTAGAAATATCAAATAGAAGAGGCAACAACATTTTGCAGGTCCCTCAAAAATACATATATACATATATATTCTATATTCATGGGCATACTCGTATTGCATTTTCAATGGCAGGGAATTATGAGCACTCGGGAGACACTCACCAGACATATCCTCGCTGTGCTCATCATCCAGATGCTCGTGCATTTCATCATCCCGCTCGTAGCTCCATTGACGCGGATGGCCAAAGGGCGGCGTTGTCGTTGTTGCTGCCAATTTGTTGCCCGTGAATTTGTTGGGATCCAAAATGTTCTCCACGGAGAAGGCCAGTCGCTTTGTCGCCGCCTCCCTGTCGCTGCCCCCGCTGGTCGAGGCCGAGTTGGCGTTGCTCACAGTACTTTGAACGGAACGCGTCAGATCAACGGGACAGACCTAGGAGAGCAAAATATAACCAAGGATATCGTATTGTAGCAATTGGAATTAACTTGTGTACTTAAGTCTTCATTTTAATTACAATTAAAAATTAGAATTAAAAGATTTTAAAACCAAAATAATTTTCCAAAAATTACTTGCTGCTTTCTGAATGCATATTATTTACAAAATTATATAAATAAAGCTAAAAAATACGATTTTTTCGAACGTTGTAGAGAGTTTATTATGTTCTTTTTGACTTCAAATTTTATAACAACTCTTTACCTTCATGTGAGAGTGAAACGAATTATTCTGGGGTGCCACATAAATCGCTTTAGCTTGAATTTTACTTACATTTCATACGAATTTTAGTGAAATTCAAGCGAAAGCGATTTCTATTTCTGTGGCACCCCCGATTTTTACAGCGAAATGATCCTTAAATGAAAATGTAACCGCGATGACTAGAAAAATTTTTTTTTATGAGCTCTGACAATCTTGAAGAAATTGAGCAATCTTTTTTAAATTATATAATATAGTAAATTTAATATAGTGTGCTACACTGTGATAAGTTTCTTGTGCTTTAGCGCAAGGAAGAAATACGAATACATATAAAAACAAATATAAATTGAAATATGTACTTACAATGATACTGACTTAAAAATATTAAATAATTCAGTATATATAAAAAATTTATATGTACGAGTAGATACTCAGTATTATAACATCGTATCAAAATAGAGTACTAGAGTACTATTTAGTATACGAGAACTGCAATCAAATAATTCATCTTACCGACGGCGTGCTGTGCGAACCGGATCCATCGTTGCTGTCCTCGTCGTTGCCATCGACGTTGAGCTCCTCGCTCGTGTCGCTGCGCGCGTAATTGGCGGCTGCGATCTGACGGGATGTGGCTGCCGCGGCAGCTGCTGCCGCCGCCAGGCCGCCCAGTTGTATTCTGAAGCCGTAATCGCTTAAGTCGCGGCCAGTGGGCGAGGCAGAGGCGGAGGCGGAGGTGGAGGCGGAGCTGCTGGAAGCCGCGCCAGATGCAGAAACGGAGGCGGAGGCAGAAACAGTGGCAGAGACAGGAGCGGAGGTGGAGGATGTGCTGGTCACTTGATTGTGATTCTGATTCTGATTGTGATTGGAGCGAGCGGCAACCGCAGCGACCAGCTTAATGCGCTCCAAATCCATGTCATTGGCGGCTGTGATGGGGCTGATGTTGCCCATGGAAGGATGCAGCAGGGGCTGTGCCGGTGGTGGCAGTGACTGTGGATTCTGTGCTGCCAATGGGGAACCAGTTGTTGGTTCGGAATGTGTCGTTTGACTGTTGTTGCTGGCGTTGTTGTTGACGTGTGGCGAAGTGGGTGGCGACAGCGGTGAAGTAGCGGGCGATGGTGGCGCAGTGGCGCGCAGCTGATAAACAGACGCAGCGGGAAGATGTGGATGCGGATGTGGATGTGCAGGATGATGGTGATGATGATGCTGCATGTGTTGTTGCTGCTGCTGCTGCTGATGATGATGATGCTGCGCGGCAGCGGCGGCCAGAAACTGTGGATTCTGCAGCAGGTGCGGATGCTGCTGCAACAGCGCCGCATGCGGATGCTGCAGTGGCTCCGGTCGCGCCAAATGACGCACGGCATTTAGTTCGAGCAACTTGCGCTGTTGCGATGGCAACGAGAAACCGCCAACGACGTTGCCAGGCGGCGATTGGGAACGACGTGAATTGACATTGTTGTTGTTGTTATTGTTGTTGGTCAAATTGTTGTTGTTGTTGTTGTTGTTGAGTTTCTCCTTGTCGCTTTCTGCCTCCTGCGTGGGACTGAGTCTACTCAGTATGCCAGTTTCTCCCGTCATCTGCTTGAGCCGCTCTATGGAATAGCGCAGCTCCTGCTCCTGCTTGGCACTGGAGCCACTGGCGCTGATGATGAACTTGGGTATCTTGGGCGCTGATGCAGTGGCTGCTGATGCATTGGCCACACTCACATCCACGGCAGCTGCTGGCACATTTCCCGCCGCATTTGCCAACTCTGGTGAGGTATTGGACTTGGGCGAATCGGGATTGGAATTGGGACTCATCAGACCGCCGACGGCCGTGGGCTGTGGCCCAATATTATTGTCAGTTGGCTTTTGCACTGGCGACTGCAGCATCACCATGTTGCACTTGTCACTTGTCTTTCTTATGTTGAGCACTAACACTTAAATCAACTTGCTTTCAGTTTGATTTCTGTCTGATTTGCCGCGACGTGTTGTTGTCACCTTGATGGCAGCCAATCGACTGTCACTGATGCCGGCGCGTATCTCTCGATATCTAATTTGGTTGCTGCTCGCTTATCGCATTCAATTGAACGCTGAGCGTAATCCGCGCGCGCGACATTCAACTGCACGGGGCTGAAGCGGAAATGGAAGTGTTCGCTGCTCGACCAAAAATTTGAGGGTTGCTCTCTGTCTGTCCAGAGATGCTGTGGACCCCGTGGCAACTCAACTAAATGGAAAGTGAACAAATCTGTTGCGGCGTCTCTTCTGCTGCTGTTGTTGGTGGTGTTTACTTTGAGTGTAATCGCTCTCTCTTTCTCTCTCTCTCTCTTTCTCACACTCTCTCTCAGTTGCTTGCACACGCCCACAGTTTGAGTGAGTTTGCGAGTGAACTGAACTCCACCTTGTGCTTCATGTTTAAAGCTGCAACTAATCTCGACTAGCATCTAATGATTTAATTTGCCTTGTACTCGTTAGCAAGCGTAATGGTCTGTTCTTGGGTCTTAGCCACATTGAGTCATTCTCTCTCTCTCTCTCTCTCTCTCTCTACACACACCCTTTCTCTCTTACACACACTGCCATCTGCTGTCTTTGTCTAGCCCTTTTGGCTGCCAAGTATTACATAGTTTTTTACTCGCTTGAATTGCCACCCAGAAAAATACGCTCGAGGATGTGAGTAATTGTCAAATTATTTAGCGCAAAATTTGTTTGCTTATGCGCTTCGTTGGCTACGAAATGGATCTCAGCTTTTTATATTTTAAATGTGTGTGTGCTCTTTTATATGTATATATGTGCCCCTTGTTGTTATTTTTGTTGTTTCCTTTGCTTATGCCTGGTTTGTTCTTAGTCATATATGCATGAATGCTTTGTGCTCTTGTGGCCAACGACTAATGGCCAACAGGCAATGGCAATAACAACATTTCTCTGCGCCAAGTTTTTCACAAGCTTAATTGAATTTTAGACAAATTTTAATTTATAATCAGTTTATTTATTAGTTGTTAATTCTGGTCGAAAAAAAAAATAAAATAAAATTGGTTTCCGCTTTCTCCACTTGACACTTATTTGATGGTATTTTCCTATGTAAAACTCAAAATCATCAACATCACAGGATAAAACTCAAACCGCCCACAGCACACGCCTTGCTCTCTTCACTTCACTCTCTCTCTCTCTCGTTTGCTCTCTTTTCCACTCCCTCTCTTCGCTCTCAGTTTTGCAGAATATTTTAAATTGAACAAAAATTTATATGCGCTTTACACAGACAATTTAATATCGCATCCAATTTGCGGTTTATACGCATCGCAGCAGCGGACGATGATGACGATGATGATGATGATGATGATGATAAGGGGAGAGAGGGCGGGTAAAAGTAGGTGCAAAGAGAGCTGGCTAAGTGGCTGCTGGCCTGGCCATTCTCTTGTCTGTCTCTGTCTGCAGGCCTGGGTTGGTCGCTCGTGCTCTTGGTCGGTTTTGAGCGCACAATGGGGCGTATAAGTGACATCGTTAAGTGGACGCCGGACGGCGAGGACGTTGCTTAATGAACTTCAACGGCACAATCACCCTTCCTCTCTGCTCTCCTCTCCACCAACCCCAACCAACGCAATGATCGTCTTTACGTATATATCCTCGTCGTCAGTTGTCGGCATTTTTAAGCGTATTTTTCTTTGGTTATTTTCGTTGCTTTTTTGCACACGACGAAGGAGCAGCTGGTGGTGCTGGTGGATCTGGGCGCTCGTTAGCGCTGCTCGGCTTCGCTCCTCTATAATTAACCACAAAATGAGGGGAGACGGCATTCTTAATGAGCAGCTTGTTATGCCATTTTCGTTTTAATTACTTTTAAGATGCTTGTTACCAACACCAGCATCAGCTCAACGCTTTAATTGGTCCATTGATGAAGCTGGCTGTGAGTGTGTGTGATTTACATATATATATAAATGTTGTGTATGTGTGTGTGTGTGTCTTTGGCACACTGTGCAAATCGACTGTGCGTTTTGCTCAGTTTATTTTGCGAGGCAGCTTTTTGGACGCTTCACTGAAGAAGCATGGCCAGTAAGTAGGCTATAAATATGTATTGAAATATATATACAACATGTATATATTGGCAGTTGTAATGGCAACGCATATTTGTGGCAGTGTATTAAGCGCTTTACCCTTTTACATGTAAAATTAAATGATGCGCATACGCACGGTAAAACCGCAAATTATTTTAATTGCCTGTCTCGTCATTATTCATTATTTAAGTGCTCCCAAACAGTTGATGTATGTGTGTGTGTATTTGTATGATATGTACAGTCACACACACACACACACATGAAGAGAGTTGGGCAACCCGCCAGACACACACAAGCTGCTGTTTACATAGACATGAAACTTGCGCAACGGAAAAGCGGAAAATTGCTGTCGCTTGTCGCATTTGCATACGTTATACACTCTCTCTCGCTCTCTCTCTCTCTTTCTGTCTGTGTATTTCCTCTTTTGACTCTTTCGCTTTGTCTTTGTCTCTGTCTCTTTTTCTCTGCTGTCTCTATCGCTCATTTAATTAGTGAAAATAAGTATTAAATGAGCAGCTCTTGTTAAAATAAATAGTGCATACAATAACGATGCATCCTTGTCCCTACCTCCCTCTTTCCCTCTTTCGCATTGGCTTTCAACGAGCTGCAAGAGATTTACAGCTAATTAAAAAGCGAATGTGCATAAGGAAAATAATCGATAATCGTTCTCGTCGTCGTCGTCGTCGTCGAAAAGCCGCTGACCTTGCGACAAGCCCAATTAAAATTACATCTGCGGTCAGCTGTGTAATTATGCGCTAATTAAATTATTTTCCAATTATTCGCGGCATTTGTTAATGCGCACTTTGTGCTCAAATCGCGAATTTATCGTATATGCTGCATATTTGAATATTTATATTTGTATATTTAATGATGTGCACGGGCCAAGTGGCCCGAGTGCGAGCGAGATGCCCAATGCTCAACGGCATTATCCTCTCGCATTCTCTCTCTCGCTCGCCCGCACACAAATGGGGTCTCTCTCTCGCTTTCTCTCTCTGTTTATTCGGCCATTTTGTTGTTTGCACTCCACTTGCCGTGCGCCCCACGTTAATTTGTTTGACTAATTAAACTAATGAGCGTTCAAAGTTAATACATAAATTAGTCAACCAGTCGACGAGGTAAGCGAGCAAGCAGAGTGGTTGCAGGTGGCGGGTAGGAAATGGATATGGGGGAGGGTTAAGTGGAGGGGGCAACTTTGCTTTGCTAAGCGCATTGCAATTTTGATTGCGGTTTTCCAATTTAGTGGCTTTATAATTGATGGAATTATGGATGGATTTGGTAATTATATTAAAAGAATGTGAATATTTATGTGTCCAACTGTGAGCTTTAAACTGTTAGAATAAATATATTTAATAATGATGTGCATGGAAATGAAGAAAATAAAAATAAACAAAATAAAAAATATTATTCAACTTATTCTTATAGAGAAAAAATATTTTGACACGATTGATAATAGAAATAAAGGCAGAATTTATATAATTACAATACAAAATTTAATATTTAAAAAAATCAATTAAATAATTTAAAATAATAAAACAATTTTAAGCTAAAAAATATTTCAACCTTTTTAATAAATAAAATGTTTATTCCTTCTTATTATTAATCAACTTAGTTGACTTATTATTTTTGTAGATTCTATATTTCCTGGCTTCCTGAATGATTTGCCACCCACTATTACTCAACTCTTGTTTGTCCTTAGAATATCAGATGTGAAATCTCAATTCATTTATAAATTATAATTTTACATCCTACAAATTACAACTTTTTCACCCTACATTACTCAACTCTTGTTTGTGCTTAGAATATCAGCAGTGAATTTTTAATTCGTTTATAAATTATGATTTTACAACCTGCAAATTACAATTTTCCCACATCCAAAGTTGTGCATATCTATTCCGTTGCCTGAGGTCTCGGCCATGGCTTTTATTGGCAAATTAAATATGCTGCGCTAATTCCTTCACCGATTTGCAGCTCATTTCATATGCCAACGCATTTGGACCTGGTCCTAAACCTGGTCGCGTATTCGTACGTGCGAGAAATCCAAATGCTCTTCGAATTGCCGTCGGCCGACGTGTCGGTTGACCAAAAACAACCAGCTTCCATCATTGGCTTCATTATGAGCAGCAGCATCATCATTATCATCAGCGTATTGCGAGCAGCATACTAGCCTAAACTATTTTGCATTCCGCTTGTAATTAGAAAATGTGCAGGTAAAACGAGGTGCGCGAATCTGGTGAAATGAAAACAAAAACAGAAACGTGCTAATTGCAAATTAATTATGCACGATATTGAATTTGCACTAAACGCAAAGCGGAAACGGAAATGGAAGTGCTGGACACGGTCACGGCCAGGCCAACTGGCGGCAAAATGGCGAGCGAATGAGCACGCCAAAAAATAAAAAGGACGAGACGCTAAGTGGCCCAGACAACGTGATTTGCATGAAATGCAATTAGATTTTAGGCAAATGAATGCCAGCTTTGAGTGTTGTTGTTGTTGTTGTTAATGTTGTTGTTTGTGGGTGGTGCGCTAATGGCTGACACACTTAAGCAACAACAACGACAACAACAACTAGAGCGAAAGCAGCGACGCCAGCAGCAGCAACGACAACAACAACAACAGCAACAGTAACAGTTATAGCCGTAGCAGAGGAAGCAGCATATAAACAGCTAAAGTGTTAATTGCCATAAATGCTTGTCATTGTAGCGGTAAACGACAGTAGATATTTGCCACGTTGCCACTGCGCCAGCGCCCACACACACACACATACATACAGATAGACACACACACACACACAGTCAGTCAGACAGAGTGGAAGCTGCGTCGTCTGAGCATTGCACTCAAATGAATGAAATGAACTGCTAAATTATGCACGCGATTTAACCCTCATTTCGTTGGCCACACTGACGCCCTCATTCCCCTCCCTCTCCAGAGTCGTAGTGACTCTCACAGCGCAGTCGCCTTGCCATTTGCTCTCTGCCCATTAAAACTCACTCAGCGGCTGCTGTCACTGGCCACGCCTCTTTTACCGTTCACTTGGGCAGCCAATGAGAGTCGCGACGTTCAGCAACAGCTCATAATAGAGAGAGTTCACTTTCAATATGGCCGCCAGCTGCTCTCACTCACTCACTTTGATTCAGACTACGAGAGAGCGCAAGCAAGCAAGAAAGAGAGGGAGAGTGAGTGAGTGTGAGTGTGAGTGAGAGTGAGTGAGTGTGAGTGAGTGTGAGTGAGTGAGCGAATATGTGTGGCCATGGCATGCAACTATTTCAGAGTTTTGCACCTTTTATTTGGCCATTTGTGTGTAATTTCGGAAAATGTTGGCGACATTATTCCCGCCTGCCTCGCCAGGTTGAGCCAACTCGGTTCCAAGGGGGGATCTGTGGGGTCTGTGGGGTCGCACGCTTAAGTGTCCTCGAGGGTACTTACTTCGTTAGCAGAAGTTTCTCGCCTCGTTCTCTTTTGTTGTTGTGTTGTTGTGGTGGTTGCTGCTGCTGTTACTGTTCGTGTCGTTTTGCGGATATGTCTCTTATTTTCATAACTGTAAATTGCTTTAGATATTAAGTCTGTTCTGCTGTGCTGACTGCATAGTAGAGAAGAGGGGTTTGAGGGGGAGTTGGGCGTCGACAGCTGTGCACTGAGCAAGTGCCTTTTCCTAATAAAGCTCTTGTTGTCAGGACATTATGAGCATGACAACTTCTTGTGGCATTTGTAGTTTTATACACACACACACACAAATACAATACACATTTATATAATTGTGTGCATGCATTTGTATTTGAACTTTTGGCTAACAAACTTCTTCTTGTACAAGTACAATTTAAATTGTGTTTTTCTGTCTTATTAACAACAGCAATATTACGTATTTTTTGAAACAAAATACATATATCCATCTAAATACACACATCAAAAAATACACACGAGAAAACAAGCGCAAAATAAAGATTTTAATATGCGCAAAATTGAGACATAAATTAAAGGCACATAATGCTCATTAAAAAGCCGTAAACGATGTGCACACAAAAGCCGCAAAGCAGAAAAATAAAAACCAAGAGTAACAAAAAGAACCGAGAGACAACGAGAGGGTCAGTTAAATATACATATGTATGTCTATACATACATCTCGGGGACATTTGGCAGCAGATCAAAGAGCAAACAGCAAAAAGCATTTTGCTCATAATTTAATCGTTTCGAAATCTGAAATTAATTCATTTTGAAGCCGTCTGCTTAGGCAAATCAAAATAAACTAGGCGCAACAGTCACAGCTCCCCAAACAACTGCTAATTGGCAAGCGAGCGAGAGAGAGAGAGAGAGAGACAGACAGAGAGAGACAGCCACCCACTGTGGCGGCGCTAAGTAGGCGGCGCATGTAGGCAGACAGAGAGCGAAAGAGAAGGAGACAGTGCATTTGTTTCGTTTTTTGTGTTGTGGGACATTTTTTACTGCGCGCGCAATTTAAGTTGAAATTTATTGTGGGGCGCAACAAACAAGCGCATTAAAAATTGAATGAAATCAACAAGAGCAACAAAAAAAACGCTGCTCAATGTGTTAAACGGCACATGTTATTTAAAAGCATATTTAATAATTTTCTCTCTTTATTTAATGTTTTTTTTTTGGGGTTTTGGCAAATATGGACAGGGATAGGGGTGTGAGGGATTGCAGCTCAGCCCATTTGTCTTCGCTCAAGCGTGGAATATTTTTGGCATAAAGAAATTTGTTAATTTGTATTTGACTGTGAAATTAATGATTAAACACACACATACACGTAAACAAAGCCATAAACTACCAATATAAATAATATCGTTTTTCTTTTTCAAGAGTGTGTGTGTGTGTATCTGTGTGCTGCACAATACATGCGCATAAAATATTTAGCAATGCTCACACGAGCTTAGATTGCATAATGCATATTTTATGAATGTTTTCCAGTTGTGTTTCCTTCCCTTTTTCCCTTCCCCCTTGCCCGCCTTACATTCTTCCCAATGCCACGCGAAGCAGCGCCACAAAAAGTGTTGAAAATAAAAATAAAGTGCGGTGCTGCGCTAAAAAAGACCATTTTAAAGTCAATGCGGCAACAAAAGGAGTCACTGCCTCCCTTCCTTCCTCACTCCCTCCCTCCACAACAACAACAACAACAACAATAATAGAATCGACAACAACAACAACATCCACTGTAAGCCCTCAAAAATATTGTGTACTCATAACAATGTTGCAAAAAGCACAAAAGTCGCCTTGTTGTTATAGTTGCCTGGCAGGATTTAGGATTTGTTTGGTTTGCCGACTGACTGACTGACTGACTGACTGACTGCCTAAACAGCTACTAACTTGGCCAGCTGGCTCACACAATTGCAGCCGCAGTCGCAGTCGCTGTTGTGTTGAGTTGATGTCAATCCATAATTTGTTCTTCTGATTTGTTTATTTGTGTATTTGACATGCCATATTATACGAGTATTCGAGATAAAACCAAAATTGCCTTTGGCCCTGTCGATTTGCTTTGCTTCCATTTGCCCATAAATAAATAATTTTCAAATCAGACACAGCTCCAGGATGAGTTCACACGTTTTTGCAAGTGTTTCAGCATTAATGATTAGCCATCAAGTTGCATAGTTGTTTTGCCAATTGCCCAGATAAATGAATCATAAATATCTGATTGCTGAACTGACCAAAAGGTAATTGGAGTAGAAGTGCGAAGAAAGTTGGTATGGGACTTTCACAGCAGAGAATTGATGAGGTCGAAAATGTCGAAACATTTTTCATAATTTAGAAACAAATATAACTCAGCTCAATCCTTAAACGAAAATTCTTAGTTTTGTGTGATAAATTGTAAGTATGAAATTCTTAAAAGTGCGTGGAGAATCTATCAGGAAAAATTATTTTATGAACTCGTTTGATAGTCATAAAAATCCGCGAAAATCAATTTGCCGATTTTTTTATGTATTTTTACAAAACTATTATTAATAGACTGATACTTAAGTTTTTTAATTATAACAAGTAACTCTCTCTACATATATCACTTTCTGTCTCAATTGCTCTCTCTCTCTCTATCTCCCTCTCTTTCCATATTAATTATACGATCCTCCAGCTAAGTGCACTTGCTTGTTGATCACCTGAGACTCTTCCGATTGGCACTCAAATTTATGGTTCACTTTTTTCGGCAATAAAGGGAAACAACTTCCTTTAATAAGTTCATAAAGTTGTTGGTTGTCTGCAACAACTTGGCGGCCAATAGGCCGTGAATGGAAATGAGTTGTGAGTTGTTGCCGCCAATGTGGCATAAATGTCAGTGTCACATGACAAGATGTTTCCCCCTTGCCACCTTGCAACCCCAAAGGAAATTTTGATGCAGCCTTTTTATAGAAATTAAATGACTTCAGACAAAATATGAAACATAAAGTCAACACTTCAATAAAGCTGGCAAAGACGAAGTCGAAGGGGAACAATGTGTCATGCCACAGAGCAACAACAAAAGCAACAACAACAACAGTAGCTCGTCATAAATCCCAGGCCACATTTGTGGTTGCTTCCAAAAAAAAGGAGACTTTTTAACACTTTCGCTGCGACAATGCGGCGACGGCATCCAAGTTGTTAACATATTTTTAGTGTCATTTTAAAAATTTAAATTGTCGTAATCGTAAATTAATTTCATGGCACATAAAAGCGCAGAGACAGACAGAATGGGAAACAAAAACAGAGACACCAACGGAAGCGCAATCAATGTCTTTGCTGAGGTTTTGTTATGACAAACAACCTTCTGAATTTATGTTTTATAACGCAATTGATCCAGATTCAAATACAGATTTGAATCTCACATTTTATGGCCAAAACAGAGCTCAGTTGGCGTTGCCGAAACGCAAATTGCATTTTATGATGCGAAACGTAATGAAATTTGGCAAGCAAATAAAGCAACGAACGACGGCAACTTTGTTGTTGTTGGCCAAATTAATGTGACAAAATTCATGTAAAATTTAGAAATATACATTAAAAAGTCATAAAAACATTATATTCAACTGTATCCTAATTAGCTCGGCAAATTATTTTTGTTTCGCTTCTCGTTGGCCTGCAAGCGATATTTGTGTCAACACCTCGCCGTAATTATGCGAAAATATTTTATCGTGCTCGCATGTTGCCAATGAAAAATAAAATACAGAAGATACAATTAGGCAGGAAATGCCAAGAACATGCCACATGCCACATGCAACTGCATTTGGCATTCGATGAGGTGACAAAAGTGATACTTAATTATATAATGTACTTACATCTATATCCGTTTGAGAAAATACAAATCTATTATTGAATTGCTGTTTCTCATAAATTTAGCTTGCATAATCTGAGCGGGCAATTTAGACAGCTCTTAAATATATTTATGATAAATTAATGCAGTAAATGCAACTTGTAAATCTGTCACGCGTCACACTAAATCATCGTGGCATAAGTAATATGCAGTTTAGCCACAGATACAAAGATACAAAAATGCAGATACAGTAGCTGGCAGGCAACTGTCGAGGGCGGTCTCCCTACAACCAGAAGATGCTGCCACAAAATCAACAGATGCTCAACAGTGGCAAGAAACAGAAGTAGAAGGGAGTGTGAAATTATGTGCGCTACCGCAAGTGAAACGCCCCGAACTGCATTCAGTTCGAAAAGGGAGTGAGAGCTGTGAGTTGGAAAGGCAATAGGATGGAGAGTGGGCTGTGCCGCGGCTAATCTATGACAGAAAACAAGTAATCGGAGAACCGAAAATAGTGCGACATTCCACTTGAACTGCCGTCAAATGGGAAAAAACCTTTGACTCCATTCGCAGCTCATTGCAAACTCAGAAGATACATTTGTATCTGCAAGTTATTCGTAGCTGGCAATTCCCAAAGGGCTGCACAAAACTGTAAAGTGCTTTGGGTGGCCGCTTAATACGCGACCCCGAGCCTAATTAAAATCACAATCAACATTTACAACAAAATGTTGTACAAATTAATTATGTCGCCGCTGCTTCCAGCACAGTTCGAGGCACAGTGCCTCCCAACAGACATCGCTCATGTTGCGGCTCATTGGCAAAGGAGGCTGCAGACTGCAGAGACATGGCAATTGGGAATGGGATTCAGATTCGGATTGGGCATCTGAGGAGCGGCACTTTCTTTTTATGAGTGCTCCTCTGTTGCCTAATAAGTGAAGCGTGAACTAATTGAAATTTGTTGCGCTGACGTTTTGTACAAGTTTCTGCTTACAATTGAGGCAAAGACCAGACTGAGAATGAAACTGAGAATGAGAATGGGAATAAGAATGAAAATCAGAATGAGGGTGGAGCTGCTGTCGATCGTCTCCAGCTAATTAGTGCGCTTCCCGTTGTAGTTATTGTCGTCTAATTTTAATTAATTTATCACAAACATAAAATGGCGCAACTTTCGATATTTCTCTGCGCTCTGCTCCCTTCCCTCCCCCATTCAACAAATCACTCACACGCCTCGTTGCCTGCCGCCTTGTTCATTGCTATTGATAGCTGCACACGATCCTCACACCCTCTTCCATAAATTTCCACTTGAGATTCTTGACATTGCTCGGCAATCAAATGGAATTTATGATGAGTTTTTGAGGGCTGCAGTGAATCCAATAACTCGACTCGGCCTATGATGTTTTGGCATTGTCAACATACAGACAGACAGAACGACAGGCAAACAAACAAGCCTGCTCTGGGGCCACCAAATGACATTTCTAATGTCACTTTGATTGTGTAATTTAGATTTTATTGCTGTCATTCAGCGCAAGATGCTTGCGTTGCAAGCGAGGCATGCAACAGACAGCCAGTCAGACAGGTACCCAGCGGACAGCTCAGACAGGCTGCCTCAGATGAAGATACGAATACGAATGTGTGTTGCATGTTCACATATCGTTCCATGCAGCCGGAAGTTGTTGGATTTTATGCAAGTGTTGATGGTACAACGAACACGATTTCTAACAACAACGCAAACAACTTTTAGTGGGCGAAAATATACTGATTATTAAGGAAATACATCAGCGATAAATTGCATTCCTTTACAGCCATTCATTTCATATGATATTTATGAGAGTTCATATAATATTTATGAGAGCGCAAACATTCGAGTTTAGTTCAGAAGTATCATATCTAAAATAAGGCAGTAACTGTATTGCTAAATTACTTATAAAAATTTCAAGTAAGATCCACATGTGATCGTTAATTCTTTTTTATTCTTCTTTAAATATATGAAACGTAATTAAAAAGAACTGTTTTTTTTCTAAGTACCCATTGTTCAATTCCATTTTATTTCCAATTCAGATTTAATTTTAAAATTAAATAAAATATTAATGTCTATCAAATAAAGAACTGTTTAAATTCGATGATACATAAACAATTTAAAAAAGGTTCGTCCTGTTTCCACGATAACCGATCAAAAGAATTTCATATGCGATATTTTAAATTTTTATTTATTTTTTTGCGAATAAGTAAAACTTAATTTTAGTGTATCTCCTATGTGTTTTTCTCTTTCTTAAATCAGAGTGTTATTCCTTCCACATCACTTAAATGCTGTTGTACATGTCTGAATCGGATTTAGGCGCCACACACACACACACACACACAGAGACAAGAGACCCACCAAGAACTATCACAGCGCTGTGCGTCAGCAAACGGGGCATGAAATTTGCATGCCGTGTTTGAATGTCGGCATTATCTTTGATCCTGTCAAAGATGCGAATATAAATTGCTCAATTATGAAATATTAACTGCACACGTTCATGACGATGACAGGAACAAGAACAGGGGGAAGAGCTGCGCTGCCAGGCGCAAGTTAATTACTCATTTGTTGATTGTCGGCTGCGGTTAATGAAGTATCCAACTAATTAGATTTTAAGACAAGCCCGAAGTGTGCATGTCGTCGAGAGTTCTCCAAGGAATCCGTATTGAAAAATGCCGCCGCGGAAATTGAAAATGAGCGCAATGCTGTGTGTCGTACGTTTTATTCTTAGGAGTCAACTCTGCCAGCTGCTAAGAGCGGGTGCTGAGAGCCAACTTGGGACTTCAACTGACTTGGCAATTTATGGTCTTTCACTTTGACATTTCGACATAATATCGTATATATATAAATACGTATATCTGTCTTGCTCTTGTCTTGTTTTGTGTAGTTTCTGGCGGACGTTGAAATTAGTCGCATTCATCTTTGACAGTTGAAACTCATCACTCTGGTGGTTAATTAGACAATTTGTCAGTTTGCCTGTTGAATGTTAAATAGCTTTGACCTTAACACATAGAAATTAATTTATATTTGATTGAAAAGCATTGAACACTAATCCTATTGAATTTGAATGAATGTTGAATTTTCTTGATGGTGATTTGAATCCCAGAAAATATATATAATCAATATTTCAATCAGCTTACTAAATCAAATGGACGCTGTACAATTTTTTTTTTTAAATATAGGCAGTCGTTAAACTGAAATTAATCGCTGTATTTCCGATATGTTTTCCTGCGTGGTTGATTCACAATCGATAATTGCTCAAAGTTCATTATTCAAGTTCCACACCAATTGTACCATTTGACGACATCTATGTGTCATTTTTGAAACTTTTGTAAGAGTAGTGGCTTAAGACAGTATTGTGTATTATTAACGTAGCATATTTCTATGTGTTGCTAGCTAACAAGGCAGCTGTTGTCATTTTTATAATTATATTGTAGCATACTTTCAAGCGCTCAACAAAACTTGATCCTTATTTAAGGGAACGACATATTAACTGTAGCATACTTTCTGTATTTTCTGCTGCATACTTTTAAGCGCTTGCGGAAACTTAGAGTCCACAATATGCATGTTTTTTTGCAGCATACTTTTGTATGTTTGGTTGACGTATTTAAAGCCTAGCATGCTTTCTATTGCATACAGTTATGAGCATTTAAAAGTGCGATGCCTGCTTTAATAAAATAAATTATTTCAAATTATTTCGGTTGAGGCTTTTCACCATATGCACATAATGGCGGGTACTTTCAATAATTCCATTAAAAATAAGTATTGTCGCCTGTTTTATGTTGGTTTCAAACCAATTTCTCCTCGGTGCATAAAAGTTGCTCCACAACGAGAAGTTAGCGACATCTATCGGATTGTTCGCAATAATAATTGTCGCTCCTCATCGGGGAACTGGCGACATCTATCGAATATCCTCCAGATATCCTGCAAACTGTTTTCATTGCATACTTTTGTAAGCATTCAATGCATCCACTTGTGGATGTCGGATTACAATATATACATTTTATACATACATTTTTTTTTTAAAATAGTCTCTACACTCAAAAGTGTAAATAATACTTTTGGACCAAATTGTAAGTTGCCTTATATACGTAAAAGAAAGCTTCTCATAAGCGCTAGTAATTCTTCATCGAAGAGTCTTTATCAATGAGCATAACTTCATTAGGGTAGACGTATACACTTATCAAGTGATGCTCAAGAGTACAGTTAGGGCAAGCACTTGAACTACGAGTGCGAGTGCGTTCATGGCCACTCGACGTTCACAGTCAAACGAAAGGAAATTCCGCTTGAAGTTTTCGGCCAGGCGCACAGAATTGTTTAGAAGCAAACAAATCGCATTCCAATGCGCGTCATCAGCTCAACATTCGAAACATTCGAGTACAACGACAAATTCTAAAAAAAGCGAAAGTCTAACGGACTCGTATGTGTGTGTGTGTGTGTGCGTGTGTGTGTGTGAGGGGTGTGTTCACTTGATACTGCTACTTATTTAGGGGTGGGTTTTTTGAGCAGTGGCGGTGTATCTGGGCAGTGGCATATTGAGATTTTCAGTGTGGATTTTAGAACGACGGCTCTGCCCGCCGACAGCTGTCTCGCAGACGGAGGAACCGCGAGTCGCGACTCTGCCCGCCCAGTGGGTGGGCCACACGCAACCTTTGCCACGTCCAGGTCCAATGCAGAGCACGGTACGGGCATTGGGTGTGACGTGCGCTACCATGGGCGGCTACCGCTCAGCACCGGCTCGAATGGTCCGGACTGGTTCTTGGCGATTTATCACAAGAACCTCTGCACAACAGCAAACAGTACTGCGGCATTAGGAGTGCTGTGGGTGCGTCGCTTTTGAAATAGACACGTGTCCATCAACGATTTAACCCTTCTTAAGGTAACGCCCGCCCAAGGATTACCAGGCAAACAGCGGAAGCAGCGGGCAAAGATGTTGCCCGGCGCACACTGCGCATGTCACCACCAACAACTGCCCGGGCGCTGGGCGTGCTCAACGGGGCGGAGTAAAGGCCAAGCGAGCGAGCGTCAACAACAGACGAGCAGTCGACAATCGACCGACAGCCCGCCTGTTTTCTATGGGTGGGATTCGACGTTAGCACTGACATCACATTTGGGCACGGCAAACGTTACATAACGATAACGCTATTCGCGACCGAGAGCGAGAACGAGAACGAGAACAGTGCAGCTGGCGTGGCCCGAAAAACCGGTTAGCAGTTACGTCGTAACTAGGAGCAACCTTAGAGTAACAGGCGACCATAACGAGCAGCGATGCCCACAATTACTACGTCGTTACATTGTCAGATTAAGGGTTGTTCCTGCCAGCATTATTGCATTACGGCGAATGCCTTGGCTCAAGGTCATCTCACTGCTTGTCCTTGTACGCTGCTCACACGTCTGACTTTTCCTTTGTCTTCTGCATGTGTGTGTGTGTGTGTAAGTGACACACACTGACGCATCTCGCATGTGTCACACATTGGCACACATTCTTTCGTGGTAGATTTTCGAACAGGCGCACAGCAATCACAGGCAGCTCTCACGCATTCCAAACGTGCATAAACACATGCACACACACATGCACACACACATACTTCATAGGCCAGCATAATGTGTGTTCACGCATTGATGTGCAATGCTTACACCCCGATCGAATCTGTGTGTGTGTTTATTCAGAGCTGACAGTGTGTTGGTTTTTGCTTGTGTGCTTGAGCTGTGATTGTTTCTCTTTTTTTTATCAGGGGGTGGATTTCGCCTCATCGCGTATACGTGCAAAAGCTTGGCATAGAAAAAGCTCTATATGGTTTGTGTCCATGCTAAATTAAAAAGGAAATTCGATTTTAGGACATTGATTTATGCTCCAGTTACGCTTCAATTCGTAAATTGAGTTGGAACTGACTTAATCAAATTAAGTTTTAAATAATCCTTATCTATTATCAAAAATCTTTTAGGTAATACTTTTTATAATTTTTTTAAAATTGCTTAAAAGGCACTTATTTGCAATTTTGCCTTCTAAGCAATTATGAAAAATTTATAAAAAAATGTAAGCGAAAATATTATTGATATTTTTTTTTGCAGTCACTCCTAGATTTGTTTGAAGAATTTTTTTTGTATCAAAACATTTTTTTTTGCAATAATATACATGTATATGTCAAGAAATTCAGTTTAATGAAAATCAGTTTTAAAAATCTATTTAATTAGCTCAATACATCGTAATAAAAACAATTGCATTGAAACACTTGAAAGTCGCTTTCGCGAAAATAAAGTTGTCGATGTATTTTTACATCACTTCTAGTTGCTATTATCGGGCTCAATAATATTGGCCATTTGTTAAATTGCTTGCCACGATAAGCAGCACAACATAAACGCTTTTGTAGTTACAACAATAAGAATTGTGTGCCGGCCAACACTTTAAACAATGAAAAGTGCCAACTAAAAAAATAAAGAGACGAGGACACACCCTGGACTCGGTTGATGTCTCCGACGATGGCACTCACTTGTCATTGTTGCTGCTCAAAATTGCTTTTACGAGTACGAGTATCGCATATGAGTCTGAGTAGCACTCAAAATCGCACAAGGAAATAACAGCACGAAGCGAACTTATTATTTGTAGCAGGAGTTGGTCTAAGTTGTCATTGCGTGTTTTCAACAAACTGGCAACAGAGCTTATCTCAGATGGACAAACACAATAGCTGTAGTCCTTTGTCCTTTGTAGTCGAGGCAAGTCAGCGAGACAGACAGACAGACAGTCAGTCAATCAGTCAGCTATTGAGCAGCTCAAAGGGTATATCAAACATGATGACGATGATGGGCGTATTTAAAGATCAAGATCATATCAAGCTGTTGCAGCCACTAGAGCAGCTGTTTAAATTTGTTTTTATTTTTCACTTATTAAACACAAAGTAATTAAAGCTAGCAAGTGGCTTTTAAGTGCCACAGGATCCGAGTGGTCAAGTGGGTGGCTGTCTTCAACTGAAAGTCATAAAATTTATTGTCCCTTCGCTTAGCGCGTCGCGTCTATCACGGCACATACATTGTCCGAGGAGGAGACGGAGACCGAGACGAGCCCAACGCGTTTGACTCTTTCTCGTTGTCGCTTATCTAAAGTCAAAACAATTTTCATATATTTTCCAGGCAACAACAACACTAAAAAGGATAACAGATACATGGCGTGCTTTTCATATCCGGCTGACACGCAATTCCGCAATTAGCATGGCGTACAAACTAATTTGCGCTGCGGGATGCGTCCTGCACCCACATGTTAATTAACAGCTATCGAGTGGGACAGACAGACAGATAGACAGACAGATAGACAGACAGTCAGTTAGTCAGAGAGTGAGACAACTTGCTGGCCCATCATTTGTACTTAAGTTGAATTTTATTTTGTGAACAATTATGCTAATTTGTTAAATAAATAGGCACGCAGTGTGCAACGCGCTGCAAAATGGCCGACATTCAAGTTAAGTTTTATTAGGGCTTTTTTTTATTTTATTGCCACACACACACACAGACAGTGACATGGTCGCTCCAATTAAGTTTGCGTTTGCCATTTAATTACTCTAATACGCCATGGACGACGACGATTCAACCACCACCCCCTAACGACAGCCCCTAATGATTCTCCGTGTATTTGTGCGCGTGCCGAGCATGGAAATTAGTTTGTACTTTTGCTGTGTGGATCCTTTTTGCCCTTCCCCCCTTCGGTCACCATCTGGCCTGGCTAGGCCACACCTCAAAAATTGGCTACGCCATTTGTTTTCAAGCCGGGACGCCATTGCTGGCAAGTTATCAGAGCTGTTTGACATCCACATTCATTTGTCAAGCTGTCGAGCCATGGAGGACGACGACGAATCTGTGCCAGCTCCAAATGAAAAATCAAGCTGACAGAATGATAGAATTAATTAGTTTTAACCTTGCACATTTTTGTATGTAGAGCAGCAGCTCAACAGCTTTTTGATTAAAAACTTTGCAAAGAAAATTCATATTCCTTCCTTGGCTGAAACTGAAACTCACGGCAAAAATAAAATCATAAATATGCAAATGATGCTGCGCACGAGAACCAATCAGACTTTTTATCAAGTGGAATATGACGAAATTGACTGGCATAGGGAGAGAGAGAGAGGGGAGTCGAGCAGTCGACAACCACGTTATAATTCTATCTCTCTCTCACACACACAGACAGAAGGTCTGTCCGTTGTACAAAGTGAAACTGAAATCAAAGTGAAATAAACCCAGCAGCTTGAACAAAAACAAAACAGGCAAAAGAAACGCCAAATGTCCTGAATGATGCTCAACAAAAAATGTAAAATGTAAAAAAAAAAGAATCTACAGCAAACAGCATCAAAAGTTTTTCCTCACAGCGAGGATCTACTGTGCCATCTGTTGTTGATGATGATGATGACTCTGGACCTGCCTTTTATCTTTTAGGGGGTGGTTGAAAGGGGGTGGGGGTTGCAGGCTGCCTTCGTCAGCCAATTTTTGATTGCAACATTTCGCACCAAAGGCAAAACAAACAACATGCCAAGTGCAACGTGCAACGTGCAACAAACGAAAAATGTTAATGCTAATTTTAATATTTTTTTTCCGTGACATGGCTCACTTTGAGTCTCAGCGTTTGTTGTCTAATTTGTATGCACATACACAACTCACACATACACACACACATGTACAGTATGTGTATGTGTGTGTGTGTGTGTGGAGTCCCATGCGTCAGTTCCAATTCTTCGCCAGGAGCGACAAGTAATTTTACTTGGCAAAATAAATTGCACAAAGTTTTCTGCTGCTTTCATTTCCCACTGCTGTCTGTCCCCCCGGCGCCCTCGCCCTCGACCACGCCCTTGTTCCCCGTGCCCATCAACGCCCCTTTGACATTTTACTTTGTGCCGTTTTGTTTGCCATCCTCATATTATTCTTCTGCACAATATATGTGTGTTTTCTTTGAGCTTATTGGCCACAATTTACGTTTTATTTGCTCTGATTTGGCTAAGTACTTTTGACCATTTCTCGCCTCTAGCCTGAATAGCACAATATAAGCATTACGACTTGTTATATGAGGAATAAAGAGATATGACTTTATAAGTATACATATACATATATTAATAGTTAGTCAAAAAATATATTTTTTTTGCTTAAAATGATAATAAATTATTTGAAAATAAATGGATTTTTCAAAAAACTCTAACAAAAAAGTTAAAAACATTTAAAAAAAAAAACCAAAAAAATTCATATAAATAGAGATAAACGACTTGATTGTATTTTTGATTTATAATAAGGTATAAAATTTAATAACAAAACAAAGAAAATTCTTAGCCAGAAAAACCTCTTTATTGTTTTTTTGTCTTCAAGTTTTTTCTGTTTGAAAATTAAACATTTGAAGACAAATATTCTTGATTTTTTAATCAGAGCACGTATTACATTAAGCTATTTATGCACAGTCCCATCTCGATAAGAAGGACACTGCGTGTGATAACTGACAAGGCAAATAAACTTTGCCTCGCTCTTCATATGGTTATGATAATGGCTGTGGGATGAGGTGTGGACATGTGTTTGCGGCTGAATGAAGATGCACGTCTCATCATCAACCCACAGCACCTGATTTTGCCACACATTTGGTATGCATAAGCAGCATCTGTCGCACACCTTGCCGCATATTATCAAGGCAACTCAGACATTTTTCCATATTTTACACAACAAATGCACTGAAAAGCTAAGTAAGGGAGGGGAAAAGTAAAGAAAAGTCAGGCACAACTTTTTCCACAACTTGTCGTGACATTTCTTTCCTTTTCGGTTTGCCCTTTCTGTCTGTCTGCATCTCTTTCTCCATCGCCATCTCTTTCTAGCAATTTCAAATTTAATTCGCCATTTTGTGGCAGGCAAACCACCCAAGTGAGCAAATCCACCGACTCAACAGTCTAACCACCCCCACCGACCACCCACCCACCCACCCACACACCCACCCACTCACCGCCATCTTGTGGTTTCTTGTTATTATTGTTGTTGTTGCTGTTGTTGTTGTTGTTGAGGTTTTGCATAGCCTTCGTTTTGCTTGCTTTTTATTACATTTGCTGCTTGTGCTTCCTGCATAAAAATGTGAAGACATTTTACTTTGCAATTTCCTTACGAGTCGTTAAACATTTCCAGGCTATGGTAACAACAACAACAGCAACAAAAACAACAACAACGGCAGCAACAACAACAACAACAGCGACAGCAGCAAAAGTTAACAAAAACTAATTTAAAAATTCAAATTTGCTTTCCGTTTTTATATGCGCCACAAACTGTACATTTATATGGCTCTGTGTGTGTGTTAGTATGTGTGTGTATATGCATTCATTTGTGTGTTGGTTGTCTGTGTATGTGGTGTATCTTGTGTCCTGGTAATTTGTATTCTTGTGGGTTTATTGTTGATCTTCTTGTCGTGCTGATTTCCCCTCTTTTGATATTTGAGTTTTTTGTATGCATAAAACGTCGACAAATTCGTTATAATTTGAAATTACTCGTGAATAAAATCAACGTTTTTAAATTCCAAATTGAATAAAACAACTTGCAACGAATCTTTATTTATGATAAAAATGAACTAAGTAGTTGATTCCCAAAACACGACAAAGTTTATGTAGAATTTTGATATTTTTACAAATATATTTCAATTATGCATTAAGAAATTTGCATTTTTGATAATGTACATTTTTTATAGTGTATAAACATTTTAAAAACGCAGAGAAATTAATGTGCAGTTTGTAGTGTAAAATGGATATAACTTAATTTTTTTTTCAATATTAGTTTCGTGTTTAAAAAAAAAAAATTAATTTCAATGATAAATAGTACTACCATTCAATGAATTCTCGTGAAATGTCATTGGATTATTCATTGGCAATGCCAATTGAATTGCTATAAGTCAAAATTACTGAAGATAATGCAAAATCGTGTCGCATGGTGTTAATTACCCCTGAAATATATGCAAACATTTTGCAAATCTCAAAGCAGTACGAGTACATAAATAACACACAACTATGGGGAACAAACACTGTGTCTCTGTCTGCGTGTGCTCATCATAAAATAATGCAAATTTCAGCTCATTAATATCAATCAAATGATTGATAACACACACACTAACACACACTGACTCACAACTGTTTTTGTCATGGAGATTAACAGAGAATGCTGGCTGAGTGGCAATTTCGAGTTTGTTGCTGTTGTTGTTGTTATGCTGCACCCCTTTCGAGTGATCGGGCCTTAATAAATCCAGTGACAATTGTTACATTAATGTCAATAAGCCAGAGACAGAGCAATTTTCAAGCATTTACATGCTGTGGCTACATTTGTATCTCATTTCGGGCATAGGCCTCGTCCTTCTCCTTTTCTATCATCCACCCCTTTTTGTCACAATATTTGACTCGTGGCTGCATAAACATTTCCATTCTCTATTGCCGATGTAGATGTGGATATGGATATGGTTGAGAATGATAATGTTGTTGTTGGCATTGTTGACGTTAATGCTGGCTTTATTACTTTGACACTTTGCCTGCTGTTTGATTTTCGCTACAAAACCCGCCAACTCCGCCAACCCGCCCGACTTTCGGTAATCTGTCAAAGTGTTAGATACAAGAACTTGTTCTGCTCTTCAGCTGCCTCATCAATCAATTTCATTTCACTCATTTCCCACTCAACATATTTATTTGTCTTTGCCAAGGGGAATTTAACCCGCAACGATGCTAATTCGTTGCTGTTATTTAGTCAATTGAAATGCTGTCAAATAAATGTGCGTATACGTAATATAGCACCATAAGTTATATAATACTATGTTTTATTATTATTAAATAAACTAAACTTTTATTAATTGCGTGGAATAAGTCATGTTGAATAGTTTAATATAAATATTAAATAGAAATAAAAATTGATGCCTTTGCTAGGGTAAATATTTTCTATGTACATGTGTTTATGTACATAATATAGCAATTTGCAACAAATTAAATGCCAATTAACCCATCAACTAGACAAACAAAGGGTCTATGATAATGTGTTCAACCGCATGACTGCATACGTAATTGCAATTATCAAATTAGGCAGAGTTGGGGCTTAAGTAATTCGAGAAACAAATACAAGCATAATAAAAAAAAAACAACAGTGGGATATGACAGAGTATGCCGAACTAGAAACTACTCTGCAGTCAGTCATTGTAGAAAGAAGAAACGTTTCATTTTGTATTGAAAAAGGTCAATCTTTATATAGACTATAGTTATATAAAAAAAATTGTATAATCATAATTTATCAGAGAAATATAAAAAAATTAAGTGCCAAATTAAATTAAATGTTTTTTCGGCTTAAATATATGAAACATGAATTTATATAAAAAATTATTCTTTTTATTTATTATATAATCATAATTTATCAGAGAAATATAAAAAAATTAATTGTCAAATTAAAATAAATGTTTTATTTGCTTAAATATTATATATGAAACATGAATTTATACTTCATACAATAATATTATAAGTTATACAAATTATATTATTTTGCCAAATTCAAAGAAGATGTTAAGATAAGTTTGCTACTTTATCATACCCGTTTGCTCAACTGACATTGGGTATTAAAATTAAAAAAATGCGAATACGTAATTATACAATATAATTGAAGCACGGCGCCTGCAATATAATTAAACTGTTGACCGAAGTTGACCCCTGATGACAGCGGGGCGGCTGCAACAACAACTGACAGGCGCATAGGCTCGTGGGCAGCCTAATTAATATGTTGCATTTCGAGATGCAACAGAAATATGAGTGCGACACACCCAGCCATGTATCTCTCTGCCAACTAACTGCCTACCTTTTGTAGATATGACATGGGTCCTGTACGACGGCACTCTAACTAACTGACTGACTGAGTAAATGACTGACTGAGTGAATGACTGACTGACTGCACTTTTAACGTGCTGTCCGGTGCTACATGCAACTGCAATCGTCACAGCTTATTGAACACACACACAGAGACGAGTGTCTGGTCAGTCGGGGGTAACCCCTCAAATTTATCTACCTGAGTTTTACAGCACACGCCAACGACGAACATTTCTAAACATTTTCGAAACACTTTCTGTGGTTTTAAGTGTGCCTGACAGTTTTATAGTTGCATCAAATTGCTCTAATTCGTTAATTTATAAAACTGGCCGCGACTTTGGCACTCTGTTCAAATTTTCGGCAAACGAAATATCTTTTATTGCCGAATGACGGTCAATGAACCAGAGGGTTACCCAAAAAGTGGAAAAGGATGACACATGCGTGTTAATCTCTAATTTGCTAGACGATCGTTGGCACACACACATACACACACATACTACTCACCTATATACGAGGTATAACCCTTGGCAATGGCTTCTTCCTAGCTATATTTATACAAATTCAGAGACAGCGGGACGTAGTCAAAAGGACCTTATTTTAATTGCCAAAACTCGGCGTGTGTCGAATTTTCGGTATCTAAAGTTGTTTTTCTCATTTTAATGGCGCTATTTTCATTAGGCAAATGTGTGTCCGCATTTTTGTGCTTTTTAGATAAAAGTGTGCTCCTCATTAGCATATAAAATGTATGGATGGATGAGTGGCATGGCCCGGGGGCGGGGATAGAAATGTCCTTTGTCCTTTTCTTTTTAAATGTGTATATACACATTTATTGCATATTCATCATTTTAATTGCTTGTTTTTATACTAAATGACTCGATAAGGCTTTTAAGGTTATTACGAGTAGCTGCAGAGATGTCGCATGTCCTGCGGCCTTAAGGATATGCCCTCAAGTGAGTCGATTCAAGTGTGCGAAGCGAGATTCTTATAAGAAAAAAGACGTACAAAAAACACGATTTCAAGGAATGAAAGTAAACAGGTAAAGCTTTTGTGGATGCTTCACAATCAGATACTCTGTAAAAAATTCAAAATATTTATTGTCTTAATATAAATATGATTATTAATATTTATTTACTATTTTAATATTTTCTCAGAATTATTCAACAAAATTATTATAAATAAAAAAAACCTATGGAATTGATTTAATTTCACATACATATACCCAATCAATGTTTGCTTAGAGGGTATTCAAAGGACTTGCGACGCAATGAGCAAGGTGCAGGATATGATTACTTTTGCCTTTGTCTCCGATTGTGGCTGTGAAGTCAAGAAAGCGTATCAGACTCGCAAAGCGTAGAGCGTAGAGCAAAGAGATTACTTTGCCAACGAATGAATGAATCCGAATAAAAAAATGATCAATGCAATGAAAATGATTGTCTGTGCATTGTAGCGTTCATTGCTTTACAATTGAACGCACAAAGTAATGTAAACGTGATGCAAGGGGCAGCATCATGTGGCATGGGGCAAAATATGAACACAAGAACACACAATAAAAAACAAGCTTAGTTCAAATTTAACAAGATTTTAATGACAACAAATGCACAAAAATTATAAATAAAACTCCGTAAGTCGGCTCAATTTTCAAGTGCTGTATAGTAATGGATATATTAAAATATAATTATTGATTTATATATTAGAATAAAATGAAATTACCTTCAATATCGTAAAGTCCAATTGGTGAGATTTCAGCCCCGACAACCACAACAGCCGCAGGAGCCACAGCCGCAGCACCTGCAACAGTTGCAACCACCATCGGGAGGATTAATGCCCGCTGAATCTTGGACAGCCACCGGATTGGCGGAGACAATGCATTCCTGAGCAGAGCAGAGGATGACGGCGACCAGAATCAAGAACTTCAAGTTGAACATTGCGATTCACTAACTGTATGGAACTGTATATCTTTACGGCAACTGTGAGGCTCTTTATAGGTGAGAAACCCTAACCTGGCCATTGTTTGTGCAGTTGTCTTTATGCATATTTTGGTAATACTGCTTTCTTTATAATTAACAAGTTACAACTCAAGGGCAATGTTCTGCGCGAAGCGAAGTCAAAATATATGTACATATGTACACTAGTCGGCATATTTATTTTGACAACATTTAAAATTAATTCTACTCGTAATTTGAACCTACTTCATGTACATTTTGGTATCAATGGAAAGGTCAATTCAATTCCGTTTGAATGAAACAAAACTTTCCTTAACCCATTAAGTACCCATTGAAAATTTTGAATTTTAAAAAACGTCAATTTTAAAACTTTTTTCCTCGATTTTTTTCAAAAAATTTTTTTATGCAAAAAAATTCTTCAAACATTTTTAATAGTGACTGCAAAAACAATTTTTCAAAAATCTCTTTGCTAGTATGTTTTATAATTTTTTGAAAACTGCAAAAACGGCACTTTTTGTATGAAAAGTAGGAAAAATGGGTAAAATAGTAATTTTTTGCAGTTTTCAAAAAATATAAAAAATACTAGCAAAGAGATTTTTGAAAAATTGTTTTTGCAGTCACTATTAAAAATGTTTGAAGAATTTTTTTGCATTAAAAAATTTTTTGAAAAAAATCGAGGAAAAAAGTTTTAAAATTTACGTTTTTTAAAATTCAAAATTTTCAATGGGTACTTAATGGGTTAAGAAAAGTTTTGTATCATTCAAACGGAATTGAATTGACCTTTCCATTGATACCAAAATGTACATGAAGCATGTTCAAATTATAAGTAGAATTAATTTTAAATGTTGTCAAAATAAATATGCCGACTAGTGTACATAACTATGTATACTCGGGATATAAACGCTTTGAGGATTTTTCGCAAACTTATCTAATTGTAAACAAACAATGTACCTCTTTCTTAAGTACGAGGTCTAATTATCCAATTCGACGACTTCAGTGCTCACTTAATATTCGAAAATGTTCAACATGTCTTTAATCATCCAAAAGCAAATCTAAATCTTTCATATTCTTTACACATTTACACATTCATCTCAATTTCTTGCACACAATAAAATGTCAAATGTATTTTACTAATTTTTGCAATTTTATCTATTTTAAATATCATATAAGTATAGTAATAACCAAATTACATTCATCTTTTGTCGTGTAAGTACTTTGAACCGTACTCAATTTAAGGCGATGTTGACATTTTAATGTCAATCTATTTATAAATAATGCTATTTATAAATAAAATAAATAAATACATATATGACAACTGTGGTTGCGGTAGGTGATAACAATACATCTGGATATTAACCTTGACATTTGTAGGAACATTTTCTGTGGCAAAAATCTATATTTAGCATAAGCTGATCGATTCCAGCTGTATCTTTTGTAAACATAAAGTTTAAAAAATGTATCCAAAGCAAATATTGATATTATTCTTATTATTGAATACAAATAGAACTTGCATTTATATCTAAATTATAATTTATAATTATTTCAATTTAAATTTAAGAAAACCCGATTAGATTTCCCAGAATATTGACTATTTGACCGAATATTCATTGACATCAAATATTGATCAGAAAAAATTATATTACCTGTACACGTTCCGCTTTTGTCTTACCTTATTCTCATCAATAAATTGTTTACTAGCACGGCCGTCATCTCGGACTCGCTGGGCGCAGCCACACGGATTCCGAGGCAACGTGATCGAATGGCCGGAATGATGCGAGATGTGGAATTCACGGACAATATAATGCGACAGGTGGACACGTATTTCTCCATGGTGCGACGCAGGGCGTGTTGGGCATCCTTGGTCAGCTCATCGCCCTCGGAAATGACAATCACCTTGAATTCCCGCTGGCCAATGAAAATACAAATCCAATGTAGAATAAACTCGTATTTATTAAATAATTGCTCATTTTATTAACATGTTCCTTGCAATAACAGTATCAATAACAAAACTGGAATTTCAAATACAGAAGATGATAAATCTTTATACAAATCTGCAACAAAACCAACATGGAGGAATCTTTAAAATACTTAACACAGGGTGTGCTTGTAGGAGGTGTAGGCTAAAAAGAGAGGAATATTTATAGTTTTTTTTGGATATTAGTTAACTTGCAACGTACCTTCATTATTTATTGCTGAATATTTTTTCAATTCGCAGACGTTCTTGAACTTCTTTTGGGTTATTGTGCCTGGCTTGTCCTTACATCCGCATACTGAAGGTTTTGGGAACTGGGCAACCACGGGCAATCCGATAAGACATATCTTCGGAATGAAGTGCTTACACAGCTTTTCAGTTACGGGCACAAGAGCTGAAGGACAAATTATGAATGATTATATAGAAATTAAAAAATAAACATTTGTTGATTGCTACTAACGTGTTTTTCCCGAATTCAAACGTAAAGTGTTTTCCTGTTCCATGAGACAAGGATTCTGCATGGGACGACAGATGCAATCCTCCAAGACCCAGACCAGGTTTCTATCATAGATATTGCAAACGGGCTTGCAAGTCACAGGTGCTGGTTTACTTATTATGGTTCCCTGCACCACAACGAATAAACAAGCTCCCAGAATAAGTAGGCGAAACATGATGCTGGTCTTGTGAAAAGTGCAACAATTATCACGTATCTACTTCGATTTTGGCCCATTTTATATCATTTTTAAATGAGTTAATTATTTAAACAGTTGTTTCGAGCAAACATGGCGATATCAACGAGTGTATTTCCATTGGAGTCAGCAAAGTAAATAATGTTTGTAAAGAGGATGACATCGATTTAGGGATCTGCGGGCACTTCAACACACCCCGTTGAACCGGTTCAGGTAGGACATGAAATCTGGCACAAAAAGTGTATAAAAATAAATAATTATGACTCCATTTTGCGGTGAGTACTCGTAATTACACGCGGCAGTCATTAGCTCATTAGCATTAGAAGTGGTAGAAACAAAAGTCAAACAACACCATTAACCCTTGCCGAGGAGAAAAACTCCTGCTGCTGTTTGTTGGCTTAGTAAGTAATAATAAAATAATAAACGAAAAGTGTCATCATTTGAAGGGCAGCGACACTGAAGCTGGAGCTGGCGCTGAAGCTGGCAAATCCTGACGGATTTCGTATGTAATTACTTCAATTAAACCATCTGTGACAATTGCCGCAGCCAAACATGAAATTCAACTTTACTTTTAAAATTCCCAATTGAGTTGATGCGCATTATCCTGGCAAGCAACCCCCAGGAGCTGTTAACTCAACGCGCTTTTTACCTTTTCGAATGTCCTTTACCTTTGCGACGTTGTTGCCGTTTTCCTCCTGCTCTTCCCATGCCCTTCTTCCCCCTTAATGGGGTGACAGTTATGGCACTTTATCAACTCAAAAGTCAATAATGCCAGCCAAGCATATTACTTAACTGTGGCTTAAAAAAAAATGAAAATGAAAATAAAAATACAAATAAATAAAGAAGAATAATAAGGGCAAAGGAAGAAAAACTGTTAAGAAAATTGTAATGCGATAAAAATGAAATTTTAAAATTTATGCCACTTATTGTCAAGTCCTTGCGATTTGCCTGTAACCTAAGAAGCAGAAATACGGCTAATGGAGCTCAAAAAAACAAAAAACAGCCCCAAGTTTTGTTATGACAACTGAAAGACATTTGAAGATGGAGACGACTGCGAAATTGTTGCAGGGCATTAGCCAAATGGATCCCACAGGATCAGACCCAAACTCCAACCCCCCACCCCTTGTGTGTTAAATAGATAAGTGGGGAGGTTAAGACGTTTCAGCCATTTGTTGACAGTTAGGCGCTCGTCGGGGAATTTTTCGTCTGAAACTTGTGCGTAATTAGGGAGTATCATTTTGCGCCTCGACGCGACGCGACGTTGCCAGATCTTTGGACTTTTGACTTGACTTGACGTTGCTGACAACTTGATTACGTTTCAACAACATTGTAAAAGTTAATTGCCAGCGCAGCCTTAAAGCTTGATGAGCATTTATCACCCTCTCCGCTTCTACACGAACAACTTCTTTAGGTTTGCGTGTCGCAACGTGTCGGAACAGGACGGAACGGGTCGCAACGTGTCGTTTCGTGTCGGTGGCATGCAAAATGTGGCCAACAAGCAAACAAGCTAACAAAAAAGCGGGGCATTCATTAGGCCCGCCACGTAGCGTCTTGTTACCACATTTTTCAATTATAGCACATTTCCTGCCATTTCCTTGTTGGCTTTTAGGACTTTTCACGCATGTTGTTGCTATTTTTCTTGTATTTTTTGCGCACACAAATGAAGAATTATTGCATTTTAATTTGGCAGCCGCTGTGCAAATGTGCCAAAACATGTGGTGCAGGTGGTTCTAGTGATGTAAGTGGCGCATTGGTTCGATGGTTCGCTGATGCTCTTCACCTTATTCTTATCGTGGCAGCAATTTAAACGAAATTCCAGCTCTAATGAAGTGCAGTTCAAAGTTCAAACCGCCGGCTAATTAGTTGCTGCGGCCACTTCATTAAAATGAGTGCCCTCAAAGTGGAAACCACGAGTGAAAGAGAGAGTGAGAGGGAGATATGTATGCACCTCTCTATTCATTCTCTCAGTCGCTCACTCAGTGTGGGTCAGCTAGCCAGTTAGTCAGTTAGCCAGTCAGTCAGTTAGCCAGGTTTGCCTGCGGCTGTCCCACAAAAATTTATTGTTAAAAGCCGCTAATGAATTATTTACTGCCCATTTTGCTGACCTGTCCCCTCCTGCACATCCTTCCTGCCTTTTATCCTTCCTCCGCCACGCATTATTCAACCAGTTCACACCCTTAATTAACTGCGTGCGTGTTGCCACAGTCAAAAAAAAACACATGCCCCTTACAAGCCTGGACTCGACTCTTGGCCAAGTTGTTGTTTGTATTTCCAGCCAAGTGGCCAAATTTGCGTGTTGTTTTATTGAGTTACGAGTATATTGATGGGAATTACCTAACCGAAATTATGTTTATTAGGCATTTAATAAGCGTGACAAAGGTTTTTCCACTCTGGACTTGGCCAAGTCTAGTAGATTCATGCAACTACAACATTATTTAATTAACTTGCATAACACTTTTATTCAAAGACTAGTAGAAAGTCCGACTGGAAGAGACCATGTACTCTAATTTGCGGAAGAGATTTTTAAATATTTTAACTGGAATATTTTATGACGATCAATTTTAAGGCTAAAATTATTAAAGCAAAGTTAATGAAATTTAAGTGTAGGATAAATTTAGAGCAATGGTGGGCACGCAGTGGCTCCGGGAGCAGCAACTGCTCCTAACTATTTTTCTGCCTATTCGGCGCCGTGAAGTCTCACAAAAGACTTGCTGTTGATGTTGTTGTAGTTGTTATTGATGTGCTCCCGAATTCAGATTTCGTGCCCACTGTTGAATTAGATGATTAAAATTAATGAAAATACTTAATCTAAAAATAGATTAACTGTTTCTTCAATAAAATACGAGTTAGTTTTACGTTTGTTATGAAATTTGTTCTTATACCATAGGAAATAAATATATAGCTTTTTACACTCTATTTTACTTTATAAAAACAGGGTCTTAAAACTCTGAATTGCTTTGTTTTGTTTCAATTTCTGACAATCAGTCTGAATATCAACGATTACGAATGCTCACATACTGGGTATTCAGTTGCATCCATCAATCAAGTGCTGATATGAATATGAATAACAATTTTAATCACTCGGAATTACGCAGAAGAGCGCACATGATGAATTGCATATTATGATGGCGTATCCTTGCTGCTGTTGTATCCTGCGAGAGTGAGAGAGAGTGGGAGGATGAGAGGGAATTGAGTGTGGGAATAAGCGTATTCACTTGACAATCACTTTTGTTTTATTGCGATTTGCCAGCCCTGACTCATCTAACAATGAACAAACGGCAACGACAACAACAACAACAACCGCACACGAAGAACAACAGCAAAAATTTCCACTTGGGATAACTTGTGAGCAATTGCAAACTGCAACTGCGGCTGACTTCTGTGTGTTTTTCTCCGAGTTGTGGCTGTGTTTGTGGCTGTAACTGTGGCTGGGGCTGAAGACAATGAGCGGTGCCTGCCAAATTGTTGTGGTGCAAAAATGCGGGCATATGTGCAAAAAGAGGCAATCGACGACACCAGCAACAACGCAGCCATCAAGGAGCAAGTGCAGCAGTAACAACAACAGCAGCAGCAACAACAACAGACGGACCATTTACCAAGAAAATGAAAATTTATTGTCAGAAAATGAAGGAAAGCGCTTGGCAGCATAGCTTTAGCCATGTCTGTGCTGCGGTTAGCGTTTAGTTAGTAAAAGCAATCACATGGAGCAGCAACAACAACAGCAACTAACAAGACAATCATGGCAACGCTTTGTTGTTTTAGCTGCTGCTGCGTCCAACAAACTATTATGGCTTTCTTATGTCTAAGCAAAAAGAGTTGGCAACAATTGCAGCAGCAGCAGTTGCATTGTCAATTGAAATTGCCGTCAATTTGTAGCTCAATAGACGCCGAGCATATCAAAGGCAACGAGTGTCAAATCGAAAGGCAAAAGGAAAGGAAAAGTCAAAGGAAAAGCCAAGGGAAAAACGGAGCATGGAGCAAGGAAAATCCATTGGCTAATGGAAAAGATGCTCGCAAATGCCAGAAATGATAATGGCCAAACATTTAATGCACGTTATTGCTGCCCAGGACCAAAAAAGCAATTTGCCTGTGGATTTGGCCAGGCAATTTCCCCCATTCTGGCTCTCTCCCCTCTCGCCCGTTTCTGCCACTCCCCCACATTTGTACTCCAGAGCTAATGCAGTGAAATATTTATTGAAATTGTCTAGTCCCCGGGGGCCAATGTGGCGTTGTCAGTAACTGCTATTAGGCGGAGTCTTTAGCCAACTTGCAGCTGGGGAATTGGGATTGGATACGAGCCACATTCTCATTCTCGTATTTGGCTCCTCTTGGCTAAACAAAAATGGCGTGGAGTGCGAGAGCGTACTCGCAAATTTACGAGTCTCCGTTTGGCACTTTTAGTATTATTGCCCAGCCAGCTGAATTTAGGCTCGGCCACAAAGTAGGGCACAAAGTTCTCACAGTTCTTCTTGGGCCAGGCCAGCGAAGCACTTGATTATAAATTACGCACATTAATGCAATTAACAACAAAAAGGCTCGCGCCATTGCCATTCACCTGAAAGCGGCCGGCAGGGAGAAACTCAAGAGAGCGAGTGCTTCGAGTGCTTCGAGTGCCACTTCAGCCAGCGAAAAACATATTTACCCTGCCACATGCATAGGTCCTTGTTGCTGTTTATATTTGCACAAAATATTGGTACTGATATCTGGCTAAACAGTTGCCGCAATTATGAGAGCGGATATGGATACTTGTAGCGACTGTTTGTTTGTTTGTTTGTTGGTTTCTTGGTGGCACGTGCCGCGCATGCGGAGCTTGCAACGTTCGAAATTCGAATCATTATCACACGCTTGTTGTTGTGGGCGCGTGCAACGCTGTGAACCCCGTCAATCCACTTGAGTTTTACCCGCGCTGCCTACAAATTGTTCACCATGTAATATGTGGGCGTGGTCGAACTTTAACGAACGTTGACAGCCCAAAGCAGGGAAAACAAGGAAACAAACAAATGGTTATGCGAACGACACGCGGCCAACGAGACGCGTCAAAAAGCCGATGATTATAGAGGTTACAAGATGTAATGGTTCAGTTGTTTGGTTTTAAGCTCTTAATGGGCACTTGATGCTTAGGTGACCATTCGCGGAAAACAGAACAGAGTGCTAGTTAATGTTGTACCTCACTTGGCAACGACCGAGGGAGAGGGAGAGGGAGAGGGAGAGTGAGAGGGGGAAGGTGACAGGATGAGTGCAGGATTAGTTCACACTCATTGTAATGGACTAAAAACAGTGCTGCTGCCATTTGTAGTTGAAAACTGATAATCACAGTGCACTTAACTGCAATTTAAAACCAGGAACTTTAATAAAAATTGTTAGACTTAACAATCATTTGTTTATTTTTTGTTTTAAAAAAAAAAAAATAATAATAATTGTAAATGTAATTGTAACAGATATTGCGCTCTAATTGAAGTTCAAACCAAATTTGAAACCATCGAAGAGAAAATAGAATTATCTGCCCAAAAAAAAAAGACTTAGAAATATGCTATTAGTTTCGTATGTCGAGTTTTGGGCGTTTGCATAGAAATGGGCAGCTGCCATATGAATATGAATTATTATTGGTTCGTCAAGCACACGGCCTGTGTCTCTGTGGCAGCCACAAAAAAATAACAGAGGGAGGTATCAAAAAATATTCCGAAATTGAGCTTGGCATATAAAGGCACAACAAAAAAAAGAAAGCAACTAAAAGTACAAAAAAATAACTATGCAAAATGTGGTTTTCATGCATGTCAACGAACCAGCAGCCAGCAAGCAAATGAATATGGAATGCAGTGGTGCCAGTGGAGCCAGCAAAAAAACCACTGAAATTTACTAAATAATTTGTGGCCGCACTCGTAGCTAAATCTTCTTTGCTCCCCTCCGCCCGCAGGCTAGAAACTGCTCTATCATCTTGTTACATGTTTCAATTTGACGTCTATCAAAAAGGCATTCACCGGTAGAGCCTACCTCCCTCACGGCCTGCCCCTTTGCATGGTATCATTGTGGGTTATACGAGTACAGGTACAGGAGACAGGTACATAAATCAAAACCCGTTGCCACAGACCAGGACGATCCATGTATTTCATATTATGTCTAACGTTTTCTTGCTTCGCTTTTTTTCTTTCTTTTTTTTTTTGGCTGTCAGCGAAAATTTTGAAAAATGGCAAAATGCCATTGATGAAAGTAAGCTGGCAAAAAAATTACAAAAAAAAAAAAACAACAAACATGGTTAGCAACCACACGGCAATGGCGCAATGCAGTAGCAGTAGCAATGCCATCGTCATCGCCATCGCCATCGCCTAAATCTAAGCAAGGCCAGAAAGGGCTCTTGCCAAAAGAGAATTCGTTGATCAAGCGGGCGGACGGACGGCCGGACGGACGGACATGGCGACATGGGTGTGTCGGCTTACAATATCCCAAAGCGAAAAGTCGTGTATGTGTTTTTTGCCTGCTGCCGCATTTTTTCCTGGACATCCTCTTTTCACTGATTAATTAAGCCTTACGAGCTATATTCGACTGAAAAGATGGCAGCGAAAATAGCCAACGAGCTGCTATGATAATAAATGCGAAAGCTCACGGCGTATGCGTAATTTGCAAAATAACTATCTAAACATTTCTGCTGGCATGCAATAAAACAATGTGAGTTTAACAGAAATTCTTCATTCAGGAAAGCAAATGAATTGAGTAAGACAGGCAAATGATAACAACAGAAGTTAATAAACATAATAAGTAGGGTGATTTCTTAATACGCTATATAAGATCACTGATTGAAAAACTGGTTTGACTTTAAGTTTTGCTTATAATAAGGTAAAATCCTGAATTTAAATAATCTACACTTTACTTATCTAACATAATTCCAAAACAAACCCAATAAAAAAGGCGACAGTTACAATTATTGTCAAAAATAATCAATAATTATTTAATTTACATGCATATCTCATCTGTCACAATCATGAATAATTATATTTAATAAATCTGTTAACATATTTACTTTTATATATTTGTATTATTTATTTTTTATTTATATTGCCTACTTTTCGGCTCATCTTAATTAATCTTGTGAAGCATTGGCCACTTGTTGTGCACTTTCTCTAAATTATTAGTGAGTATCTAGCATTCGTCACTCAATTTATGTGGATTGCAGCATTCTTAGCTTGTTTCGGTTGGCATATGCTATTATGCGGCGGCTGCATTGTATACAGTAGCTCGGGGCTGCCTGCCTTGGCAACTTTGTACATTTTTTAATGGATTTGAGCCAACCAACAAGTAAAAAAAACAAATATAAAAAGAGAGTCAGCAAAAAAAGAACACGGCGCATTGAAGTGAAGAATTCACACTCGCGTTTTGCGCGCGATTTTAAACGCGTGCATGGGGATCTGTTGGACTTGCCTCTTGTTGGCTGTCGGTTGTTGGTTGTTGGTTGTCTATTGTCAGTTGTCGGTTGTCTGCTGAGAGGCTGTGGTGGGAGTGTTTGTCATACAAAATGTTGTTACCCGGACATCCTGCAGGCAGCTGTTGTCAATTTGGCCAAAGTGGTTTTTCAGTTGCTTTAGCGCGAAAAAAGGCGCACAATCTGAGCCAAGTTGAAGCTGGAAGGGATGGAATGGGCTGAGAGGGTGGCCTGGTAAATTGCACTTGTGCGACGTTTTAATCACTTAGTCAACGGCACGGCGCCTACATTGGCCCTATTCTAGGCGTCTCGCACTCATTCTATTTACTTAATGAGAGCGAAAAGTGGCAACCTTAACGCCACGAGATCCACACGGCTCAGCGCGAGCCGACAAGTGTTGTCCTTGTTTGTGATTATCCCTCCTGCGACGTCGCTTTTAGTTCTAGCCCTTTTGGGCTTGACGGCCATTTCATTAGACTAAAATGTTCAGCCCACACAGAAAATAACACGTGTGTGTATGAGAAATCTTTTGTTTAACGCACTCGATTCAAAAGGAAAAAACAGAATTTGCATTTGGCTGCTCCATTGAAGCGGGAACAATTGAGTTCTGCCCAGCTGTGCCCTTTTCTCTTCAGCTTTGTGTTCTTTGTGTTCAGCAGGCCGTGCGCCAAAAGGCGCGCAAATATCTTTTCATTCCTTGTGCTCCTTGCTTGTAAATCGAACAAAAACGAGAAAATGAACAAAAAAGGCGCACACTTCTCAAAAGCTGGCTCGCTTTTGATAGCTTTTATTTATGATTAGGATATGTGTGCTGCTTACACACACAGGACTCGCTGTTGTTGCCTGTCATCAATCAAAAAGTGCGCAAAATCAAAATCAAAATGTCATTTGATTCTGCGAGTACACTCAGAAAAAAAATCTCGGATTGCGGGCTACAAACAATTACAAACAGAGACTGCAAATAAGAGTTATGAATGCTAATTTCAACTAAAAAAATCAATGTGAAGGAAATATGCTACAGTAAAATGGTAAATACCAAATTTCCTATTTCAGTCGGGATATTTTATATTTTTAACTATAAATTGAAAATAATCGTTAAAATTAATTTTTTTAATAAAAGTTGAGAAATAACACTTATGTATTTCTGATTTGTTCAATAAAAATAAAAAATAAGAGTTAGTTTTTATTTTTATTTTAAAAGTTACAAATAAGAATTATTCCGTAACTTTTATTTTAAAAAATCAAAAATAAAAGTTGAAGTGATTCTATTTTTTATTATTTTTATGATTTCTAGTATATTTTTTGTATTTTTTTTGTTAATTTGCTATTTTTATTATAAAACTTGTAAAAGTTACGGTCCCTGATTCCAAACAATGTCGTTCAGAATTTCGTAAGCCAAGTATGAAATACTTGTTTCAAATATGATTTCTCAATTCCTTCTCCGCAAATATATTGAATATAGGGGCTATACAATTATTTTTCCAATGAATTCATATGATTTGGGCACTTTTGACTATTTTAATTCAGAGTAGTTGCCATTTATTTCGCATATTGTGTACATTTAACAATAATATCCTAAATAAATTTTAAACTTACATTTTTTAATGCTTTTTTTTCAGTGTAGATATGTGTGTATGGAACCTCCCTCCCTCAGCTATTGTGCTGTGTCTTTTCGCCGCGTGATTTGCCGCTTTTGTTGTTGGATCCCAGGGGAAGAATTCGTTTCAGAGCAAAGGGAGATTGCTCTTTGACTGGCTTTTGATAAATCCTAGCACACTCGCAGTTAAAAGAGACTCTGAGCAGGTGCAAAGAAAGCATGGAATACGAATACGAATGCGAATACGAATACAAGTATCAAATTGCCAAATGATATGTATGTATTTCTGGTCAATCAATAACAATATTACTGTGAGCACCTTTGACACTGGATTCAGCAGCAATTAATTAGACCGAACTAGCTCTTTGCCAACTTAATGTTAATTAAACTCTAATCAAATCGTACATGTATCGTAGAAACAACAACTATTCACACACACACAATTGTCGAGTAAGTTATCAGACAAATGTTCAATCACTGGAAATTAATTGAGCAAAAGGTACTCGTACATTGACCAGGTGAAGCCTCACCTCAACTCAAGCTGCAGGATAAGCCACATGGCATAGTCCTTCCCCTCTTTTCTCCCCTTCCCTCTCTCTCTCCCGGCACTTTAAAATTTCAATTTAATTTACTGCATTGCAGATGAACGTGTGGCAACCGCAGGAATTATAACAATTTTACACGTTATAGCGACATAAGTCACCCGGCCGAGGATGTCCCCGACATATGTCGCTCTCTGGCTGCCGGAATGGGGGTTGCTCAACCACCTCAACCACCACCTCCAGTTCATCCATCGCATCCGGCTCATCGGGCAACGCAACGAACCAACAAACCGCCCACGCAATCAAATAATTCTGAATCATTACATTTTTTTAAGACTGGCATGGGCCAATTCTCGAGTCCTGCCCATATCCTGGCCCTTTGCTCCCCTGCTGCTGCCACTGAGACAGTTAGTTTAACTTGATGTTCATTATAATCCACTCTAAGCTTGCTACAGGCCACTGCATGTTGCATGAATGTAAGTCGAATACTCGTATTCCCCGAAGCACTAAAGCAACATAAAAAGCACCATCTCCATCTCCAAGCAGAGAGTATGTCCCCCGAGCACAACTCTATTATTAAATGCACTTTTAATCTTGGCTGCCTCTCACTTCCCCTGCCTCTCTCTCTCTCTCTCTCTTTTTTCTCTATATATCTGGTTTGATGTGCGCTTTCAATGATTTTTCCATTTTGCACCCTCAAATAGCGAACGATTATCACCCTTAAATGGTACTTTACACACACAAAGAATGTCATGCATTGAATGGAATTGAACCTCTACTCGGCACTCAGTTCCTTTTCTCCTCGTCCAACATTTGAACTGTATGCTAGGTAACTCTCTCACTCCTTCTCCCTCTTTCTCTTTGTGAACTGTTTTTTTAGTCATGTTGATATCATTTAAAACGTGGTCAGGAATATGTATGTACATATATAAGCACAATAGTGTATCTATCTCTCTCCTAGATTAGTTTGCTTTGTACATATTTATTTAACTTTTTCGAGTAATTTTTCAGCTTAAATTGAGTTGTGATGTTTAAATGAAAGATTTTATTCCAGTTAGAAATGCAACTGCGAAAAGTGCAACATTGATAGGATATTCAAAATGTTCGTTTTTATTTTAAAACATTTATTTAAATTTTGTACAAGTTAAGATGTAACAAGTGTAGTAAGGAAAAGGCAGGAAACATGATTTTAAAATTCTTTATAAATACTGTACAATTTGTTGGCTTAGACGAGTCCATTTGCTGGGTGTCTTAGTCGAGTGTTAAGAGCCCAGTAGCCTGTCTTAATAGCCTGTCATTTCGAATTTATGCCAAGTAACTGGCTCGTCTGGTGTCGATTAAATGAACTCGCTGCCTGCCAACCAACATACCAGCCCAATCAGATAATAACCCCAACCCCCGACCTCACCCCTCGCACCCCGCACAGCGGGCACAATTACACGCCGCAGACCCTAAAACATTGCACAAACAACTAAGTAGTCGAGTCCAAGTAGAAATTGTGCCTGATGGCCAAACAGAGATGGATGGATGACTGGATGGGTGGATGGGTGGTTGGATGGTTGCAAGGTTGGAAGGAAGGAAAAAAAAACCATCCCTGTGTCTATATGGACTCTGGGGTTCTCTTAAAGAGCACATAATTGGTCTGTAATCTATTTTTGACAGATTGAATTTCGCTTTTATCTTGATTTTGTTTTGACTGACTCGATTCCTGATGCTACTCCGGCAGCAGTCGTAATTGGGTTGTATGTGCCAGCCAGAGAACATCCCACCCAACCAGGCCAACAAGTTGAGTTGAGTCGAGTTGAGTTGAGTTGAGAGAGGGTTGCTCTTGATGTTACCTTTTGTTGTCGTGCTCCTTGTCATTCTTATTCTCGTTGTTGAAGTAAAGATTTGCTAAATGGTCGACGGGTTTTTGGGTATAGTTTAATATGATAAGTGGGTTGCTTGTAGGGCTCAGGTTCGTTTATGGGCTTGGGTTCGGTTTTGATTTTGATTTTGATTTTGGGCTGCGCTTGGGGACTTGATTCGGTGACTGCAAAACGGTTAAATGCCAATTTATGCGTTCGAAAATTGGTAATTTAAAACCACAAAGATTTTCAACTTGAGATATAAATAGACCGAAAAGAGACAAAAAAAAGTGTTGGCATCTTTTGGTAACTCTGGATTGTTGGACATTATTCAAGGCAGAGCTCAAGTGTTTTGCATTTTATAATAAATTATATTAGCTTACAATATGGTGATGGCAGGTATTCCCATAGGAATCATTCTAACCATACAATAATTTGACTGCCAACAAAATGTGGCAATGGCAAAAAAAAGGTGAGATAGAAGATTACAGATAAATTCACACTTCAATTTCGCACATGGACGCGTTTGATTTCTGTGAGGCCTATGAAAGCGACAACTAAATGGATCTCAGAGCTATTTCTTTTTTTATTCTGTTATTTTCTACGTACAAATTATACACCACATGCAACCCATTTAACTTGTCGTTTAAACAACAACCTTACCCTCAACTCTCAGCCTTCAACCCCTTGCTGAAAGTCAATTTTTTGATAATTGTTCGGCATGTCGCATAACCTGTAATTTTCACACTATACTCGGCCTGCCCCATTTGAACTTCCTTCTTATTTTTTTTGCGTATGTGTCATTTAATCATTTATTCATTTGCAATGCCATTCAATGCGTTCGTTGGGCGTTTAATGCATTGCGCCCTTGCGGCAGTTTCTGCGCCATGGGGTTGCCATTACCACGCTGCTATGATACCCACTTGCTGTTAACCAGTAAAGCAGTACAGGGAAAAGTAAAAGCTGCCAACGTCAACAGAAACAAACAAACAAACAACAAATAATATTATATGGTACTTGCAGCACAGCACAACAAATGATGCCTCAATCAGCAGCAGCCAAACAAACGGCGACTGTTGCGGCACAAAAGTTTGTTCAATTTTTTGCAATTAAAATCATTTTGTTCACATGAAACCCAACTGGGTCTCAGCTGCTGTCCTGGATGGTCCAGCATTTGGATGGGTTGATGCAACAGTCTCTGGTCCTGCAAATCCTTTCACTGGTTGTCAGGGCATCAAAGCGATGGATTGGGAACGACGCTGACATTGTATACCATAAATTTTGTAAAAGACTTCTAAAAGCGAAATTTGGTTAGTATTCAAAATTGAACAAGAATATTTAGATGGTAATATTCAGGATTAAAACCAAACTGCTTAAGCTTTAATAAGACTTTGATCCATTTTTAATTTTCGATAGTTTTACTTAAGAAAAGTGAAGCAAATCCAAGCACTGAGTTGAGTTTAATATCGAAACTAAACCATCTAAGTTTAGTGAGAAATCAATTTAATTACCTCGATTGATGGTCAAGAAATAATCGCGAATTTTTAAAAATCGATTCGCCTTAAAAAAATACAAATAGTTTTTTTCTGCAGTGTTTTTTTGATCATGGTAAATAAATTCATGAGCAAATTGTTAAAACAAGTAAAAACAGTCGTCGGATAAAGTATTTTGACAAAACTAAAGTTAAATGTACTCTTAATTTGAACTTACTTTATGTAAAGTTTGGCTTTAATGTAAAGGTCATTTAAATTCCGTTTTAATGATACAAAACTTTCCTTAACCTATTAATTACCCATTGAAAATTTTGAATTTTTGTAAAAGTCTACTGCTTTGATTTTTTTCCACGGTCTCAATCAAGAAATGTTTTGATGCAAAAAGTTTCTAAACAATTCAAATAGTGACTGCAAAATATTTTTTCAAAAATCAGTTTGCTAGTATTTATTATTTTTTTTGCAGGAAATAGTGTGTAAAATAGTCAATTTTAAAAAGCAATTTTCAATTGTACTCGTAATTTTCTCAAAGGGAGTTTCGCAAATTGATGAGTTATGACCTTTCTCATACATTTGGTATATTATATGGTTTAAAGTTTTAATAAGTAATTTACTCACGTTGATTTTTAATGAATTGCCAGAAGTTGTTTTAGACTTAGCTTATATTCTATGCCATTCACAGTTGGTATTCTAAATCGAAAACTATGAATATAAATTTAATATATGTTTATTTTTTAAATAAAATATGCTTAATAGTCAGTTAAAGCTATCGCTCTTGATTACGAAAGTTTCTGCTTGGGGCGCATGCATTTCCCACAAATTGACTTCTATTGAAGCTCTGTGACAAATCAAAATGCACACCTTACAGCTTATACTCTAAACTCACACACAGAGAGTTCTCTTTTCCGGCATTATCAGGTAAAAGCAACAACAACAACAGCAACAATGGCAAGTAATACAACAATAACAACATCATATTGCATGCTGAGCCAGCTTCGTTGCGAGGACATTCACAAAGGGGTTCAACGTTGCTTTATTTGGCCGCAGGCTAAATGACATTAAATTACAAACAACAACAACAACCAGAAGGAGGGAGATGGAGAGGTGGGCTGGATCAGAGACAGGGAACAATCAAGGCACAGAGTGCGGACTGCTGTGATTTGAAAATGTTGCGCAGTGGCAAAGCGTTTTACAACAGCTTGCACAGTGTATCCTGTGCACGTCCTGACAGCATAACTCGTTGCTCAACATTGTTGACTTCCTGTTTTACCCGCAGCAGAGGCCTATATAGTAGAGAGAGTGAGAGAGAGAGAGAGGGGAGCTCTGTAATTTGTAGGTACACATCCCAAACAATGCCGCGCATCAAATAACATTTTCGCCGTGCCAGGACCTCCCGATTTGGTGATCCTTGACGAGTGCATTTTTATTGTCATTCAATTGGATTCGAATTTACAGCGTGACAATTGACGCCTCACAAACAGGAAGTTTCCGGCTCCCGTTCCCTATTTCGCTCTACTTACTATAGTGAATCGCCAATGAAATTTGAGCTCTTCTCACATTAAATTAGCCAGAGACTTGATCTTGCACTCGCATTCCTTAGCCCAATTTGCAGAAATGCATTTAATGTTAATTGCGATTGTGCATTAGACTCACTCTGTGTGTGTGTGACTGTGTGTGTATGTGTGTGTGTGTGATTGTGTAATTCGAGTTCACTGTTTGTGCATTGTTTGTGTTATTGCATTAATTTACAACAATATGGTGCGTAATGACCTAGAATTTGATTATACCATTGTGCTCTTCTTACTCCTGTGCACTCCATAGTGGATGAGTGCCTCTTTGTGTTGCCGTTGTAATTGTAGGAGTGTCTTAAACAGCTTAGATTCATATTACCCATTCACTGCATTCAACCAAATCCCAGAATCTAAAAGGGTTTTAGCCACTCAAGTTAACATTGCGTTTAGAATTGCGTAAACCTTTTGATATTTCTACTCGTTAAGCTATGAATTAAGTAAACAAACTAATAATTAATATTGACATACATAAGTACAAATACTATACAAATATTTCGATTACACTTATTACATTTAATGCTTTTTAATTGTTTTTTTTTTAATAAAAGAGATTATTTAACAAATAAATAAAGCGATAATTTCAATCATAATTTTGATTTATAATAAACACAAATACTTCAGAAATATTTCAATTACACTTATTACAAGTTTTTGTTTTTTAAAATAAGAGAGATTATTTAACAAATAAATAAAGTGAAGTATCAGAAATAAGATATAATGTAATATAGAATTTATAAAATATTTTATTAATATTAAAATTATAAGCAAATAAGTTTCGACCTTAGCTTCAACTAGAGGAATAGTAAGCGCTTAGTATTTGCTTATTAAAATGTTAAAGAATATTTAGAATCATAATTAATAATCTATAAACTATAGAAGCACATGGACATTTCCAAATGAAGATAGATAGTTGCATCCAGCACGAACTGGAAAAACAAGCCATAAGGTCAACAGAACGGCCGAACAAGTCATAAAAAATGGGCCTCTCTGGACAGACAGACAAGCCAAATGCAAGTTGATTAATGCACCTCAAGCACAAACAGCAATAAAAAACTAAATGAACAAGCCACAATGCGCTGCTGATGAGTCTATTACAGACAATAACAACAAACAGCAACATCAACTGGCGCAATTGCAATTGCCCAAAAGTACACACATAAATAAACGAGTGTGTGTGTGTGTGTGTGTAACCACCCCTCAGAGCAACCCTGCTTAGTCCGAAGGACACGCGCTCTACGCACTAAAATCAAGTCCATAAACGAAGCGCCAACCGCAATGGCTAAAAAATAAAGTACATAAAAAGCATTAAATGCGAGGACGTCATAAAAGGGAGCACAGGCTAAAAATTGGCAACGTTTTCGGGGCTGACCAACAAACTCACACACACACACACACACATAATGACAGGGATAATGTGCAGAGTGAGACGCGAGTTGTGGAAATAAAAATAAATGTGCTAAATGGATAATAAAATACAACAAAAAGCGACAGTCATAATGGCCACTCACAACATTCACAACATTCACAACACTCGACAACAATTCCACTAAACGAATAAAATTGCACAAAAAAACAGCACAATGTTGTTGTTTTTATTGTTGTTGTTGCTCTCTTTTTTTTAAGCGTAATTTAACTGTTGTGGCCATTGGGACTTAATTGAACTGTCAACCAAAATACAGTTGATAAACATAATAGACGGGCCGAAACATGTCATGGTCATTCACTGGGTTTTTTATTGCAACTGACAATTCGAGACAACGAGAATTCCATTTAAACGTAACGAAAACTCGAATCACAGTTACGGGCCGGGTCAATGTAGTTCCCGTTGTCGTCTGGCATTATATATACAGACAGAGTTATATACATATGTATATGTAAATATAAAACTAGACAATAGCCAACTTTGTGCTAAGCTGCTGCACTTCATGGCCAAAAGGGCTGCAATTAAAATAAGTACCTCAACGTTTGCCTGCCCCGTTGTTGGCCACGTTTTGCCGTAGCGCTGATTTTAATATACATACTTACAACACCCAAAAAAAAAATAAGGTAAAGCCCCATTTACGATACACATACTTTTGTAAGCATGCATATAAGTAAGTGCTTTCACCCACACAGACACAGATACACGCATATATGCTGGTATATAAGCACATTGTGTTCGCAAGCTAATTAAGAAATTACTGCAGGCAAAACAGCGCCCACGCCCGTCCCGCCCCCTACACCCGCTCTCCAAGCAACCCGAAAAAAAGAGCGAATCACCGTGCTACCATCCACCTCCACCACCTCCAGCTCATCCTCCACCTCCGTCAACGTCACCGCCACCGCCATTACCGAAAAGCCATTCAATATATGTAAGTATGAGCACGAAAAATGATATTAACAAAAAAAAAAGGCAGAGCCAACTCGAATAAAGTCGAAGTCTCTATGAGCTACTAATATAAATATTTAAAACAATTATTGTAAACATTTTAAAGATGATATAAAAATATAGTTTTAATTTAATTATTTAACTTCGACTAAAAACCGACAAAGAAAAAGAAATAACTTTAAATTTTATTATAGAATGAAATGCTAAAATTAACAATAAGAGTTTATGCAAAACAATTTTAATTCGTAACTGAAAAGATATAAAAGTTAAATTAAATCTGAAGGTATAGTTGAAAAAGTTTATAATTGAAATTTGAAAATTGAAATTAAATTTAATCTGAAGATATTCAAAAATTGAATAATTGAAAAAGTTTATAATTTAACCCAGAAAAAAAAGTATTCATATCATTACTAAAAGAATTAAGAATAAGTATAAATAAGTACTACAGGCATAACAGTTAAGAACAAGATTTTTAAAAGTTTGTAAAAATCATCACAGAGTACTTTTACGCATAATTGTCTTTAATTGCTTTTAGTAAAAGATCATTTTTATTATCTTTTATCAGATTATGTCCACTTTCTAGTCAATAACTACTTGATTCTTATGCCTTTGGCAACTTCGAGTTTCAAGCCGAATCCTTGCTAAAATAACTTATCAAATACCCTAAATAGAACAATAAAATTTATGTTTCAAAATCATTTTCTAAACTGATAGGCTGCTCAGGAAGGGCAGCCATAAAAAGACGCCCAAACACGTATAATCCAGCAACCAGACACACTCCAAATTCTACTCTAGCTCCCATTTCAACCCGTCCTCCAAATCCTCAACTCTCACTCCTGTCAATTCACTTTACATATGAGCAAATATGCTCCAAAGATACCAAAAAGTAGACACACAAAAAAAGGGCAAAAACTGAAATTATGAAAAGCAGTCAAAAAGCAGGCATTCAAAGTGCCATCCAACTCTGCCCCAACCTGAACTCAACCCAGGCCAGGACAGACAATTTTCATAATTTCTCTACAATTTTCAACCATTTTATGAAATGAATTGAAATTTTTACTCTTCTCATTTTATTTATTCTTTTTTTTTTTTTTGGGTGCTCATTTCCTTCGACAAACACAAAAAAAAATAAGAAAAGCCATCAAATCCATTCATGCGCTTAAATAAAATGCTCAAGCACTTGACTGCATCCATACAAAAATGTTGAGAGCGCAGCCAAAAAAAAAAGAAGAAAAACCAAATAAAATATGCGAATACAGCTCAAGGATTTGGGAGGAAGAGTCTCTCAGCCTAATTTGTTCAAATGGCTTCTACATATACATTTATATATGTGTCTACCCATGAAAATAGAGAAAGTACCCTTTATTTGTGTAACAAATGAAACTGAACCATTGTCAGAGTTACTGGATAACAAATTAATTTGGTAGAGATTGAAGTAAAAAGCTTGGAATTAAGTAGCTTAGATAAATTCTTTAAGATCTCTTTTAGCTAAAATGTGTAACACATATTTAAATCGATTTTAAACTCTAATCGTATAATCTTTTATAGTTATTTATTGTCATAAAAGCCTGTTTAAAGGCTTACAATTTATGCGCAGACGTGTGAAATGCAACACTTCAAACAATTGCCCATTATTCAGAGATTTATGTATGTGTTAATATATGTCTGTATCTTTATTTGTCGTTGTCGTTGGCAAGCATAATTTGTATCTTTCTGGTTATTTAAACTAACAATCGTTTGTTGAGCATAACCGAAAGCATTTTATGCATTTTTATTGCCATTTATTCGCAGTGCGCAATTTGCAATTTATTTTTGCAATTTAACACGCGCTGCAATCCAGCCAGAGGAGGATTCCGAGGAGTGTCAGAGAGGGCGGGGTGTGGGGAAAACGGGAATATGCATAGGCAAAAAAGCATTCAACGCGCTCAGTGCGAGGAAATAACAACAAAGTGCTCACAATAAATGGTAACTTAAAACGCCCAACAACAATTGCAGGAACAACGATACTAACAGCTAACAGCAACTGCATCAATTGTTATTGCGGCTCAAATACTCGTACAAACGCGTTCAATGCTCATACGAATACATATTTTATATGTATCTATATGTACATATTTCCAACGGCAATTAAACGTAAATTAGCGATTCAGACACTTACATACATATATGTATTTCATGTATTTGTATCTCAACTGTGAATCGCGTACAATCAGCACTCGATTGAATATTGTTGGAAAATGTGAAGTAAAGTCAGCATATTTTAAGTGCTAGTAAATTGGCATCGCAATGAATATACAACCAGTTGAAATACTCTCAGTTGAGATATTCGCTGTAAAGATATTTGCAGTTTATATATTTTCAGCTATTATAATTCTAGTGTAATTCTGGTGATTGAGAAGCTCAGATAAGGTAGATAAGTATATTATATTATTTTCAAAGCTCAGAAACTCTCAGTTATATTAACACCAAGGACTTCTAATTGAGAAACTCTGAGCTAAATTTCACCCAGTTCAGATTAACCATGATAAGATACTTTTAGATGAGATATTACAGATAACTCTAATTAAGATATTCAGCAGATTTGTTCTAATTTTGAGTTCTGCACGTTGAGATGCAAAATGTCAGTGAGATATTAAGTGGATTTTTTAAGTAAAGATACTCCTTGTGATTTTAAATTAATAATACTTAGTTTGAAATCCATTAAATAATCCAGATATGTCGGATATATTCATTTTTGATGTGGCAACCTGGATGATCAATGACTAAATGGCAAATTAAATAAACTTTTTACTATTAAACATCTCTGAAAACTATTGAAAATCACTCCAACAACACATATTTTACTAAAAATTTCGATTTTCTAATAAAAAAGTCAAATGCATAAAATGTTTGTAATTGTTTGTTTTTTTATTGGTAATTTTTTTGTTTATATATAAGCATTTTTTGGTGTCTTTCCGTATTTTATTTTTCTTTTATTTCTTTAATCTTTTGTTTTCGTTTTAGGTTAGGTGTTTAATACATTGATGTAATAATTTAACTAGTTATTTGGTAATTGCTTGTTACATATGCATATGTATATATAAATATTAATTAGTATTTACATAATGATGTGCAGTTGCCAATTTGGCTTTTACAGGATACAGTTAGACAATATACGAGTGTAGTTTAATTCAAGTATCTTTTATTAATACTTAATTGCTTGCTTATGGAAACCAACCGATAACTATTTATAATTACGATTAATGTATTTGCATATGGGATTAACCTACAACTTGACCAGCAATCGAAAGTTAAAGCGAACTAAGAACTTCTTATACTAACTAAGCATATTTACAGGTTGCATTTAATAAAAAATAAAAGCAAACATTTAAGAGATACGGCTTAAAAATTATTGAGCAAGAGGCAATTTACAATAAGAGCAGGAAAAGGAAAGAAAGGCGGAAAAGGGTTAAGGTTTTTATTCAAAGTGAAGCGAAAGAGAAGAAGTGACAGAGAGAGAGAGAGCGAGAGAGAGAGAGGGTGAAAGAACTCGCAGATTAAGTTAAGCGAGCACATACTACTTAGTAAGTATATACAAAAGCTTTAGGAACAAACTATTCAAAACTTTACAGCTTCCATTTTTTATCTTCGTATTTTATATCGATTATTTATTTAGGAGACGGTGGCGGGGGAGGGGGGAAACCGTGCTCGGTTTTTTTTTTTGGCCTTTGTGTGTAGCATTGAAACCAATTGATGTGCACTTAGCCGCTGATCCTTTGGCAGAAACTTTTTCAACAGAAATTTACAATGCAACTGGGAGTGGGAGTGGAATGTGGGCGGCATTGGGTGGCTGAGTGGTTCAGTGGCTCAGTGATTCAGTGATTCAGTGGCTCAGTAGCTGTGCGGTGTCGCCCTGTGGCTTATTGATTTATCCAGAGCGGGAGCTGCTTGCAAATTGGAGACCTGGTCCAGGCAATTGTTCAGCTTGCTGTCGACAGCTGGCAACGCTGGCAGCGGTGGTAGTGGTGGTGCCGTTGGTGGCCTTGAGCCATCATTCGTGGGCTCCTCATCGGCCTCCACATCGATGGCAGCATCGTCGTCGTCCTGGCAGCCTGGCAGCTGCTCCTCCTGCTCCGAGTCCGAGTCCATGTCCACGTCCATGTGGACGCCGTGTCGCAGCTGTGGCTGCTGCAGCGCGGTAATTCGCGACGGCATCGACATCATCGGCGGCGGCGGCGGCTTCAGCAGCGTCATGGGCGTCATTGGCGCCGCCAGGCAGCCCACGTTCTATACCAGCGACGACAGCGGCGGCCGTGGCGGACTCGTGTTGCGGGCCGCCGCCGCCGCATAGTACTGCATCGGATGGTGATGCGGTGGCGGTGGCGGCACAAAGCCAGCGGTGGTGCCGTCGTGGTACAGCACCGGGACACGCACCAGACGCTGCGCCGCGTGCGCCATGTTCGCCATGTTGGCGGCCTCCAGCTCGGCGGCCAGCTGACGCTTCCACTTGTTGCGACGATTCTGAAACCAGATCTTCACCTGCGTCTCGGTCAGACGCAGCGAGGCCGCCAAGCCCGCGCGCTCCGAGGAGCTGAGGTAGCGCTTCATGTCGAACGTGGACTCCAGCTGAAAGACCTGAGCGCGCGAGAAGACCGTGCGCGTCTTCTTCTTGCGCTTGGAGTTGCTGCCGTCGCCGTGCGGCGAGGAGCTGTCCGAGGGGCCGTCGGTGCCGTCGTCCTCCTCGATGATTTCCTCGCCCTCGTCGTCCGATTCGTTGGAGCTGGTGGGCAGCATGTAGGCGCCACTCCCCACCCCCGAGTTGCCCAGATGATGGACGTGATGCGTGGTGGGCGTTGTGGGCTGATGTGGATGCTGTGGATGCTGTTGGCCAGCGTGTGGATGCTGTGGATGCTGTTGCTGCTGTTGCTGCTGATAGAGCGGGTGGTGTGTGTTGTTGGGTGGTGGGGGTGACTTGCTGGCGTGGCCATTGCCCGTGTTGTTGGAATTTGTCGTGTTGTTGTTGTTGTTATTGTTGCTGTGACTGTTGTTGTTGTTGTTGTTGTTGCCGCTGCTGGGACTCAGCGATGTGGGCGATGGTGGATTTTCTGTGGTGTTTGTTGAGGAACTGTCTGCAAAGAGAGAGCGAGAGAGAGAGAGCGCATGAGTAACATAGAGAGAGAGAGAGAGTCGCACTGAGAGAGCGTAAATTTTATTAGTTGATTTAACTGCCTGCCTCTAAGTATGTGTGTGTGTGTGTTAAGGGTTGTTTTAGATGTTATTGTAACACTGTGTGCATGTGTGTGTGTGCGTGGATGTGTGCGTGTAACTGTACAGATTTAAGCTGCCACACTTAACCTCACACTTGCCTTGCATCTTGCCATTGCCTCTTGCCTCTTGCCTCTTGCCCCCAAATTGCTTTGCTCCTTTGATTTTTATGTTTTTTTTTGTTAGACGCAAACTTAAAGCGCAGACGCGGAGAGAGAAATCTATATATATATATGTATATATAGATATATGTATACATATGTGTGTGAGCGTTAAATTACCATTTAAAATGGCTGTCAGTCAGCTGAACGATTTTACTTTTATTGAGCTTTTAGTTGAAATCTCATTTGAAAAGTTTAAATTGCCGTAATTTGCCTCTTATGTTATTTTTGTCCGCTCCACTTGACCTGTAAACTTGACTAGAACTATCATCTAAATTCCAGAAGCCCAAGCAATCAACCAGTCAAGTAGTCAACCAGTCAACTAGTCAAATACTCAAATACTCAACTAGTCAACCAGTCAAGCCCCAAAGCGGGGTGCTAAACTTAAGGCCAATTTACATGAACAAATGCAATTGCAATGACTTCTAATGCCGCAGGGTCAATTAAAAGTGGGGGAGGTGGGAGGAAGGGGAGTTTAACTACAGGTAAACTGCAATCAACTGCAGAGAATTTGCAGAGAAATGTTTGTTGTCCGTTGTTGAGTTCTCGCAATCGGCCCAAAAGGCGAACATGTCAAACGCTTTGTTCATTCCCCGCAGTCGTAACTCGATACTCGATTACAAATTGCAATTAATTGAAAATGGCGATTAAAGCAGCCGTGTTTCTGAGCGGCTAACGGTACTACATGTGTATCGCCTGATAATGACACCCCCTACACTTACCCCTAAACCTAAGCCTAAACCCAAGCAAACAGTGCGTGCAAATATGTGCTGCCTGCTTCAGGGCGCACTTTGTATGCACATTGCGCAAATTCTTGACGGCATTAGGCGCATTTCCGTCGTTGCCCATGCAAATTAAATGAAAATACTTTAAAGAATGCCTGTAACGGCACATTCTTAGCCCAAGAATAGATAGCTAAAAGAATTCTCAGACACATTCTTGGAACTAAAAAAAAAACAACGTTGACTTTGAGGCTAAGCTCTTTGAGTTGAGAAAATCGAGGAGAATTTTTAAAACTGGTCAACAGTTGATTTAAAGAAAATTTGCTTCATTTAATCAGGCAAAATATTTAGCATATCTTTTTTAAAATCTGATATAGCCCTAGATTATAATTATAAATATTATATATCTAGTTTACTTTATTGGAAATTAAAAATAATTATAAATTATAAATAATTTTTTCAGGAACATATTTTTTTAAACTTATTAGCGATCACTGTCAATTAAACTCAGTTCTTTAAATAGAGGAAAACGATTACAAATTAAATTGTTAAAATTAAGCAAATAGGTTTGGATTTGACGCAATATAACTTCCAGATTAATTGTTTTATTTAATATAATATAACCCACATTTTTAACTCGTTTACCTAAGCAATTAATAAGATAAATAAAATAAGATAAATAGCTTGATGCGATAAAATTAAGTGCAAATATTAAACAGGGAAAAACAGACTTCTTACGACAAGCTGAATAAATATGGATTTCTAAAAAGAAATTTACTTTTAGTACTACTTTTTTATTTAAATTGCTGCAAACTTAGATTGTGAATCTCTCCGAATCTCTTATCTTTTACCCATTTAAGTAAATTTTAGTTATTTTTAGCAACTTACCATGAGTTGGACTATGGAAGGGCATCCGCTGAGGTGCCCAGGGCCAGCCAGGTGGACACAACGCCGCATATCGTCCGGCCAGAGCGCCCCACTGTGAGATGAAACCCAATCTGAAATGCCGAAATGCAGAGCGGTTAGTGGAATTGCCATAAATTATGCAGTCTGATAATTGCTGAAATTCAAGTAAAGTAGAGAAACCAAAAGCCAAACAGCCATTTTCACGAACAAACATTTAATGTATGTATTCGACTTGTGAGTATATAAATGCCGACAGCTCAGGAATAACAAGAATCAAGGCAAGAAAAAACCAAGATGAGGCGACCCTTAAATGCTAAGCAACCCCATTCCAGGGGAGGAGGAAGAGCAAGACGACGATGCCCATAACTGGCAACAGCTGCTGCAAATTTTGTACAGAATACATATTTATAAATACATATAAATATATATATAGATATATGAAAGTATATAAGTGTAACCTTGTTAGGTTTGCGAGCTTAAAAGCATCTTTATAAATACATTTATTTATTTATGCTGGCGCGGCAAAGTTTGCAAGACGAAACACTTTTCGGCGTTTAGGTAACGTTATAATGTGCTCCATATATGTGAGTGTGTGAGTGTGAGTGAGTCTGTGTGTGTGTGTTTCTTTTGGGGGTGGTTTCTTTTGGGCAGGGGAAGTTTATTGTACTAAATCAAAGTTTTCAAGTCAAATCATTCGAGCAACAGCTAATGCGAGAGGTAATTGGAAGAAAGCTGCTTTTGTTTTGCCTCCGAGTGGTTGTGAGAGGGCAAGACAAATGGGGGAGGGAGCGGGGGTGAGTTTCTGGCATGGTTGTGGCACTTGAGAGTGCTTTTCTGGGGGCGCACAATTTGATTGATTTATTGATATGCTTTAAAGTCTGTGTCGGTTTAGGCTTAAGCTTCCCACGCACTCAATGAACTTTGCTGTTTAACAATGTTTAACCACAGTCAGTGTTCAGCATTCCCACCAGTCTAGAATGTTACCAATACTCGCACCGCCCCAATACCAAATAACCCAAATGGCCCAAATGGCCCGAAACGACCCAACAACCCTCCAATCGGTATTTGTTGCTGATTTTGCTTTTTTGTTTTGTTTGTATTTCTTTATTTTCATTGTTGTTAAGCCCCTTTTAACCGTTGTGCAAATGACCAGACTGTGATTTTCATTTCGACCCCAACTAGTCGCCCTACCTCCCTGCCTCCCCCTCTACTCTCTCTAGACAGACAATGAGCTGGCCAAGTTGTGATTGTGTGTGTGACATTAACATTTAGCTGACCTCTTTCACTGCGGCCAAGGTGCAGGTGTGGAAATCAATAGTTGCCAAGCTCATTCTTTTCTCTCTCTCTCTCTCTCTCTTTATCTCTGTCTCTCTCGTTTTGTAAGTAATGCCTTTTCAATTAAATTTTACCTTTTTGCCTGCTAAATTATGAGACTCAACTCGACCCGACTCGACTCGACTCGACTTGACGCTTCAAAGGCTTCCCCAACTTGGCTACTTGACAAACAGGCAGCTCAAATCACTTCTAATGGGCTTCATGTTTACAACGTCAATTGAGAGAAAGCCGCTTTTGCTATCGGCCAAAAAGATGACGCCCCAACGACTCCTCAAATTACGAACAAAGCAGTCCACAAAAAATAAGCAAAATAAGAAAAGCAGCTAAATAAGCGCTGAAAAGAAATTACCTCAATTACTGCGCTAATTTCAGCTTGAAAGCTGTCACATTCACGGCTGGGGGAGCCCAATGAATTGCAAACAGCTTGTAGCTATTTGCTTTACTAATTATCCAAATCAAAGGCTCAGTTCTCGGTCCTCTTCGAGGTCCAAGGCATTTGTTTTCCGCCCAGTCGCAATGAAATAAATACAACATTCCATTGCCCCGGGCAGCCACAGCGCCACGGTTTACATTTTCATTGGTGTCACTTTGTGGCGGAAGTGGATGACCATGTTTAAAATTCTGTTGAGTTTGGGGAGGAGATTCGGCTGGGTTTCCGCCCCCCTCCGGAACTGTCAGAAGTCAACGGTGGAGCGGCGACCAGCCAACAACCCGATTTTCATTCCCAACTCAACTTGATGCATGCCTGATATTTCCCTCATTTAATGAATTGTTTCTTCTTCTTAGTTCTCTGGCTCCACCTTCCTGTCATAATTCTTCTTTGGGGTTCTTTTGTTATTGTAAAAAAATAAATAACAGAAGTGTGCGCTATGCATTTGAGTTGTTCAACATGGCATTCTACATGGGTCGGACGCTTTATTCACTTGATGGCGATTTTGTCCCGCTCTCTGCCCTCTGATTGGGTCTCCCACTTGGGAGAAGCTTTGATGTTTTTCTTTTTTTAATTGGAAATGGGTTCGAAGGGCGTACTTGGAGAGGTCTTTAGCAAGGTTTTGGGTAATTTCTTATATTTGGTACAAAGAGTTGGAGAGACTCTTACTTTTGAATTTAAATCATTGAAAAATAATTTGTTTTAAAATCATAGAAAGTAATTAAAACTGATAGACTAAAATTTTAAATATTTATAAATTTATTCAAATTTAAGATGCTTTATAATATCTAATGTATCTCATTTTTTAACGATAATGTAACAATTTTCTTATGATTTAATTTAAGAAAAAATTTAAAAATGTATATTAATAATAACCATTATTGCTGATTAAATTTCAGAAAATATTAAAAATTTCATATAAATAAAAATCATATTTGCTATGTTAAGTTAAGTTATCCGTTAAAAAGCTTAAAGTATTTGTACCTACTGATTGTATCTCATAGATACAATTAAACTAAACTTTGTGAATGGGTTAGAATCTTAAATTTTAATTTTACCCTTCGTGAAGCTTCGTCACTAACGTGGATTATACTCGTATTATTATATCTTGCGAAGTTGATTTTCTTGCTAAAAAGCGACTCTTCCAATTAAATCCAATTATTATTTAACTGGAGTATATTTGCTTTGTAAGTTGAACTGCTCCAAATGCCCGCAGATTTCAGCACTTGAATGCTCTGCACTCTGGAAAGGAAAGGCAACGCAGCTGCCTCGACCAGGTCAGAGAAGCCACTTAAGTGAACCCCCAAAAAAGTGTTTATGCCACATATCAAATACTCGTATGCAAAGCGACAATTGTCAAATAATTTCAATGCGATTATTACCGAAATTAATTTAAATAAATAAGAAATTTAAAAGTAATGCTAACAATGAACTCAGATGACTGGCGGGCTTAAACCGCTTAGGAATCGTTCATGTATAAAAGATTTGCACACGCTAATTGGCTGCATGGAGGCATTAGAATTGAGAATCGGGAATTGGAAAGAGAAAAATATTATACATAGAACTCGTGTATTTGTGACATTTTGAACGGGTGTCAACAGGGAAAAGTGCGGGCACTGGAAAATCACACTCGACCCGACCGCAAAGTAGCCAAAATATTGAACATATCCATTGACTCACACTTGACTGGGCAGGAGAGGGAAGCAGCGAGGCAGGGGAAATATTATTGTAGCTAACCCGGTTGGCTTGCTTTTGTCATTAAACGGGATTAGCATGAAAGTATTGGTAATAACTGACGAGGTATAACAATATTTCCGTGGCCTGGAGCGGCTTATGCTAAGTCGTCCACTTGAAAAATGGTGACATTTGCGATGCGCTCAAAATTAGTTTTTGCTCTGTTTCGTCTTCTGTTTACACCACAGGAAGTCGCACAAATGACACGTGTCCAGGAACAGAAAACAATCAAAGTCAAGCCTCAAATCTTGATGGCGAAACAAAAAAAATATGCTTTTATTAAATTGAAACTATGACCAATGTCATCATCAAGTATTGCGATACAAATGCGATAAATGACGAATCAAGCAGCGATTTCAGCACTGAATGCCGCTGCAAGTTAATCCCTTTGATAGATAGATAAGATTTGTCAGACCATGCGCAGTGCATTGGGACTGAAATTGGATTGTAATTACTGCAATATATAATTATATTGTCAGGGCGTCCTTTTGTGGGTTTTGTGCTTACAACATACAGAGCGAAAAAATAAAAATGAAATGAGAAAATGGAAAAACTGCTGCTACACTACAATAGAGACACACACACAGACATTTCCTGGACTCGAGCACCCTTTCCATTATTTGGACTGGGCTTGGTTTGGGCTGGTCGCGTTGGCCCTTTTGTTGGGCGCACTCACAAGCATATCAGGTTACAGTTACAGCGCTTAACTGCGTTTCTTGCAGCGCTATAATTAAACCGCAGTTGAAGAGCAGACAAGAGACAGAAGACAAGAAACAAGAGAGAGAAGGAGAGAATTTCAACAGTAGCTGACCACTAATTAAAAAATGTTAAGCCATTGTCAAAATAAACGAATAAGTGATACTCCAGGTGAAAGTGCCTTAAAAAAGATACAAACGTATCTGCATATTAAAGTATTTTTATTAAACGATCACTCAGCGTTTTTTTGTGCGCTTGCATTAATCATGGAAGGAACTGAGCTCGGCTCGATGATCATGTGATAAGCGCGTCACATAGGCAGCCACACGTCAGCTGTAAGCGCCAAACAGCAGGAGTCAACACTTGGCCAAAACGAGGCGAGGGCGATCAACTCGAACTCGCAATGGGGTAAGAAGCACGCGACCCTCGTCCTGCAAGGACCTCAACTCAAAGTCGCCTTATCGCACGATCGATCGGTGAGCGCATGCGTAAATGAAATGAAAATGATCATTATTAACAAAACCCAACAACAACAAAAAAAGTCCACATTGCATTTGTACCGAGTCCAACTTTGAGTTCATAAAATAAAAGTGCAACATTTTTTTAATTCAACACATGCCTTAATCGAGCAATTGGAAACTCGATCTCTCGCTCGCTCGCTCGCTCGACTCATGTCCTTTTTTATGCCCATTTAAATGTTGGCTAAGTGGGGTTAACAGGACCCCATTTCCTTTTTGGCACTCGCAAGTCTGAATTTATTGATGAGCTACACTGCATTATGTAGGCGGCCCTTTATCAGTCTGTCTGTCTGTCTGTCTGTCTGTCCCTCCGTCCATACATGTAGGTCAGTTCAGTGAGGGTTCATTCAATCATTCATAATAAAGTTGATGTTGCATTCATATTCATACTCGTAATTTTAGCATGCCGGAATATTGTGCGATTGTCGGGACTGTCGGACAGCCGGACTATCGAACTGTCCTGTCAGTTATGAGTACTCGTATGTGTTTGCAACTTGCATTGAATTTCATTACGCAAATGTTGCGAAATTCGATACTTTTGTAAATTGCATGACCAACATTTAAGGAATCGATATGGATTTCTATTGAGCAGCGTGACCAACAGGCCGCTTTAGGACTTAAATGACGCAATGAATTGAAAAAACAAATGAATTAAATTTGAAATAGAAAATGAAAGCATTCCTCTCATATTTTAAAATTTAAATAATCTTTAAAATTAAACATTTTGTCTGTTATCAAATATAAAAATCTTTGTCTATTTCATATTGGTAGTCAAATGATTCCGAGTTGATGATTGTGGACAAAAAATTTAAACTATAATTTTTAATTGGATGGAAATTGATTATTAAAACTTTTCGAAAACATTCAAGGCTGTTTCGGTTTTCACTTTTTATTTTTTAGCAAGTGATATGCAACTATTCATTTTTTATTTAGACTAAGTGTTTGAAAATTATCGTTTTTTGCTTGATCGAACTTAAACTCATCAACTCAAAGTGATATAGTTAAATCCGCTGAATATCGCCGAAATGGTATAAGAGCAGGTTAAAGAAATTCAATTCCGACAAATCTTATCGAAAGTGAAACTCGGAAGAGTCCTGAATATGAAGAAAGTAAAAAATCTGTTTCATATTGTTTGTTAACTATGTTGATTTAAGAACGAAATAAAGGTAATAATAAATTTAAAATAGCATTGTTTAACAAAGTGAAAGAAGCTCTTTAAAAATAGAATCCGATTCAAAATTAAACATTTGATGCACACAATATCAAAAATCCACATTACCCAACTAAATAAATGAAAAATTTTAGAAAGTTTAAATCAAATTTAAAAATAAATGCTTTTAATCCATATTTCTTATTAATCTTTTGTTGAACACAAAATCAGATATCCTAAGTAATTATACATATAACATTAGAAATCCAAAGAAATTGGTAAATATTTAAAAGACATTACTTAAAAGCGATTTACATCCATTTAATCGTGAGGCCTTCATCTTGGCACTCACTTAAGGTGTCCTATGACAGTTTTCCCTCAATCCTGCAACCTTTCCATTAAATGTCCTATCTTGACAATCAGCTAAATAAACTACTACTCGATTGTCCCTAAAGAATGTCCGGCAGGATTTCTAACGAAACAGATTTGCGTCACCTTCAATATTAGAGAATCCAATGCCATTGTCTAAGATTGAGTACCTCAAGGATTATATAAAATTTGCCCAATATATTAGAAATGAAAACAGGACGATGAAATCAGGTGAAATTGTAGCCGCTTAGGCTCATTGAAAAATGCAGAGAACGCTTGACTTTTTGGTTTCACGTTTGGAAGCAAAACAATGACGAAGGCTCTGAGATTTTAAGCCGGGTCTAAACAGCTCTACAGAATGCAGCTCAGCAGCTCTTTGTTTCAGGATGAATATTCGAATTTGGGAAGAGGCATCGACAACTCACCTTGAGAGCATGGCCGCATCCTGTGGCCCCGTGGCTCCTGGCTGTGCCAGTTGTGGAATGGGCGTTATTAGCGCTGTGGCGCCATTCTTTTTCGCCGGCTCACTGCGACTCAGAATGCTGGAGATGGAGAAGCTAGTGAAGCCATTGGAGCCCGTCGTCGCCTTGTTGCCGTTGCTGCTCGCATTGCTGTCGTTGCTGTTGGCGCCAACTGAAGCCGCTGCTGCTGCCACCGCGGCAGCTGCTGCTGCCGTTGCACAAGTTGTGCTGCTGTTGTTGTTGTTGTTGTTGTGATTCAATGTCTTGCTGTTGTTGTTGTTGTTATTCAGATGCAGTTCATCGCCATTGCGCTCCAGCTCCGGCGACTTGGGCGCCATTGAAGTTGGCGAGCTTAAACGCTCGCCGAGATGTGATGATGGAGCCATGGAGCCGTGTTGCAACAGCGCGGGATGTGGTGCCCCATGTGCCGGATGCAGATGCCCGAAACTGTGCAGCGCATGATGCAGAGCCACCGGATGACCACTGAGCGAACTCAAATGATGTTGCAGATGATGATGCAGCACCGCCGGCGGCACTGTGCCATTCGGACTGTGATGATAGTGCGGCGCAGCGATTGTGGAAGTCGATGTCGGTGTGCCGGCGGCAGTGTTGGGTGTGGAGCGGTGTGTTGGCGTCGCCGGTGGCGAGCTGCCGTCGATGGAACGCGCCGAGGGACTCTCCCGGCCGTTGCTCAGGCCGGCGGCGCCCAAAGGACTCGGCTCCGGACTGGACACCACACTTATATCGACTTCAGCCTCGGAGGAAGACATATTTCACGAGTTGGCAAAATTCACACAAAAATGCACACAAAAACTGTCACAATAATATTCGAGTATATATTTAATTCACAATTTGATATTTGAAATGTATTTTGTTGTTATTCGGTATTCACGCAACTTGCGACGTGGCACAAATAAAGTTGCTCAGGTGTCGACCGAGACGTCTGCACCGTTTGATCAACGATTCGCATTTAAATTCAAATGTTTGCTGTTAACAGGCTCAAAGTCCTCGACGACGCATCTGACTGACTGAATGACTGTCTGTCTGTCTGTCTGTCCTTCTGCCCTGCTGCCGGCCTGCCTCTCTCTCTTGCCGTCTCACTCGCTCGCTTGTTGTAGCTCTCACTCTAACACGCTGTAAACTGTGTGTGTAAGCGATCGTTTAGTAATTTTATTGTTTCAGTCTCTGAATTTTTAACCCCTAACCGAGAGAGCGTATGCGCCGACTGTTTGCCACTGAAACGGAAACTGAAACTGAGAACTGAACTGAACTAAACTGAGAACTGAACTCAGCTCAACTGAACAACACTGAACCGAGCTGAACGGAGCTGAGCTGAGGTGGTTGGTTGGTTGCTTGTCTGGCTGGCTGGCTGTGAAATTCTTTTGGTCTGTGCGCTAAATGGTTTTTCGCACACACTCACACACACTCGCACACACCCTGAACAGGTAATGCGCTCTCTTTTCCACAGGGGTTGCTGACTGCTACGCTCTTTTCCATCGCCAATTCCATTCCATTCATTTGCTGTTGGGCTGTGTTGAGTTCGTTTATTTCGACAATTGTGTTGCAACCGCATCGACAGACACTTTGCGTATGTTCTTTTTGTCGCACAGCCCGTAAATTGTGCCAATAAAAAAATTACACAGTCTGAGCCAAAATCTATTCGCACTGAAACACTTGGCAATTGGAACATGCTCAAGTGCATGGGAGGGGCCGTGCTTAGGGCCTCCATCTACCGAAATTCAAAATCTCACAGTATGTACTTGTATTTGTGTGTAAGCTTGGCCTCCTATTCAAATGCCAATATAAAATCAATCAATTGGCACCCACCAAGGGTCAAGTGGTGCTCTGTGTGCAATCCTGTTGCTCCAAACTGTGCATAACATTTTAATTGATGGCAGCCAAGCGTCTCCATTTTGGGGTGAAGTGTATTGCAAATGGGAAAAGGATTACTAAACAATCACAAAACTTAGTTGATTTAAAAACTTTAATACAATTCAACATCTTTTCAAAAATCCTTAAAAATAATTACATAAATTGAAAATAAAATCATAGGGGAGAAGTGGTGGTTGTGGGCATGGGTGGGTTGTGGGCACCCCTACGTATATTTTCACGAAATGAAGATTGAGTTTTGTTGGTAATGTCATTCGCAAGAAATTACCCTATGTATAATTCATGCCAAATATCAAAGTGAACGGACGCGTTTTCTTTTGGAAATGAACGAATTGGTTTTTTTTGTGCTTGGAAAAGGTGAGGAAACTTCTTTCAAACATTTTTAATAGTGTATCAATCAAAGTGGATCGATTGGAAAGGTAAGTGTGATGCATTTTTATTTAGTCGAACTATTATGCTAAATGGAACAATATCGATTTGAACCAAAAAATTTAAACAAAAAAATTTTTTCATCACTTTTTAAAGTGTCTGCTAAAGTGGGTTGTGGGCACAAAAATTGAGGGTGTTGTGGGCACCCCTTTTTTTAGTCAAATTTTTTATACAGCTACTGTTTTTTGGAAAATTGTTCTAAAAATTTGTTTGGATCCCTCTAGAACATTCTTGTGATTTTCACGCTTCATTCTTGATTTTTCGCAACCAACTCCATCAATTGTAACATCTGCGATCGAGCTTTTCATGTGAAATGTGTGGGCATGCGGGCAAGTTATTATACATGTCAAAATTGTGTTTCCGACGATGAATAACGCCTATGCAGGCTTTATATTAATAAACTGTCATTTTGTTCATATTAGTTATGGTTTTTTTTTCATATTTTTCCATTTACAGCATTTTTGCCAAGGGTGCCCACAACCCCCACTAAAAAAATTTTTAGCTGAAAATACCGATTTTACAAAAGTCCATGTAAAATTTTTTTGCGTAACGAAATCCGGTATGTTTTTATATGATTAGTTAGCTTAGGTCTCTAGCTTTACACAGATATCCATATATCCAAAAAATATGCACTAGGTTGGTAATTATAGGCCGAAATCAAAACTATGCCCACAACCGCCACATCTCCCCTATCATTCAACATTTTAGCACCACTATTCTTATAGCTTCGATTAATCAGCAAATATGCAAAGATTAATTGGCTTTCAATGTCTACAAATACTTAATTGTAAAATAAAAAAAAAAATTTAAAATAAATTTTAAATTTTAGAATCATATTATTTTACATTTTATTACCAATATCCTTATTGCTTCGATTGATCAGAGAATATGCAAAGTTTTATTGCATTTCAATGTCTAATCCTATTTTATGTTTATTCCTTAAAAAAAAAAAAAACCATTTGTTCAATAATTTTCTACTCTTAAAAAAGAAATGAGACAATAGAGAAAATTAACCAAGATTTTAATCAAAACTTGGATTTAAAAAAATGTATGCGAAGTATTGCTATTAAATTACAATAAAGCGAATTTGTAAAAATAAAAACTTTCATTTGAGCTTAATAAATCTCATGAAAAACATTTTCAACATTAGTTTGCAACATTTAAATAATAAATATATAATTTTTATAAATTATAATGTTATAATATACATTATTTATGTTTAAAAATTATAATAAAGTCAACAGAATCCGAAACACATACAATAAAAGACAAAATCTCAGCTCAGTTCAGTTCTTTAATCTCAAACACAGATTGAAATCCGAGCACATTGCTGTTTCATTCCACAACGTTCCCCATTCGTAGGCAACCCCATGCGCACAGAGGCAGCCATTTTTACAAAAGCAAAAGCTGAGCAAACTTTGCAGACAGTGAGAGCGAGAGAGTCAGTGAAAGAGAGAGAGAGCGGCAAGTTGAAATTTTTTAAATGCTTTCAACTGAGACGACCACGAGGCATTCAAAAAGTGTTGCAAGCAATTTGCACAAAACAAAAAAGCGTTATGCGAGGCAATTGCACAGAGAACAAACTGCAAACTCTGAGAGAGAGAGCGAGAAGAGCGAGAGAGAGAGAGTGAGAGTGAGAATGAGAGAGTAAGTGCAATAGCCAATGAGAGTGGGCGTGTCGCAGGCAAACCAATGGGAACACTCCACAGCCACCACTTGACGCTCAGCTGACACCGCCGGCAAATAATCAAAAACATTTGCCACTCTGACGGCGACGACGACAGCGACGACGGCGGCGATGGCAACGGCGACGGCGACACAGAAAAATGCGTAGAAATTCATGCGCAATTACATTTATCCTGTTTAGAAGATTGCTTTGCCAAAGTGCGTCTCAAAGTGCTGGCAGTCACCGCAGACTGTCCCCCCCTCTCAACCCACACTCACGCTCACTCCCACTCACATGCATACACACACATACAAACATAGGTAGGTGTGTTACTCTGGTCCCCAAGATTTCCACCTGCCGCAGCATTTGCAGCGTAACATATTTTTGTGTAATTTCCCTCTGCGTGACTTTTTTTGCTTGTTTTTGATTCGTTATTCTCGTTTCTCGCTTCTCGCTTTTTCGTGTTTTAGATTCTGCAGCCCAATCGCTCGTGGCAGAGAGTTTGGAGAGCTGTGTCTGTGACGCTTTTGGCTCAAAAGGTGTTGACACTTGGGCGCTGTCCCACTTTAATTTTAACTGAATGCACAAATGGAAATCGCATTACTTGTGTGTAAGAGGCCTCAGCCAAGTTGGGCATGGCTTTTGTTCACCTGACGCTTTTGACAATTCCATTTTGGCCCGCTAAGGGTGTGTATATGTGTGTGTGTGTGTGTAAAACAATTTCATTTTGACGATGCGATTTTATTGTAGTTTTTGTTTGCCCTTAGTTGCCAGGCATTAATTAGGCAAATTGACATTGGTTAGTCAAAGAGGTGCTAAACCAGATTCAATGCGTCAACAAATGGATTTTCAAGCCCCCACACACACACGAACAAAAGTGATAATGAAAATGTTCTAATCACACAGAAAAACTAAGCAAAAGGTATGACAAACGGTTGCAAATAAAACCCCAAAGCCCATTCTCTGCCCCCTAAAAATGCCAAACTTAAATACAGGCTGTGTTCCTCTTACCTTCCCCTGCTCCATCTCTTCTCCTGCTCCTTCTGCTCCTGAAACACATTAAGCTCAATCCTTGAACGACCGCTGGGCAGCGGGCAAAGCCAAGCCACAAAAATTCCGAAAAAGCAAACGACCAAAGCTCTTTTACTTGGAACATTTAAAAGAAATAACAAACTGTTCAACTGTCGGACAAAACGATTCTACAACAAATTGCACTGCAATAAAAAGAGTGTATATGTGTGTGTGTGCAAGTGCGAGCGAGATGGCTTATGGCAAATGGGTTAAAGCGAGAAAGCAAACAACTAGCAACGAACCAACGAACGAACGAGGGAACGAAACCAAAGCCAAAGCCAAAAGCAATGCAGACAAGCTTCAAAGCTTTTCTATGTAGCTGTGAGTGTATGTGTGTGTGTGTGATAGTGTGTGTGTCAGTGTATGTGTGCATGGCAAAAGCAAACAAAAAAAACAGCTCTTAATTGACGTACGAGCAAAGTGGGAGTTGCAATTTTCATTGACTCCACTTTAGTTGGCAGACGGGCGCCTAAAAGTCGACCACGGAGCAGAGAAGAGATACAACTACAAAGACAACAACAACAAGAGCAACAACAACAACAACAACAGTTAGGAGGTTGTTAGGTTTGTTGGCTTGTTATGTGTTGCCATGTTAAGGGGATTTACATAGTTATGCAAACGCTTTTGATCGGCGAAACTCACAACTCTTTTGCCCCTACTTAGAAAACGAGACTCTACACCGAAAAAAAAATTATTCTAATATATCAGTTCAAAATTCTTGAATTTAGTATTTTTTAAGTAAATATTCACTTTTCTTTTTTTTTTTTAATGCTAATAGTTTATATTTAAAGGACTTTCGTGGAATATGTAGGGTCAAAATAAATGGCAGGTAAATTGCAGAAGTAAATATTAAGGATATTTTTGTTAAATTAACACAATATGCGTATAAAATGGCAAACACTCAGCCCTAAAATAGTCAAAAATACCTAAAACTAATGAATTCACTGTACAAATATTTATAGAGCCCCGATATTCATTATATTTACGGAGAACGAATTGAAAAATATTATTTGAATCAAGTATTTCGTATGCGATTCCGAGATCACCGAACTTTTGACACCGTTTGGGTTGATTTTATACCGGAGTCCCGGAAACTCAAAACTAAAATTAAAAAAGTTAAGTAACAAAATAGATTTAAGCTTTAAATAAATATTTCTGACTATTTTTGAAAAATTGTTATAATTTTAGATTATTTGTGATATTTTGTTATCTTTATCATTAGATAATCTCAAATTTTTCAACAGTGAATTATATAGTCAGTACGAATTTTTTCATAAATAATCTAATTGATTAGTAATTATAATCGAAATTTAACGTCGATTTTATGGGCCAACCTTTGTTTTCGGTGTATATTCGTTTGATTGTATGCTCAAGGCTTGCCATGTTTGCTCGACTTAACTGCAATTAATTTGGCAATTGACGTTGCAGAATACTTACTAGCATACAAACACACATACACACGCACACCCACTGAAATTGAAAATGGTGTTCCGTCGTAAATTCAATAGTATTTTAGTAGAAGTTCGTTAGGTTTTTAGTACGAGTGCTTTAGCCTGGTCGAGAATCGTACGCTCCATTACGTTATCGGACACATTAGGCAAATGGCTGTGGCTTTTGTTTTGTTATTAACATTTATATAATAGGCAAAAAGCATGCTAAACAATAAACTGCATGGAATGACGGAGTGAATGAATGAAAGTTATGGTATGGTTTGGCTGAGTGAATGCTTAAAAGCAGCAAATGGAGTTGTATGTATAGTCCAGTCCCTTGGCCATTTCTATTTTGTCTATTTTGGATATTAGTCGGCTAAATTTGTGACGCGCTATTTGGGCTTGGCTTTTGTCTTCCTACATTCAAATGCAAACAATGGCTGGCTAAAATATGTAAGTTGCCTTCACAACCACTCCACACACACACACATACACAGATATCTCCCCAAGTGTGTGAGGGAGAGGCAAAAGGAGCAAGGTATTCATGCCACACGCAACCCCGTTCAAACCGCGTCCTCTCTCCTCCTCCTACTCCCCGCTCAATGCCCATAAATAACGCTTTAGACTTTGATTTAAATAAATTGTATTACGAACGCTCATATTTTATCATTTCAACAGTTTTTCGCTTTTTTCGTGGCCTCCCTTCTCTCCGATTCGATTTCGATTTTGTTTCTTCTCTTTTGCGTTTTTCAAATGACATTCTTTTTATATTTTATTTTTTTTTAATGCCAGGAAAACGACATCCTGTCTGATTGAGTGCCATTTTAGACACATAAATTTCATGGCCAACAAAATTCGCATGTCGTAAAAGTGCTAACTGCTTTTTGGCGACAGACGGTAAGTGTTCATCACAGCTGAATGTACATGGCTTTGACCTCATTAACTTGGCTGGAACGCAAAAGTTGTCATCGATATATTTATGAAATTTTTTTAAATTTAGCTACAAAATATTAACAGGAATGCATAAAGTCAATTGAAAGTCCTTAAACTATAATTATGTGTTAAAACGTTATTCTAAATAAATAGTTAAACATTTTCTAAGCATGAGTATAATTTTTTAAATGAAAAAATATAATTCAGCAATGATTACTCTTTAAAAATTGCTCGTTTATTTTATCTCACAATATTGTTAAGGGTAAAAAGGTCCAGTTTGAAAATTGGTCGGTAAACGTTTGAAATCAAATGGCGATGTGAAATACAATAAATTGGAAATAAACTCGAACAATGGTGAAACCGTTAAGGTTTTAATTTTAAACAATTATTCAATATTAGCCACAAAAGAGCCAACAAAATCGATGGGGAAAAACAGCGAATTGCCGGCCAACCAACAAAGGCACCGCCAACAGTATGAAATTACCAATTTGCAATAAAAAGGTAGCAGCAGAAAAGTTCAGGAGTGGGAGAAGCAGAGACGTAGGAAAAACAACGGGAACAGGAGGAGAAAAGGGATGAGCAAGCAGCCAACGATTGCTGAGCAAATTGTATCCTATTTGCCGAAAAATTCCGATAAGGATAAACTCGAAAGAAAATGAAAGAGCAACCAGAGATAATGTTGTAAATCGACTTGAACATACCCTACACCATTTAATTACTGGGTCTTAAGAAAAAGCAAGAAGAGTAAAATCAAAATAATAATTCAAATTCTAAAAGGTTTCTAGACTTGGTCGGGCTCTTTAGGTCAGATGGAAAGATAACGTCGATACGGAACAACTAATACAAATCTAACGTAAAATATAAAGGGGTTTGCCTATATTCTTCTTAAAAGAGTCAGATTCACAAATTAGACACTTCTATGTAAATAGCGCGGCTCTAAGAAAATTTTAAATATTTTGTTGAGTAGAACTATAAATTTAAATTGAGCATGAATGAGTTAAAAATTAAAAATACAATCATCTTAAATCAATACAGAGTACTTTACAATGTCAGAGCTGCAATTATTGACAGTATTATTTAAATTAGAAAATAATTTACATTTTCTAAGCTCGTTGATGTCAATTCTAGCTTAAGCTGCAATTTAGAAACATTTGAACAAAAGTATTACTAAAACTTAATATTTATTTAAAATGTTACACATACGCCATGTGGAATTATCATTATTTATTTCAGTTTTTGTATTTAAACCCTCCCCTTAAACTTAACATTTTTACTTGATTTTGGGCTCTTTTGTTTGCCTGCTAATTTCTCAGCTGAATGCGCCGTGGCAAAAGGATCACAGGCAACCCAAACAGGATCCACTTGAAAACCGATCGCGGGATTAATGCGATTAACTTACAGTTGATTTCAGCAAGGGGAGAGCATTGATCAAATGAAATGAAAGTAAAGTAAAAGTTTCAAATTCAATCCGAACTGCAAGCGGATCCTTTTTGGCGTATCCTTTTTGATTTCATAAGAGAGAGAGAGAGACATCGGCTCACACAAAGGACAAACCCTGCGAAAATCGTGCTAAAGTCCTTAATGCCGCTAGGATGCGCAGCGATAGAGGCAGTGATGGAGGCACAAAGACAACAAACAAACAGCCGACAGACAACAAACAGTGGCTAAGACTTAATTATTTTATAAGGCGGCCGCTGAACAACAACAACAGCAACAAAAACAAACAGAAGCAGCAGCAACAACAATAAGAGCACAGCGGGCGGTTTGTGGACCGCCCAGTGAGCGCGTTCAGCCGATTTGCGGTTCTACTTTTTACTCTCAAAGTGAGTGTGTGTGAGAGTGTATCTAAATTGCCTTTGCTGGCTAAAGGAAATATCAATTTGTCGCCACATCATAAAAGGCAACACAATAAAATTACACACCCCATTCCTCTCTCCATCTACACTCCCCCCCCCGCACATAACTGTAAAGACGAGCAAAAGTCGCCCGTCTATATCTTTGTCAAATCCCACATTCAATTTGGCACTGCTTTGTGCGCAAAATCCCCAAAGGAATCAAGCTCTCGCCCGGTTCGCGGTGTCATCCACATTCCACACGCCCAAACCGCCCACACCCGGCGAAATCCGTACCAAGAAGCACAATAACAGACAGCAGGAAAAAAAAGATAAAAGAGCAAGGAAAGGAACGGAAAGGAAGGAAACAAAGAAAGAAAGACACATCGTAAATGGCAAATGCAATTCGCGTATTTTATGACGCGCCACGTTGATGACGATGGCAATGGCGATGGCGATGGCGATGGCGCAAAAGTGCTTCAGATCCCACCCAGCTTGGAACAATGGAGCACGGCTCAATGATGATAGTAGCGAGGAGTTTCGCAATAGCTGAACATAAGCTGAGCGATAATAAGAGACAAGCAAAATAATAAAATAAATAATGAAGAACAATTCAATTATTTTTTGGGTGAATGCTAAAAGCTACAACACAATCACAGATAGACAGAGAGACATACAGACAGACAGACAGAACAGTGAGTGCCTGAAGTGCTCGACTCTGGCTAATGATGATGCATTATGGCTGGATATACTCGGTCGGTACTCCTGATATCCTCGTATCCTGGCTTATTGGCAGCTCACCAGAATCATGTGCGAGTCCATTGCTCTCCCTTTACTTTTAAGATAAACATTAAAAAAAACTAGTGATGTTTTAAATATATCGATAAATCGACCACACAATTTTTGCGTTTGTTCATCATACTTCATATGCAGAATTAAGTTCAGTTAATTGTGATTATAACTTGAGATTCAAAATTTTTTTGCAAAGCACAAGAGACCCTTTAACATACTTAAAAACCGATATCTTTAGCTAAAAAATTATTTAAACAAAATTAATTAAAATTATAATGCAGAATAAAATTAGAGGCCAACCATTATCAAATGACTATCCCCTTCAGAATCTGTTTAGGTTTGGAAAAGTTATGAATTACGTTTTCAATAACGTTTTCTTTTAAGAAAATTTTTTAAGAATAACTTGATATATTGGCATTATTTGGACATATACATTAGGGTGTCCCTTATTTGGTCAAAGTCAATATTTTTAAACGCATACGGGCTAGATCTGTTCATTAGGTCCTAAAGCACTCAGAAATAAATTTTTACTCAATCGGAGTATGATAACCCGTGCCGACTTGGATCGGAAAATTTCAAAATTATATGGGACAAAAAAAAAAAAATTTTATTTTTAATTTTTTATTTTTTTATTTTGTTCATTAGGTCCTAAAGAACTCAAAACCAAGTTTTCACCTTGATCGGAGTACGATAACACATTCAAATTTGCATCGAAACATGAAAAATCATCGAAAAATGTATAATCAGTGTTAAAATACTGTTTTTTTATGTTTCGATGCAAATTTGAATGGGTTACTGTACTCCGATCAAGGTGAAAACTTGGTTTTGAGTTCTTTAGGACCTAATGAACAAAATAAAAAAATAAAAAATTAAAAAAAAAATTTTTTTTTTTTTGGCCCATATAATTTTGAAATTTTCCGATCCAAGTCGGCACGGGTTATCATACTCCGATTGAGGTAAAAATTTATTTCTGAGTGCTTTAGGACCTAATGAACAGAACTAGCCCGTATGCGTTTAAAAATATTGACTTTGACCAAATAAGGGACACCCTAATATACATATATCGAAATTTTTTCGATGTTTACATTAAAAAATTATATTGAACTCGATTCACAGCTTGCGGTTACATCACAAGTATTTATGTACAGTACATTATTTTTTATGCCAAGAACAACATTTTCCTTTTCTCTACATTTCCGTTATTATCTTACTGGGACTTATTATTCAATGATATAATTTATTTATCTTCGATCCCATATTCCAATTTTGGGAGAAAAAAAAATAAGAGTGGGCGTGGCACTAAAAAGGGCGTAAATTAACGGTCAAATGCAAATTAGTGCCAATTTTTGTAATTTAATATTTTCCAAATTTTTTCTAAGTAAAAAAAATTTCAAAATAAAATTTAATTTTTTTATTTTGTTTTTATATTTTTTGAAATTTTTAAATTTCTTGAAAAAATGTTAAGTGAAACAAATAATTCTTATGTACTCGCTTAGGTATCAAGAAACAACATTTCTCATTTCTCTACATTTCCGTTATTATCTAATAATTTATTCAGTTATTTAAAATAATTTATTTATCTATGATCCCATATTGTTCTACAATTTTGCTGAATCTCAGTTAATTTCTCAATACATCAATCTGTCTGTTTGGCCATATTTAAATGGCGGCCATATCATCGTCCCAATTATCTAGTAAATCTAAAATGGAAATGCAAACAGGCACAGCTGGATATGCAGTCGGGTTCTTATCAAATTGAAAACATGGCAAATTTTAATTGAGGCCTAGCAACGCAGCCAAACAATGCGGCATGAGGCAAGAGGCAAGAGGCATGAGGCATGCAGAGCCTTGTATGTAAATGCAATTTAATTGTAATCCAATTTGTTGCCAAAGCACAGGGCGAACAACCGAGCGGCGGCTGAAAAACAGTAGCGATGCCTCTGATACCTACCTGGGATATATACGGGCATTAGATCGGATTAAGATATGTAAAAATTTCAAGGAGTTGGCCAGCACACTCTTCACCCTTACACATTTGCATTCGAGCCAAAGCCAATAACTATTACAAACAAGAAAATGAGCAAAGCCTGAGTCTGAGATGGAGATTGAGGCTAAGACTGAGTCGCATGGCGCCGGTCTAAGCCAAGAGATCACGATCACGATCATGATCACGATCGAAAGCCAGGTCCCGGCAATTATGTGCTCAACCCAATGTTGGCTGGCGATCGCGATAGATCCGGCGATCCGGCCAAGTGTGCAATTCTGTTGGCCAAACATAAAAATTGTGCACTTAGCCAAGGGTCGAGGGTCGTTGTAACAAACGCAAATTGAAATGTATAAAAAATTAAACGTATGTGAGAGAGAGCGACCAAAGAACGCCCCTCCTAATTTGAGCCGTGAGATTTTTATCAATCAGAGAGGCGGCCTCGCTGTAATCAGGCGTAAAATTTACAGCAAACAACAGCGCGAAATCAAAAGTGGTTGAAAGCCCATCATCAAATTAAGTCACGTGCACGCACTCCTAATGTCAAGGATACGAAGTAACTGGCCAGGACTTGGGAGAGGGTAAATAACATAAGTAAGTGTGTAGTTTTGTGCCTGGTAAGTATTTCTACACTTTATGGTTTCTGACGTGCCGTGATTTGTATGAAACTTGTTAAACGAACCCTGTTCCCATTCCCATTACCAATCCCGTTCCTATGCCCTTTCCCTGATGCAAATGCAGCCCGTTCCATTAAAACGAGCCCTGTTAGTTTCAATGCCTCATCATCAGCCCTTACCAAAGGGGATTCAGTCTGGTAATAAAGTTGTTCAAGTGTATTTCATCGCCATATGCTTTGGCCTCATCTGAAGCAGAAGCTGGATTGGGTTGAGTGTGTGTGTGTGTGTGTGTGTGCGAGTGTGGCTTTTGTTATCACATAGGATTAGGCATAATGAAGTGTTTTAATGCGTTTAGGCCGCACACATACAAACATACAAATAGTCAAAGCTAAAATAGTTGCAAAAGTTGCACAATGAAAAACCCATAAAGCGTAATGTAATTAAAATCTTAAGATATTAAAGTTAACTACGAAATCATAAGGCAACTTAAGGAGCACTGATAAATAGGGAGAAAATTTAAGTAAAAGTCTAAAAATTATAGAAAATATCCCAAAGAGAAGCAAAATGTAATTAAAATCTTAAGATATTAAAATTAAATACGAAATCATGTGGCAACTTAACGAGACACTGATAAAAATAGAGAAAACTCAAGTAAAAGTCGGAAAATCATAGAAAATATCCTAATGAAAATTTACGTTTTACAAATTTATTTAATATAATTTTAATTTTTAAATGTTGCGGTAAGATCTCTTTATGATAGTTGAAAGTTCTTAAACAAACGTATATTGCAAAGAGTATGGCCTCAATAATCCAAATATTTTTATTCCGAATAAATAAAAAAAAAAAATTAAAAGAGAGAGTAAGAACAATATAAGTTTTACATTTTTTATTCGCTTATTGGACTTTATCTAAATTTTTCACTGATTATAATAAAAAGAAAATATTTAAAAAGGTTAAATATATATTTTCTTAAATCACACAGTTTTGTGTGATTCGTTATTGGACTTGATCTAAATGTTTCACTGATTATAATAAAAAAATATATCAAAAAAGTTTTAATATTTATCACACAGTTTTTCTTTTTGAATCGAAGAAGGTACGAATAAATACCCAAGATTTTCTCTATTTTCTATCTTATTTGGAAACATACTATATCTTGTCTCAAAAATGGAAATGGAAATGGAATAAGTTAAGAGACTCTAGAATTTATTTATAATGCTAACTTTAACTAAAGAAGGAAGCGATAAATTGAAGTAAGGCTTAGAAATTTTATAATATATCTTTCCTCTAACAAAACTGTGGTAGTGGACACTCTATAAAGTAAAGTTGTTTTTCTGAAACTTCACTTCAGAGAGTGTCGTTACTGTCACAACTTCTTCTTCTCTATTCTCCATTCCTCTCTTTTCTCACCTCCAATTATCCTTCACCTTTTCTACACATTCAATTTTTGCACCTTATTTGGCTTCCGTGTTGGTTTTTAGTGAGTATTTTTGGGCACATTTGGCGGATTGTGGGCGTGGACATGGTAGGACTGAAGGTAGACGCTGAATGTGGAATGGAAAACCATTAAAGAAATTACATGATGCTCTACCTCCTGCCGCCTGTTGCCAGTTGCCTGTCGAGAGAGTGTCGAGTGCGACGGACGGGGGAACGGGGAACGGGGCAACGGGGCAACTGAATGCAATCGCATTGATGTTAAATAAAAAAGCGACGACTATGGCGCTTAACTGTCGAGCTGGTCGAATGGGGGGGCGTGGCACGAGCACTGCTGGTGGTGGCAATGACGATGTCGTTGTAACAGTCGTTGTTGTCGTTGTCGATGACGCTGTTTTGTGGGCAACAAACATCAAAGTGATTGAATTGTTGCGATTGCTTTCAGCCGGCAAAAGTGTGCAGTGTGTCTGAAAGCAATTTGAATTCAAATTAAATTAAAATTGTCAGCATTCAACTTGGGCAAAATATGCTTAAGTTAAGCATTGTGTTCTATGTTCTCCGGCTGCATTCGTATTTGAATTTCGCAACAATTTGCGAAAGGCAATAAATATAAATTATGAACAGCACACAAGCAAATATTAAACAAATGTCGGTCCACATATAAACCACAGTCACCATCCACCTTCCAAAATGCCCACCATGGCATTTGTTTACCCACGATGTCCATTAAAATTTAAATCACAGCAATTATTATTAATGGTCGAAAGCGCTTCTTTTTAAATGTACGCAAATTGTTGTGCAAATTGTGCAATGGCCACCGCACCACAACAACAACAACGTCAACAACAACAAAAGCTACTCGTATTCAACAACAAAGCAAAAAGCAACAAAAGTCAATGGCAATAATTTTCACGCCATTTTAATGTTCGACATCAACAAAAAGGGATTGGCGCTGTCAATAGATATAAATGTATACACTCTCGCAGATACATAGATACATTATCTATCTGCAATCATACTCTCACATTGATAGGGTGATATATTATGTTATATAACTAGATTTAGATTTATATGGGATCGCTCCGATTGATATATATATTACATACTTTCTAATATAAACGCTAGTTTTATTTTATTTATATCAAAAGAATAAACAATTTCAAAAAATATTTCCCATAAAAGGAAAATAAACCCTATATCAGACATATAGAAAAGCTATATCTAGATATAACATTTTTCATTTCTTGCCTGTTTTCTTATTCTTTTCGTATCATTTTTTGTTTGAAGAAATTGTTACGAAATATTAAATTCATTAAAAATTATTTCAAATCCAAATTGACTTGAATTTCTGTATTAAAACAATACTTTTATAAGGTGAAATAAATAAGGAAAGTTATCAATAAAAAGTATTGAGATACAAAATATATGCCAACTGTTGTTAGTTAGTGCATTGACTTATTTTATTCCCTAAATTGGCATTTACTGTAATCAGCCAATACACACACATACACGCACACCATGTTACACACATGCATTTGCATACAGAAAATCATAAACAAATTACCAAAAGGCAATAATTGCAATGTAGGCTTAATAGCATTTTGCAATCAAATAAATTGCAGATAAAATGATAATTTATCGGGCAAACGGCAGACAGAGCAGACGGACAGACAGACCATTTGGCAAAGGGAGTTTCACACGCCAAAGGCGGCAGAGAATCGAATATGAGAAATACTGAATAATGCGATACTATTGAGAGATGTAAAAGTGGGACAAAGGATGGCAAGGCACCTTTTAATTAACCAGCAGCAAGCAACGAGCTCGAATTACAGCACAAAGTGTTAAAAGAACAGCCAACCAAAGACAAAGATACAGACACGGATACAGATACAGATACGAGTGCAAATACAGATACAGATACGCGTACTCGCATTCTGTTCGCGATCTGATATGAATCACATTAGCCAGATTTGCAAAGGGATTACGCGTTGCGGCAGAAGAAAAAGAGGAAGGCTCTCACCTCGGCCCCTAAGCCTCAAATGCATTGTGACAATTGTCACAAATCAAGAGCACGCGGAGCTAAAGATCTGTGCCAATCTCGACCAATCTGGACCAATCTGGGCCAATCTCGGCACTCGAGTGCGTCAACAAAAGGTAAGCAGATTTGTGCTAATATGACGGCATCTGTTTGACAATGAAACTCAGATCCTGAGACAGTTCGGCACCTGAGTTCGAGTCCAAGTCCGAGTTCGAGGAGTGCGTGTGAAACGACGACAACGCCTCAATAGAATCTATCCGAGTGCTGTCCACGCGATCCCTATTCGCAAGATAAACAAAGTTTTAAGTACATACATATGTAACTATATGGGAACTGCAACTTCAAGTGCTATTTGTTTAAATTATGTAAATCTGCGCAAATCCAGCGGGCGGGTCAAGAGGATTGTAAACGATAGGCAGCAGCAGGAGAAATGGACGGTAGCTCGGCGTGCGCCGATAATCGAACTCCACAGACAATGCGACGTGCTCCTTAATTGGTAAACGTAGCCCAACAGTCTCGCTACTCTCGACCCTCTAGCTCCGGCTTAGCAACCAGAATTAGTGCAGCACTTTGAATTTAGGATGCGAGGCGTATGCCTGCATTTCCTGGAAAGCGGTAATAACAACTGAAAAACCTCAAAATGCCAAAATGTTGCATACAATTATTTAACACACTCTCTCTCTCTCTCTCTCTCTCTCTCTCTCTTCCAAAAAAAGTAAAAGCAGTAACAACCTAAGCGGGAGACAACCGAATAGATGAGCACTTGGAGCGCGTAATTTGCTTCAAATTACTGTGTAAAATGTAACTAGTGGGAAAGGCAACAGTCAAGCGAACAAGACCGTGAGAGACCCTGTATCTGTTCTTATAAAAAAAAATATGTGGTAAAAATTAAATAGGTAAATTATTTATTTATTTATTTAATGTCAACTAAGAGCAGTTGACATATTAAAATAAAAATTAAGTATACATTAATTAATAAAAAAAATTAAACTAAATATTTATAGTTATATTTAAATTTGAACCGAAAACATAAAAAGTTATTTACAAAATTTTTAAATTAAAAAATTAAAATTAAAATCTGGAGGTATAAAAAATTAGGAAATGATCCAACATTCAATGCAAGTATTGGGAAAAACCCAGAAAAACCCAATCAGATCAAAAAGTATTAGTAGAAATAGTTAGTGATATTACAAGTATTAGAAATAAGTAAGGCTAGGAATTTTTAGAAAGAAGAGGTAATAAAAATGTTATTGACGTACTAAAACACGTATTATATTACGTTAATGTGCAAAATTTGATCTTGAAATGTTGAATCTCGAGAATTTATATTCATGACAAATGATTTTGTCCTTTCCATTCAATCTTTCGACTGGCGGGGGCAAAAAAATGTAGTGTTAAATAAAATAGTAAACATGATTTGCTTAGGATATTCAAGAACCTACATGTCAATTTTGGTGAGTCTAGCTCTGAATAGTTTTTAAATGTAAATCTAAAATTCTCAGGGTATATTAAGTTTACGAGATCCAAAGATGCCTCCTTTTGCCCGTTAAATTCATTTCACGTTTGACAAACTTAATATACCCGTCTTACTTTTTAAATACAAGGTCTAAAAACCATGGAAATGGGTGAGCAGGGAAAACCCACTGCAGCTGTACGAGGGCACTTATGAGAAGAAAGGGTCAGACGTATGGGAATCGTGTACAATTGTAGAAAAAAGAAGTGTGTGTGATGGAGCCAGGTCAACAGGACATGAAACTCGACACAAAATGATGTTTGGGGGCTGGCAATGATCATTTTGGCTGACAAGCCGAAAGAGCCACAATCCCTGATGTTTTGCCAACATTATCCTAAATATGTATATGCAAAAGAAACATTTTGTTGCTAGTCCATTGTCCACTACTATTCAGCATCGAGAGAGAGAAAGCGGCAAAAGTATCAAGATCAGGCGGGCATTGTTGCCAACAACAGTCGCCACCGTCACCGTCACCACCACAAACCAAAGGCAAACTTCTCCATTATTTTACGCATTGTTTTACGCTTTGTTGAGTTTGAGCTGAATTCATGTGTGTGTGTGTGTTTGTTGAGCCTCTGAGCCGCTTTTGGGCATTACTAGATTAAGAAAGAAAACAATACATCAATACGAATATATATAGTACATATGTGTGTACATGTGTGTATTTTTGTACACTCCAACGTTTTATAGCTCATTACCATTGTAAGATGTGCCGAGTGCGTGATAAATATTTTGCTACACTTTTCATTATCTTTTGCCCAAATGTGGAAATCTGTTTACATACATACACGCATGCGAAACATTTATCTGTTTCTTGATCTGTTGTTTTTGAAACACGCGGCATGCACTTTGAACTTGATACAAGCAAATGCATTGCTCATTTATGCACATATCGTAGCATATTTACTTATATTTATCATTTATTTTCGTATTCATGATAGAATTCTTTAATGCCTAGTTATATTCAATTGTAATTTGAATTTGGCGCTCCTAGTAAATCGCCGCAATGCGGCGAATTGGTATTGACATTGCGATAGTCGATGAAAGCACTTGCTCGCTTTACCGTTTGGGGCTGCCAACCTGTTAAAAGAAGCTTGTTGTGTCCACATTTGTACCGTAAATGGTACCTTTTTTTATATGTAAATTAGATTACTTTGTTTTATTAAATGTAAAACTAAGAACTTCACATTTAACTGCACACTACTAATTTATTGAATTAATTAAAAAGCAATTTGCAAATTAACAATACTGAACAATCAGTGCTCATATATTGGTACATATATTATGGTACAAAATATTTTTTGATGAAATGGCAACCATGCTTGTCATTTGTTTTGTTTTTGTATTGTCGTTTTGTAGTTTGTTTTAGCCGGCGCTCGTTCATTATCGTCATTCGTTCGTCTGGGGTTAACGACTGGTTAAGCGGTTAATCTTTTTATACAAAACTTAAAATACCAATAAATAATATAAACTAAATCATGTCTTTCCTTGGACGTGCTCTACTTCGCAACGTAAGTGCAGCCTCCGCTCGCAGCTTTGACTGCACCCCAAATGCAACAAAATAAAAACATTCCATTGTGATTACGTAATGTGAAAAATATGCAAATTGTGCATTTATTTCAGGTATCGTTGCTGAACAAAAACATTGCTGGTCAACACAAGCGGGCAGCGCGTCTGCTGCATAATAGTAAGTGCATTAATATGCGAAATTCATTGTCCAACTATTGATTATGTATTTCTGTCTGTCTGTCCGTCTGCAGCTGCTCCCCTGTGCACGGTGCGTGTGCAACAGCCGGCGCCAGATTTCAAAGGTTTGGCGGTGGTCGGCAACGATTTTCAGGAGATCAAACTCGAAGACTACAGAGGCAAATATCTGGTGCTGTTTTTCTACCCTTTGGACTTGTAAGCAATTGATATAATTTAAGGTAATTTTCTTATCTATGCAGCAACTCTTCAAAAAAAAAAAAAAAAGTTTTATTAAATAGAGGGTATTTTATAATGATTTTAGGTGAAAGAATTTTTGCGGGTCTCTTCTAATTTTTTTAAATTGAATTTTGAAATTTTATTGTAAACCATGTAAAACACAAAAAAAAATAAAAAAGTAGAAGAGACCCGCAAAAAATCCGTTCACCTAAAATCATTATAAAATACCCTCTGTTTAATACAATTTTTTTTTTATTCAAGAGTTGCCGCATAGATAAGAAAATTACCTAATTTAATAATCATCGACTAATCTTCATTCGTTTATTATTGCAGCACATTTGTGTGTCCAACCGAAATTGTTGCATTTAGTGAGCGCATTAAGGAGTTCCAGGACATCAACGCCGAGGTCGTGGGCGTCTCGGTCGATTCGCATTTTAGCCATTTGACCTGGTGCAATGTGGATCGCAAGAATGGCGGAGTCGGCAAACTTCAATATCCCCTGCTCTCGGACTTGACCAAGAAGATATCCGCGGACTATGATGTGCTGCTCGAGAAGGAAGGCATCTCCCTGCGCGGCACATTCATCATCGATCCCAAGGGCATCTTGCGTCAATACTCCATCAACGATTTGCCCGTGGGCCGTTCCGTTGACGAGGTGTTGCGTTTGATCAAGGCCTTCCAGTTTGTGGAGGAGCACGGCGAGGTGTGCCCGGCCAATTGGAATCCGAAAACCAACCCGGCCACCATCAAGCCCGACGTGGAGGAGTCCAAGCAGTACTTCAGCAAGCACGGCTAAAATTCTACACACATCACATTCAACATTGGCTACAATAAAGACACAAACTAAAGATATTTTGTCAATCCTTTAATGAAGCATAAAATACAAAGTACATTAGTTAATCCAGGCGTTAAGGTTATAGATTAGATGATTAGTAAATCAAAGGTCAAAAACTACGAGTTAAATATGCGTGCATGCGATCGATCGTAGGATCAATTAGATGGCGGCGGCGGTGGCGGCGGTTGTGACAAGCTAATTGTGGGCGGTGGCGGTGCGCACGGCGGTGGAGGAGGCGGAGCATAGCCGGTGCCCCAGCCAGGATATCCGGTGGCCCATGGCGGCATGGGCGGTGCACCTGTGCCAGGTGGCGGCGGTATGAGCGGCGCCAATGTGCCCGGTATGGGTGGATTCATTGGCTCGGCGGCCGGTGGCGGTGGCTGTGGGGCATTCATCCAAGGCATAAGCGGTGGCGGCATCGGTGGTGGACCCTGGCCAACTGGCGGTGGTGGCACATAGGCCGACATGCCCATCGGATGATCCATGCCCATGCCAGGATCCATGCCCATTGGCGGATGTTCATGCGGTGGTGGACCGCCCCATCCACTGCCCATGTCGCGCTGATGATCCCGCGACGAGGAGCCGGGCGGCGACTGTATGGCCTGCATCTGCGATGGCTTCTTGTCAAAGATGCTGTAGCTGGCGCGATGCAACTGGGGCGCAGCAGGAGCTTCCTGCTTGGGCGCAGATGGCGGCGGTCCCTCGCCCAGCTCAGCCATCAAGCTCATGTACTCCTCATCGATCTTGGCCTGTGAATCCTCCATGGCCATACCAGGTGCACCAGAGCCCGGACGTTTATTACGACAATCTTTGGTCAAATGTCCAGTGCCACCGCACGAGGTGCACACAATGGTGTTGGTGATGATCGGCTTATCGGGACACTGCCACGACTTGTGATCCGTAGATCCGCAAGTGCAGCGCTGGATGTCGTTCTCGCGCAACGTCCCGTTCAACTGGGCCAACTCACGCAGCTGCATGCGACGCAAATCGTTGTGACCCTCGGGCACCTCGATGCCCTGGCGTATGACATCCTTGATCTTATCGACGGCCTTGCGCACTGCCTCCGGATTTGGCGCTGTGATGAACGCATGCAGCGGCTCATCCTCACCAGGCAATGGCTGACCATCCTTGCGGCCAACTTTGCCCTCCTTGACAGAACCTTTGCCACGGATAATAATCTTTGCACCCGTGTCTTTCTCCATGGCCTTAAGAGTGTTGCCGCGTGGCCCGATCAGCAATCCCACAAAGTTAATGTCCGGATGCTGCTCTTGCGGTATCAACACCTTGTCGCTGACACGAGTCACAGGTGGCCTACAGATTAGATGGCATTCATTAGAGTTAATATTTATTTGTATAATAAAAGTTGATTCTTTTTACGAATTAGAGGTCTGTATGAATGCACTCAAAATTTGAGTTCAAATGAATTAATTCGAACGAAGTCGAATTCAGTGAGTGCGAGGCACACTTTGAATTGAATTCGTTTGAGTGTGAGTGACATTGAGTTCTAAAATGAGTGCGAATGAAGGAATGTGCTATGTGAAAATAATAAATTTAAAATGGTCGAATTCAATCGAATGATTCGAAACTTTAATTTTCAAGTGGCTGCTGTTTTTCACTTTGTTTCAATTTTTCTCCGGGTCGGTCACTTCGTGTTACTCCGTAGGAACTTTGTCAGCTGAGTTTGACACGAACGCACAAACTCAATCAAAATCGTTCGACTTCGCACTCGACTTCTTTCACTTCCTTTCGAGCATGAATGCTTCGAGCTTCGTTTTAGCTCATTCATGCAGACCTCTAATACGAATGACGAATAATACTACTCAAAATACGAAAACTCGGAAAAAAAAAATATGAATCCAAAATTAGGAATCGAATAATTAGGAATCCACAATTACAAATCCTAAGTTAGGAATACAGTTATTAGGAATCCAAAATTAGGATGGAAAAAATTGGGAAACCAAAAATTGGGAAGACAAAAATTAAGAAAACAAAAATTAGAAAAAGCCAAAATCAAAAATATTTTTATTAAAAATATCGATTTTTCGTTTTTATAAGCAAAATGACAACATAAGTCGAACCATTTATTTCAAAATCAGGACTTCAATTGCCAAAATCTACATGTTAATATTGTCTGCCACCTTATATAAAAATCAACAATTTTTTCATCTTTGTGTTGGTCGCATGTATCAAGTAGCAATTTAAGACGGTTGTGTACCCTTTCATATTTTGATTTTTTTTTTTGGGGCTTACTCCAATGACAGGAAAACCAAGATACTTTTTCCAATTTTTTGTTCTTTATTTTTGTACTCTGAATATTTTTCTTAGTTGAAATTCCGAATTTATGATTCCTAATTTTTTCTTCCCAAATTTGGATTCCTAAAATTGTATTCTTCTTTTTTAAAATTCCTTAAAAAGTTTCGGAATACGAATGAGGTACCATAAAAGTTAATGAGCAGACTACACTAATTTCCAACTTACTTGTAATCAGCTGGGGGCTTGAACTCGGGATTGACGGCCTGCATCTTGACAATCAACTGATGACGCTGCTCTTCCAGGCGCTTGCGATAGCGAAACTCGCGTGTGTTCAAACGCTTGCCATCAGAACTGTAAATGGGCTCCGGAGACGGCGATCTGCGAATAAACAAAGCAAAAAAAGGAAAAACTGTGTCTTTGAAATGGGCATATTTAGAGGAGAAGCTATTTGTAACATAATCATAATCAAAATTGGCTAGACTTAATGATCTTATAGTAAATTTCTAAATTATCGTATAGTGTACAATATTATATATCCTGTAATTTGCAAATCATCATTTATATTAATCAATTAATCAACATCATCATTAGCAAGAATTGATTAGAAAATTAAATTCGCTGGTGATTTGAGAAAAGAAGAATTTTGATTAATTCGTTTCGATTTGTTGCACACGTGTTTCTACATATTTTTAATGTATTTGGTTTGGTTTTGTCAGGCAGGTGGGTCTGTTGTTGCTCTGGAGCACCCTTCTGTAAAAGTTGTATAGATTTCTGTAATGTGTGCATTTAATTGACTGGACGCTCACGGCTTTGAGGAAGAGAAAAAATTGACATTATTATAATGTAGAGATCTGATTAGGTGGTTAAGGATTTGGATTTGCCAGACCCGCTTACAGTTCTTAGGTGTCAGTCTAAGCCCGTTCTCGAATACCGCTCAAAAGAATCAAATTATAAATTAGACTGGCATTAGTTGATTTCAAAATATTTTCAAAAATTTCCAAATTGCCCCCTTTTACCGACAATTTTGTGCAATTGTATGAGTATATAACCTTTTTACCGTCCTTCACCCAGAAAGTGTTAAAATAAATTAACATAGATATATACATATGAAATTATTAAAAACATTCACAAGCGTTGCCATCAACAGATCAAATTAGAATTTAGATCATACCTGTTAAATTTCGATTAGAATTACTAATCAATTAGATTATTTTTGGAAATAATCGTAGTCACTATATAATTCCTTTTTTTTAAATTTGTGATTATTTAATGAAAAAAAAAATTTTAAATAATTAAAAAATAATCAGAAATAATCAAAAATAATAAAAGATAATCTTTTTGAGTTTTCGGATTATTTTTAATTTTTTTTATTACAATTATTCAAAAATAATCAGAAATAATCAAAAATAATAAAAAATAATCTTTTTGAGTATTCGGATTATTTTTGATTTTATTCTGATCATTTCTGATTATTTTTTATTATTTCTGATTATTTATGACCATTTAATAACAATCAAATTATTTTAAATTTGCACAATCAAAGTAGCCAAAGCTTTTGATTATAATCAAAAATAAACAGAAAAAATCAAAATTAATCAGAATACTCAAAAAGATTATTTTTTAATAATTGTACTAATTTTAGATTATTTCTGATTTTTTGTAATCGTAATCATTAAATAATTGGGCAAAACCGAAAATAATCGTGATTTAATCATTAGTTCGACTTTTAAACAAAAATAATCTAATTACTAATGATTATGATTACTTATCATTATTTAACAGGTATGATTTTTTAAGCAATAAAAAAAAAAAGAAAATGCAACTCAAAAAATAACTTTCTGCTAAACTGACGATGGAACCTCTATGTGAATGCGTATACAATAAAAGTTAAAATTATTTCACTATGGTTTCTCATGGTCTTCCGCACAGCATGCTGCGATTAAACCTGTACAAATACGATTAGCTTCAGAGTTTGTGTTGATCGTTGATCGCGCTGCAACCTCCAACAACCCATATCCAAGTCCGGAATTTGTAGAGTGCTGTTGCTGTTGTTGCTGCCCCGCTTTTGGTTAGGGAAGATTATGATTGTTGTGTGAGAATAAACAGTTTCAAACCTTTCTTCCGGCGTTTGTGTGATGCCCAAATCGCCAGTGCGCAACTTTCGGCTGATCTCCTCGATTTGAAATTGAACTGCAATTAGAAGGCGTTAGAGAAGAAAAAAGAAAATCGAGCGCAACCTCGATATTAGTAAATGTTAAATGCTATTATCATTGTAGGAGGAAAAAGAAAGTTAAAAAGTTATGAGTTGGTTTGATATATCATTAAGTTGTGGGCTAGGGGAGACCGAAACGTATTTTTCTCTATGAGCCTGATTGACATGATTGTGTTTCCGTTTTACAGACGACAGCGCCGACGCGTGCCTAAACTAACTGAAAATTTGTGAGCGTTACAAATAATTAGATTATTAATCGATTGATTGATTTGTTGTTGTTGTTTTGGTTGATTAAGATTAGTTCATATGTATTTCTCATTGGGGGCAATAAGATAAGGTTATTTATCTTATTATCTAGCCGTTTGGAACTCGTGTCGTTTGTGTCACACGCCGGAATCGGAATCCCTTCAAAAAGAGAACGAGAGATTATTATAGTTTGCTCAATGCAATTTTGTTGTTTTGTTTGTTTTACGTTTGCTCGCACGTCCGGCCATTTGACTTGGGACTTCAAAATGTGGTGGATAACGGTAACAGTTACGGTGATCTCCCCGTGACTATTTGTGGCTGTGTTTTGTATTGCTCATTAGTTGTCATTAGACTTAGAACTAAGCTTAACACTAACTTAGTTGCATACTAACTACAATTTTGAAGCATTCAGTTACGTTACCTAAGTAGGCCTCCTGCTGTGCCGGATCCAGAGTCGAGGGCAAAATTGTGGGCATTCCCGGTATAAATGTCTTATCCTTTTCAGTTCCTCCCCATCGTGATTTCCGCTTGCGCTTGCGTTCAGCTGCGCTGTCCACTGTAAAACGAAATAAAATGATTTGTAAAAACTTACAAAAAAGATCTTTTAATGTCATATTTACTTGAGTTCTCCGAGAGTCCATTGCTCATTGAATCGTTGCTGTTCTGGCTACTAAATAATGAGGCAAAACTCTTGGTGCTGCCCACATTGCTCATGAGCTCCTGTATGGTCTGTGAGAGATCAAAGCGTGAACCAATCTCCTCTCGTATAGTATCCAGCTGTGGCTGTCTCTCGAAGAGCGAGGGTATACGCGGCTCCTGTTCGTGTAAGGAGTTGCGACTAGTCGAAGTGTCAAATGGATTCACATAAGCACGCTCACGGCTGCTGCGCTCCCGACTGCTGCGCTCTCTGCTATTACGATTTGATTCATGGTCGCGCTCATTGCGACGACGTTCATAGCCACGACTACTGGAGCGACGTCTGCGATTACGATCATAATCATCACGACTGCCGCCACTACGTGAGCCGCTGCGTCTTGAGCGTGAATCACGATCGCGTTCGCGTCTACGCTCACGATCCCTGCTCCTGGAGCGTTTCTTGCGCCTGTCGTAGTCGTCATGATTGCGCGAGCGGCTGCGATGCGATCGGGAATCACGATCCCGGTCACGATCTCTGTCCCGCTCACGACTCTCACGTCGACGACTATCGCGATCCTTGCTACCGCGATCACGATCTCTGAAAAGGAATGCAAAACTCTTTTAGAAACTTCTACAAAATGTGTGTTTAAAACTTACCTGCGTTTCTTCTCTCTTTCCCTGTCCTTATCCTTATCCCGGCCACGATCCCTGGACCGTGAGCGCTCTTTATCGGCACCACGGCTACGATATTCATCGTTGTTGCTGCCACCGTTGGCTTCCTTTTCCTTACCAGATCCGCTGGACACCGGCAGATGCAATAAATCTGGCGGCGTTGCACTCATTGCAGCGTTGTATTACAAGCAATTCGACGCCAGTAGTTTATGTATAATTAACATATAATAAAATTGTTAATTTTTGTAACTTTGCTGCAGACTGCTTCACGCATACACATGCACATACACGTACACGCAAGCAACTCCAGTCGTAGAGAAAATGTGTGTTACAAGCGCCCGATTGTTTTCTGCAACTTAGATATGCAAATTCGTTCAACTTAAACTAAATTGCAGCAATACTTGCTATCCTCAAGTATTTACGCTATTTCCATTATTAATATTCACTTTAACAATTATAATTAAACGTTCGCAAACGTTCGGTTTTCGGCGAAAATCTTACACATACACACAGGGTTGATATTACGAATCAGGGCCGCAAAATACAAATCGATGTGGAAATTATATCGATGATAAGTTTGTTATGCAACACTTCAGCACTGATATAATGTTAGTATATCGATAGACGCAACGAATCACGAATCAAAATTTTGGATCGTGTGCGACTTGTAATTAATTCCATAACTCACAACATCTAGTTCTAATTAATTTAATCAAATTAAATAATACGCAGTGTAGAATAATATAAAAGGAAAATGCCGCCTAAATATTCAAACTTGCATCGATACCTTTGATATATCGTACTATTTATTATCGATAACAACAGCGCACGTGTGTTGCATTTGTTTTCTTTTTTGTTTCGGCACGCATTTTACTTGTTTAAACTTTAAAAAGTAGATTAACACAATGGGTTTTAAGACTAAAAAGTCCCGTGCCGATACGGTGTCTTCCAAGAAATCAGTACAGAGCAGCAATCCTTTCGATACGGCGATCGCCCAAACCGCCAAGCGATTAAATCCATTCGACGTGCATGTAAATAAGGAAAAGTTCAAAATCTTGGGCCGCATCTGCAAGCATGATCGCGGCATGCCGGGCGTTTCACGCGCCAAGGCGCTGCAGAAGCGCGCTCAGACAATCGGCAAGCAATATGCGGTTAAAAACAAGACCAACAAATTTACGGATCGTCGCATTGGCAGACATCTAAGCGGCGACCAGCTAACGGAGTCTGTGATGAACGCACGCTATCTGTCCGAGAAGCTATCGCAGGTGCGGGCCTCCAACAAGGCGGAGAAGTTCAATCTGAATGACGATGAGCTGCTCACGCATCGAGGACAAACGCTCGAGGAGATTGAACAGTACAGAGACGAGCGCTCCGATGACGAGGAGCTGGACGACGAGGTGGATGGTGTGTATATCCAGTAAGAGGAGTCAACTGAGTATTATTAATTTGAATTTAAACTTGCAGCTCAGTTCACATCAACGGCACATTTCGGTGGAGATGGAGATACGCCACAGGATCGGCAAACAGCCATTGAGGAAATGATAAGCGAACAGAAGCGTCGCAAGAATGAAATTGCCAAGGACAAGGATGAAGTGTATGACCTGACGGAGAAGTTGGATGCCAACTACAAACAGTTGTTGCCGCTCGTGGCACAGGCCACCAAGGATGAACAGCACGAGAGGCCACCACCAGATGCGTACGACAAGTTGCTAAAGGAGATGATCTTCGAGCCGCGTGGCAGTGTCACGGACAAGCTGATAAAACCCGAAGAACTGGCCAAACAGGAGGCGGCGCGTCTGGAGAAACTGGAGAACGAAAGATTGCGACGCATGAAAGCCGATGGGGAGGAGCAGGAAACAAATGTACGGCCTACACATAGATCCGCTGATGACTTGGACGACGGTTACTTTGTGGCGGGCAACGATGACGATGGCGACGATACGCTAGCCTATGATTTAGATGGCAATCTGGGCACGCATCTCAATGAGAAAAAGCAGGCAAAAAAGGCAAAAGATCAGGATGAGGATGAGGATGGAAGTGAAGATGACGATGAAGGTGAAGACGAAGAAGAAGAGGAAGAGGATAGCGACTCTGAGGCTGATAATCTAAGTGATCTTAAGGAATCGGAAAGCGAATCCGAGTCAGAGATCAATCCACAGCCAACCAAAGCTAAAGCCAAGATGCCAAAGGTGAAGCCATCGACGCCCATGGACACCAGCATACCCTTCACCATCAAGATGTCCAAGACCTACGAGGACTTCACCGAGCTGCTGGGCAAGTATACGCCGGCACAGCAGACGATCGTGGTGGAGCGCATTATCAAGTGCAACGATCCTAAGCTGGAGGGCGTCAATCGGGAGAATGTTGTGAAACTTTTCGCCTTTCTGCTGCAGTACATCAAGGATCTGTTCGAGGATGCCAGCGAGCAGGATATCCTGGCACATTTCCAGCTGGTCTCGCAACTAATGCCGCATCTCTATGACCTCACACACCTGAATCCCGAGCGCATGTCCAACACGCTGCTGGACGTGATCAAGGAGAAGTATGCGGACTATCGGAAGAATCACAAGGTTTATCCCTCGCTGGAGACACTAATCTACTTTAAGCTCGTCTCGAATATGTACTCCACCTCGGACTTTCGTCATCCCGTGGCCACGCCCACGTTTATCTTCATGCAGCACATTCTGTCCAGGGCACGAGTTCGCACTCGTCAGGACATTGCCATGGGCTTGTTTATAGTCACAATTGCCCAGGAATTTGGAGCTCGTTCCAAGCGTTTTCTGCCAGCCGTCTTTAATTTCCTGCAGGGCATTGTTCACATGGCGATACCCAAGCGGGCAGCGGATGCGAATCAACTGGAGATTGTGCCGCCTTTCGAGCGGGATGGACTCTTGAGCAAATTGCTGGCCATTCCAGCGACAAAGGAGAGCAAGGCCCTGGGGCCACAGCAAATGCAGGCATCGGATCTGGTGACGCTCACACTGACGTTGGACTTTAAGGTGCGGGCATTGAACACGGCGCTGCGTCTAATCAAAGACAGCATGGAGGAGCTGGTGGGCGAGCACACGGGCGCCTGCTTCTTGGCCACGCCATTTGTGGCACTGCTGGAACGTCTGCCCTTGGAGCCGTATCCCGAGCATGTGCGTCAACACCATGCAGAGGCCAAGGACGCAGTGCAACAGCTGGCGGCACAGAAGATGAAGCCACTGGCGCCTCCGGATCGCAAGCCAAAGGCATTGCGTCTGCTGGAGCCGCGCTTCGAAGTCGTCTACGATGACAAGCGACGTCCCAAGCTGTCCAAGCAGAAGGAGGAGCGTGTCAAGCTGCTGGCCAAGATCAAGCGCGAGAAGAAGGGCGCGATTCGAGAAATACGCCGGGATACGGCCTTTGTGCAGGATCTCAAGCTGAAGCAGCAGCTGCTCAGGTATTTGAATTCAAAGTGTGCCCTTGAAATCCTTTATTTATTCACGTTTTCTCCATTGCAGCGACAAGGAGCGTCACGAGAAGGTCAAGCGCATCTACCAGGAGGCATCCGTGCAGCAGGGCGAGCTCAATGAATTGGCGCGCGCCAAGAAGAAGAAGAAGTTCTAAATGTGTTCCAAAACTAATGTTGATAATTATTATTATTATTATTATGAAAGATAAAAAAAATTAGAAATCCAAAATTAGGAATCGAATAATTAGGAATCCAAAATTTCGAATCCGAAATTAGGAAGACAAAAATTGGGAAACCAAAAATTGGGAAGACATAAATTGGGAAGACAAAAATTAGGAAAACAAAAATTAGAAAAAGCCGAAATCAAAAAAAGTTTATTAAAAATCTCGCGATTTGTCCTATTTCCTATTTATTAAAAAAAAGACAACTTTTATCGAACCATTTATTTCAAAATCAGGACTCTGATTGAAATTATACCCGTTACTTAAAAAATAAGTACAGTCGTCGGATAAAGTATTTTGACAAAACTAAAGTTAAATCTTCGTGTAATTTGAACTTACTTTATGTTGAGTTTGGCATCAATGGAAAGTTCATTAAAGTTCCGTTTGAATGATACAAAACTTTCCTTAACCCATTAAGTACCCATTGAAAATTTTGAATTTTTGTAAAAGTCTACTGTTTTGACTTTTTTCCTCGATTTTTACAAAAAATATTTTGATGCAAAAAAATTCTTTAAACAATTTTAAGAGTAACTGAAAAAAAAAATTCAAAAATCTCTTAGCTAGTATATTTTATAATTTTTTGAAAATTGCCAAAAAGCCACTTTTTGTATGAAAAGTAGACAAAATGGGTTAAAATAGTAATTTTTACCAATATATTTAATATTTTTTGTCACAAGATTGGATATCAGAGATTTTGGGGCATAGAAATGTTTTTGGGGCTAGATTTTAGTTTTGAATTAAAAGAAACTTAAATTACGGCACTTATCTCCCTCACTCGTTTTTTCCGGTTATTTTGTCATTCAATTCACTCTGCCTTTTTTGAATGTGAATTTTTCGGTTTCGTTTCATTCATTCATTTCATTATGAGACGAAGCCGAACTCATTCAATTCAGTTGAGCATGAATGTCTCATTTGACGATTTGAATGCAGCCATGCAGTAGAGGTCTATACTATATATTGTGTGTCTAAGTCTCGCTTGATATCTGGCGACAGCGCTGCGTTGCCGCCTCCACCGCTCCCGCCACCGCGGCACGAAAGCCTAAAGAGTCCAAAGTCGGATTAATTTATTGATAATCAGAGCGTCGACGTCATTCATTTTACCTGATAGCTCGAGATGCTTTAAGGCCGCTGCCGTCGAACCAGCCGGACTAGTTACATTGTCTTTCAGTTGACCGGGATGCGTGTTGCACTCCCTGACCATGTGCCCGGAACCCATCACCGTCTGGGCGGCCAGCCTATAGGCCATATCCCTGGGCATTCCCATGCGCACGGCGCCATCGGCGAGCGCCTCGATCATCACGAATACGTAGGCGGGTCCGCTGCCACTCAGGGCCGTGACAATGTCCAGCTGGGACTCGTCGCAGGCCTCGCAGGTGCCCACTGCCTCGAGCAGGCGCTGGGTGATCCGAGCATCTGCATCACTCGCCCGGCTGCCCCGCACATAGACCGAGCAGCCGGAGCGCACCAAGGCCGGAGTGTTGGGCATGACGCGAATTACCCGCGACTGGGCGGACAAACTGGACTCCAAGCACTTGAGGGTGATGCCCATGGCCACGGAGAGGAACAGTTTGTTGCCACTCAGTGGCTTAATTTCCTCCAGCACTTTGGGCACCACCTGTGGCTTTACGGACACAAACACAACATCAGATCTCTCCACAACGGGAGCATTCTCCGTTAGAGTTTCGATGCCCAGCTCTTGAAAGGATTTCAGTGACATTTTGTCCGCGGGATGAACGCTGGCAATGACGCCGCTGGGTTTGGTGAGACCTGAGGGATTCTTGAGTTTAATAATCTGACTAGCAAGATCTGAATGCAGTTTACCTGCTGCAATGAAGCCTTTGGCCAAGGCCTTGGCCATGTTGCCGCCGCCCAGGAATCCGATTTTGCCAATGGAACCCATTGAAATGATTATTATTATAAAAAAAGAAACGACTGCACTTGACAAGGTCTGAGTAACAACTGTTTTTCCACTGCCCCATCGGTAAATAAACCAAATGGTTTTTGATAAGCAATCTGTTCTTCGGTTCGTAATCGTAATCGTAATTCCCCTCCGCACCCTTTCAAGCGGTTCAATGTACCAACAACATTAACAACAACAAACTCGTTCTTATCATTACTATTTATTATATTTGTTGTTTGCTTCTATAAGCTTATCAGTTGGCAATAGACAGCACAATAACAACATTGCCATTGCATTCCATTCAATGTAAAATTCAAATTTCAATAACTTTATTTATTTTTGTTTCATTTTTATTGTAACAATTAAATTATTTGTAAATTGACCTTCATTTGCACAATAAATTATGTTATTTTCAACATTTCAACTTAACATTATGTAATTTATAAATGATTGCATGCAATTCTAATAAAATTATATTTAAAAGTGCGCGCCACGGTAAAACAAAAATCATCTGGCAGCCCCGGCTAGGACTAACAAAAAAAAAAAATCTGGCAGCGCTGACTTAAAAAAGGTGGCAGCCTCTGGGCCCCACTTTTCTCACTTTTAAAAGTGAGCTTTTTTTCACGACATAAAAAATTGCTTAATTTTGAAGCTAGAATTTTGAAAATTATACCTGCATTTTTGTTGGAATTTTTTCGAATTTGTAAGATTTTTCCATTTTTTTTTTTTAATCAACTTCGCAACGCGAAGAGCAAATCGCACCAAACCAATTTTAGATTGAACTTATTTAATTTACAACATTTTGGATTTTGTTTTATTTTTTTGAAATTGTTTTTATTTAATTTTTAATTTATTTTTTAAAATTTATAATTTTCATTTCAAATTTTAGCGCGTTATTCTTAAATTTCCCAGCAAGTTGGCAGCACCCAAGAAAATACCCAAATAAGGGAATTATCGAAAAGCAGCTGAGTGGTCTTATTGCACACTGTTTTCGTTCGCTGTACAACCCTGTTAACTCAGAACAACGTCGAGAGAAATTTTTATTAACACCAATACAATTTGCAAGTTTTACGCACTTAAAATTAAACTAAACACAATTGTTAAATACTTACGTGGAAGGCTAGGCTAAGCAGCAAAGACAGCGCTTGAGAGTAAATACGAAACGCAGAGCAAAGTCGAATGCAACTAGCATCCGTTTGCAGTGTTTGTGTTGTTTTCTTCACACATTTTCGTTGGGCAGCTGTGACCTAGCTGTAAATTGCACTTTCGGTACGATAGCAACAACAAGGAAACGCAATTTTCGAGGTTGGTGTGTGGGTTAAACAAAAACAACAACTAAAGACAGCAAGTGCGACTGTGACAGCGACATATAGTTTGACTTTCTCTACACACACAGACAAACACACAAACAAAACAATTAGTAAACAATATTAATGCAAAGCACAGTGACCCGTAATTGTATGATTTTAATTGGCGTGAACTTCTTCTCGACTTATCCGCCCACCCGTAATGCAATTTTGGCCACGTGTGTGTTATTTTAAATGTACTTGACAGACTTCGACTTGTTATCAGTATAATAACACACTGTTATAGTGTGCGTATGTGATAAAATTCAGTATTGTATTTAACCAACTTTGTTGCATCAGATTTCTTTCAGTCGGCAGTCGAAAATTATTTAGCGCAAAATGTCATCGTCCACGGCGTCCGGATCCGGCGCCCGCAAACAGCCGACGGCGGTGTCGCGCATGAAACAGGATTACATGCGCTTGAAGCGTGATCCCTTGCCGTACATCACCGCCGAGCCGCTGCCCAATAACATACTGGAGTGGCACTACTGTGTCAAGGGCCCGGAGGATTCGCCGTACTACGGCGGCTATTATCACGGCACTTTGTTGTTTCCCCGCGAGTTCCCCTTCAAGCCACCGTCGATATACATGCTGACGCCCAACGGACGCTTCAAGATCAACACACGACTGTGCTTGAGCATTTCAGGTAATGAATCCATCTATTATAGATACCAGGAACCGCAAATAATGATTATTGAAATTATTTTACATCAAAAATCAATGACTAGAAGGCATATGGGCATTTCCAGAAAAAGGTCCACCACGACAAAAAACGTAAAATTGATTAAAAACTCACATCTTGTGAAATTTTCTTCCAAAAATGTATTAAAGTTATTTGTTTTATAAATATACGCTAGAAAAAATTCAATAAGATGAACATATAGATTGTACATTGGAATAAATTCACTTATTCCATATTTTTGCCTAATTTCTTAAAAATTGATTTTCAAAATGGACCGTTTGTATTTTAACGATTACACTAAGTCAGGGAGTAAGATTGTAACATAAACCATTTTAATATATAGAAAAATATTGAAAGTTTAAAACCTAGGTGGAAATCTTGTCACGTTCGCGATGTCACGTTACATAGTTACATAGTTACGGTAGTTACATATCAAAATTATTTTTAAAATGGAAAGCAGCATTATTTTATTATGGTTTAAGAGTATTTTCTTCCAAATTACTCGCCACATTTCGCAGACTTTCGCATTTGTCAAGATGAAGTCAAAAGTGACTTCCATTTTTGGTCGCGTTCGCGATGCATTGTTTTCTATAAATAATTAAAAATCGACAGGTCTTCAAAGATTGTCTTTTATCATAAAAATAGAGTTGATAAAATGCATTAAACACGTGAGAAAACATTTTTGAAAATGTGAATTTTTGCCATTTTTTTTTCATTTAAAGTCGTGCGAATGTCGAGTTCGCGATCCTGGAAATGCCCATATACAATAAAATAATGTCAATGATTAAATTTGAGCAAAAAAAAAATAAAACTCACAAATAATCATTATTGATGATTTTTATTTTTATCGCTTAAAATAAAACTCCCTTTTAAAATTCATGACTTTTGTGTAGGACTTTCTCCAAATATTTTTGCATATGCCTTTATAAGAAACCCAGTGGACTCATTAAACGTACAAAAATTATTTAAAATGTTTACGTAAACTTTTTTAAAAGTAAGTTTTATTTTTAGCGAAAAAATAAAAATCATCAATAATGATTATTTGTAAGTTTTATTTTTTCGCTCAAATTTAATTATGTATTATCATTGAAGAAATTCCCTTAAAATTTTTAAATAATCATTACTATGTAATTTTTAGAATATTATTTATAATGGATACGGTCCCTGATAGATACTCTTGCATGCTTATTGTATTTGTATTCTGCAGATTTTCATCCAGATACGTGGAATCCGACTTGGTGCGTGGGCACGATTCTAACTGGACTGCTGAGTTTCATGGTAATGTTGCTGTCTTAAATTGAGCTTCCATCATTTAACCATATATCATTTTAATAGCTGGAGAGCACACCCACACTGGGCTCCATCGAGTCTTCGAATTACGACAAGCAAATGCTTGCCCAGAAATCGCTTGCATTTAACCTACGCAACACGAACTTCTGTGAGCTCTTTCCGGACATCGTGAGTGAGATCAAGCAGCGCTTGCAGGGCACCAAGGCGGCGGAGCCTGCAGCTGCCAAGTCAGCTAAAAGTGCCAATGGCCAGGCCAACGGCAGCGTCGTCGTCGCCGCCAACGACAGTCACAGTACAAATGCCAGCGGTGCCAACAACGAGCAAGCGGAACGGATGCCAACGGATGCCTGTGCCACCGACGGTGGTGGACTGGTGGTGGGTGCTGCTGCCGCCGGAGTGGATCTTGGCAGCGGTGGCGGCGGTGTCGGTGGTCCCGCTGCCTTAAAGAATGTCGCAAGGAATTCCTATTTAAATTGGCAGTCGATCTATTCGAACCTGGTGATTGTAATCTGTTTTGCAATATTTGCACTCATTGTTAATTACGTGATCAAGAACCTGAATCAGGAATAGAATTTAATTGTAAGCAATCAGTACTACATAGCCTCTATATTTATATATGAATATGATATGATATATGATATGATGTATATGCGTATGTATATTTAAAATAGTCTATTTAAACTTAGTCTTTCCGCTCTGCTCGCAGTTGTCGTAACTCCTTCTTCACTTCATACATATATAAGCATACGAGTAAATCTTTCCTTCCGATCATAATTTTTAAACAAGAGCTCAAAACAATTGTGCACAGCTTGAAAAGTATTTGCCGACACTGCTTACCCCCCGAAGTCCCCGTTGTTCCCGATTCCGACCCCGATCGAAGTTAGTCTGAAAATAATATTGGCAATAACGGAAGCAAATTTAAATTTTTAAATTTCAACTTACTCGATAAATAAATTGTTTTGTTATGTATTCATAAATATTATAAACTAGCATAGTTATACCGAAGATAAAAAGATATTGAAAACAATCTGAATATGTTTGTAAATTAATAAAAGATCAACCTATATATTATGCATCTAATGAAAATTAAAAAAAAATATTTAAGCTTTAGGTTGAAAATCGAAACAATATTTCGCATTTATTTGCACTCTACGCTGCTTATTGCATTAAGTTAAATTTTGCTGAAGTTTTATTAAAATGTTGAAATTTGTCAGTTAAATTTGAAAAAAGAGCTAGACAGCGCTCTTCTACGACTCTAATATTCGAAGTATAAGACCAGTCTTATACTAGCACAATGTGACAAATGTGTTCACACTGGCGTCATACTTGCACAGCATAACGAACGAAATGAGCGACAATCGCCGGCAGCCAAGGTTGCCACACGATAGAATACAGTTTACTTGCTCACTTCACTGTGCAGCACTGTTTTGTTTACTACCCAACACTAATCGCCGAACCTCTTGTTTACGTGTTGCATTTTAATTTTACTTTAATTTATTTGACTTAAATTTTAACATAGATAGCCTGGAAAACATGACAAATCTACAGCGTTGGTTATTCTTTGCAACGCTGTTCGCTGTGCCTTACTTGGCCCTTGTGCTGGGCACAGTGCAAACGCCGCTAACAACAAAATATTTGCTACACATTCAACTGCTGCCGCTGCTGCTACTAATTATATTTGGTGTAAGTAACTTGTTAGTGTCAATCAACTAATTGGTAGAGTTAACGATGTTGTGCACTTTACAGGCTTATTCCGTTTTCACTGTGCTCTATCGCACATTCACTTTCAACGATTGCCCGGAAGCTGCGAAGGAATTGCAGGCGGAGATTTTGGAGGCACGCAAGGATTTAATAGCCAAGGGCTTTAAGTTTCGAGACTGAAAGAAAGCGTTGGATGTGCTTCCAAATAGACAGACAACATGTACATAAACAAATCATACATTTATGCTAATTTGTAATTCCATTAAACATAACGAGAAAGGGTTCTCCTGAGATTTAAAGGTGTTGCAAACATTGTGAATAAGTTGATTAAAAGCCGGCAATTCCCCAGCCAAGAAAGTTTTAAAAACATTCCGATAATCAAGCGCAACGGAATTTATTGTGTTTTGGTTGCCCGAGGGAGAGAATTGAGAGAACAGGCGTTCTTAGAGTTATGGTAATATAGGCATAACTCGCTCTTCAGAAGTTTGTATGCTTGTGAGCTTAAAAACGATCTGTACACTGGAATAAGCATGCGAGCGTCCGCTCTTTAGTTGTGCGCTTAGAGAGGCTGCTGGGAAAATGCATATGTATGTATGCATGAGTGCTCAAGACCAAGCTCAATCTGAATTACGTATGCATGTGGGAACGTCCGCTCTTTAATTGGGCGCTCAAACTGGAAAGCGGCTGGTGCGGTTGCCGCTGTCCAAACTCAGAGAGACGGTTGTGAACAAACAGTTTACGCTAAGTCGTCAGTACGTTCACAACAGCTTGCGCTTGATTCGTTGTTCCCTCCGTGTCAACACATTATAAAAGTCGAAGACAAAAAGCTAAAGCATGAGTCACAAATTTGTCTTATTGGTTTGCCTGGCTGCCACAGTCTGCAGCGCTGCCAAGGTAAGTACGATTTATATAATCACAGCAAGGACTTGAGTAAAATCAATTTAATACGCAAAGGGGGTAAGGTGACCGAAATTGGCGACTAGCTCTAGAAAATTGCTTAGCACAGCACTGTACAGCGTAGTACAAAAAGTAGGCTAGTAAAAAAGTAGTACATGCTGCCCTTTCAAAAGTAGCAACAAGTGGCGCGCCCTACAAAAAAGGGTTGAATGAACTGATGTTGGAAAACTGCCGCAGCTGGAAAATATGAAACACAAATAAGTATGTGTCTGTGTGTGTGTGTGAATGCATGTTAATAATTAATTTTGTAAATTCAGTTTTCTTTGCTGTCCGTTGCGGCCAAGCGACATGTTATTTGATATTTTTGTTTTGAGATCAAGAACCGGTTTTTTCAAGCCGACAAGTTTCCATTTCATTGTGTATGTATGTATTTGGATGTGTAATTGTGATGCATGCGTGAACCGGCTATTGGAAACCTCTTTCCAGCTCAACCTGTTGTTGTTGTGTGCTTGATGTGCTGCCGCTTGCTCAACTCATCAGAATGGAATATTTTGGTCTTTCCCTTGAAGTTGATGTGTGTATGCAAGTCACAAATATTATCGCTGTTCCGTTTGTGCGAGCTTTGAATGCAAAGAAACTGACAATAAGCCAATATAAACCTTGTAGAAAAAATAAACAAAGTGATGCAAATATATATGTTTGTATGTATGTATGTATTGCATAGTAAACAGTTTGTGGATTAAGTTGACAACTTTAAAATTAATAGTTAATTCGCATTGCGCATTATTTGGCTGGTCACGAATATAATTATGATAATTATATAATTAAACTGTTCCCAATAAAAAAATTGTCTAGTCAATCTATGTATTTACTATCGCACCTTCGTGATGCTTTCGTCACTAGCGCGCACTGTCGACCACAGTGATTTTAAGCACGAAATTATTCAAAATTACAATTTTTATAGCTAGACCCAAAATTATATAGCTTTAGTCATATATTATTATACAGGGGTGGTCAAAAGTATTTACACAACACTTAAAGTTAATTGTACTCGTCATTTGAGCTTACTTCATGTAAAGTTTGGTATCAATGGAAAGGTCTTTTGAATTCCTTTCAAATGATACAAAAACTTGTTTAACCCGTTAAGTACCCACTGATAAATTTGAGTTTTTGTAAAAGTCAATTTTTTTGACTTTTTCCTGGGGCTCAAACAAAAAATGTTTTGATGCAAAAGTTTCTTCAAACAATTTAAATAGTAACTGCAAAAAAAAATTTTAAAAAATCTCTTCGCTAGTATTTTTTATAATTTTTTGAAAACTGCCAAAAAGGCACTTTTTGCACGAAAATGAGGAAAAAGGGCCTTTTTGGCAGTTTTCAAAAAATTATAAAAAATACTAGCGAAGAGATTTTTTTTAATTTTTTTTTGCAGTTACTATTTAAATTGTTTGAAGAAACTTTTTGCATCAAAACATTTTTTGTTTGAGCCCCAGGAAAAAAGTCAAAAAAATTGACTTTTACAAAAACTCAAATTTATCAGTGGGTACTTAACGGGTCAAACAAGTTTTTGTATCATTTGAAAGGAATTCAAAAGACCTTTCCATTGATACCAAACTTTACATGAAGTAAGCTCAAATGACGAGTACAATTAACTTTAAGTGTTGTGTAAATACTTTTGACCACCTCTGTATATAGGCAAGATAATCTTGCTGAGTCACATAGTTATTATTTTTGTTAGGGTATTAAATGTTCACCAAAGAGTTATTTTTTCTGTTTTTTAATTACTTTGCTGGGAATTTCGTTCTTTAAAGATAAAGAACCACATGTGAGATATATCAATATGGAAATAAATTGAAGTATGCATAAGCTTAGCAGCAACAATTGTATTCAAATACAGGGGCGTAGTCATTTATAGACAAAAGGGCTAAAAGGTGTTCGAAGACTGGGAATTATTGTTTTTATTTCAGTAAATCGAGTTTAATTTCAAAATCGTAAAAATAAAACTCAAAATAATCGGTTTTCCCCAAAAACAAATTTTAAAAGATAAAAACTTGCAAAGACAAAACATATTTTCAAAATTTTCTTCAAATAATCTTTTCTTACTAGAATTCTATTTTTTCCTTGTGTATTTAAAAAGAATTTAAATTTAAAATCTTCATTCTGAGATGGCTAATTTTTTTTTTGCAAAATATTGTATTTATATGATTAAACTTTCACAAATTTTCCAAAAATAAACAGATTTTTAAGCGGATTTTAATAATTGAAAATGGATTGGGCGTTCACATTGAATTCATTTGAATTAACCCTCTAGTGCCCAAGACCGTCTTTAGGCGGGGTAAAAAAAATCTTAGTTTAAACTTTAAAAATTGATATAATTATATAAGATTTATAATTAAAAGTATATTGCTACAAAACTTTATTTATAACTAAATATTCCATCAGCCAGTTTTTCTTTTATCGCTCTACGATGCTCAAATTTATTTTTTTGTCTGGGCACTAGAGGGTTAAGAAATCAATTTTTGAGCAACTTGGCTTTTCCTTCCTTTACATTTTTTTCAAATTTAAAATTATTCTGTCCCCTCCCACCAATGTAAGTTGTATCCCGGCTACGCCCCTGGACAGTGTGTCAAAGCGTGTAAGAAATAAAATAAAAAAATAATTAATTTTTTGTTTAGCATTTGCAAAGTCAATAAATTCCCAATCATGTCCCCATTTTCTCATTGATAATTCTGTTCATAGTTAAATAATAATAATTAAACAAAGAAATAAGATAAAAGTTGAGTGTATTGAATTAATATAAATTGATATGTATAGTTCGACAATAAATATCATAAATAAATTTATCAAAATTGAATTCAACACAATTTGGGAATATGTATGTAGGTATTTTATATTTATTTTTTGTATGGGTACAGATTGTATGAGTAATAAGTTTTCATTTTATTGCTTAAATATTTTGAACTTCAATTGACAGAGTCATCAAAGCTTGATTTGTAGTTCACTTTGAGTTGAATATTGTTTATACTTGTCTGAATAGTTAAACATTTTGTGGAACAATAGCATTTCAATTACAACACAAAGCCTACTGAGGATGTTTGCTCACAGTTTTGCATTTTGGCTGGGTTAATTCATCCGTAACTGTTTTGCATGCTCAGTAAAAATGCAAATTGGCTGACACAAAATGGCAACACACTCACACAGACACTCAGACACACTTTAAGAGGCAGAGAGTTGCCAATTTTTCCCTTTTTTCATACCAATGCACATGCATACGACCTATGTATGTATGTAACTATGTTCCTAGTAAACATACTTACTAACCCGTTTTGTTTTGGCCTAAACCAGGTGCCCGTTGCCGTTTACTACGAATCTTTGTGCCCGGACAGCGCCAAGTTTATTACGGAACAACTCTATCCGGCTATGAAGAGTGAGCTGCGCGATGTGGTCGATATCACATTTGTGCCCTTTGGCAAGTCCCAGGTGAGTGCACGACACGATTCAGATTCAGACTAGGCCCAACAACAATGCCTTATTTGTGCCTCTTCTATGCAGTACACGACACAAGGCTCCGAAGTGACCTTCACCTGTCATCATGGCCCAAATGAATGCTATGGCAACAAGGTGCATAATTGCGCCATTGAAAAGATCCAGTCCGATTCGTATCGACTTGAATCCACCCGCGAATCGCTTACCCTCGACTTTATCAACTGCCTGATGAAGGCGGGCAACAACTTCCCGGACAATGTTTATCCGGGCCAACGTTGCGCCATCGAGAGCCAAATTAACTGGGAGAACATTAAGATTTGTGCCAATACCACCGAAGGCAGCATTCTGCTGCGCACCGCCGGCGACACCACGATGAAGCTAAAGGAACCGCTCACCAATGTGCCCACCATTCTGTTCAACGAGGTGATTATACTCCCACTGACAATTTAAACTTGTTGCTCATCTTCTATTACTCTTTACAGCAATTCGACAAGAAGGTCAATGAGCGTGCCCAGCAAAACTTCGTGGGCACCGTTTGCCAGTACGTCGGAGCTCCTCAGCCTCGCATCTGTGCCCAGCACAACTCCGCATCGGGTCTATTCAAGGCCAGCGCCCTGCTCTCAACTCTTTTGCTGGCTCGCTTCCTTTTCTAAGGCTGTCAACTGAAGAATGTATTATGGCTTTATCTGGCTAGCATTTTGAATCTCTTTAATTTGTATATTGTTTAACTGTTTACGCTGAACTTTGCAACGCATTCCATCCATTTTTAAAACTATAATTAAAGATACAAAAAATAGAAAGATGATTTTTATTTAAATAGTTTTTATAATTGTATATTTAGCTAGTTCCAAAGTTGAAATGCGATTTACATGCACAACAAAACTGATTAATATATATATTTATATTAGATAGTTAATAGATTGATTAAGCTAATATGTGGGAGCAGCTACTGTTTGATGTCAAATATTTTGATCTGTGCACAGAGTTTAGTTTGTTCGGGGCAGCAACAGCTGCTTATCGACGTAATATTTCTTGATGCGATAAGCTGCCTGTCTCTGGCAACAATTGAAGGTAATTGTTGTAAACAAGTTATTTAGACTCTGTACATAAAAAGGGCAAAGGGATTAAAAGGTTTGTGAAAATAATGGCAGACGAATTGATATGGCCAAGATCTCAGAGACGACAGACAGTCGTCGGATAAAGTATTTGGACAAAACTAAAATTAAATCTACTCGTAATTTGAACTTACTTTATGATAAGTTTGGCATCAATGGAAAGGTCATTTCAATTCCGTTTGAATGATGCAAAACTTTCCTTAACCTATTAAGTACTCATTGAAATTTTTGAATTTATGTAAAAGTCTACTGTTTTGTTTTTTTCTTCGGTCTCAATCAAAAACATTTTTTGATGCAAAAGTTTCTCTAAACAATTCTAATACTGACTGCAAAAACAATTTTTTTTCTCTTCGCTAGTATTTTTTATGATTTTTTGTATGGGATGATCTCAGAATAATTTTTTATGAAAAGGATGGAAAAATGGCTAAAAATATAATTTTTGGCAATTTTCAAAAAATTAATTTACAATATTTTTCAATTTTATTAATTTTAGTACAGGGTGTCTCTTAGTCGAGCTCGTTGTTGACCTATCTATTATTTATAAATTTAACTTTGGAGATGTTTTATTTGCAATTTGCGAATCAAAGACACATTCAACGATTAAATCAAATCAGGCAATTATTCAATTAAAACGACTAAACGGGTACTCAAAGTTCCACCCACAAAAGGGCGAGAAAGAAATGCGGGATTTGTTCTTGTTGCCCGCGGCAAAGATGGTTGGCCAACACAGCCAGCACAGGTCTATGCGTCAATGGGGAACAGTTGTCAGTTGAATTCACAGATAGATAGCTATGCAGATGACGCACTTGGTAACGAAAACATGTATAAATCTGAGCATAATTTGACGTCCCAATGAAGGCTCAAAGGGAATGCCCATTTTGACTTTGGCCTTAGCCGGTACAGGGGCCACACAATGCGTTTGCCGGCCTATCCAAATGTTGCAGCACCTACGCACAAAAATGCCACGTTCTAAGCAACTTGGCCAAAATGGCATTGCATACAGTTTGGCGGCGGCAGACGTTAAAGCTTCGTGTGTCACTTCGGCTCGTAGCGCGTTTCTGATTGGCCAGCGCGATACCCTACACCCACACACCCAAACAGGCACACACACGCACACAGATACAACTGAGCATTGTCGTCCTGCAGTATAAATCGGAGCCGTTTGGCTTTAACGGCATCACACGATTTTTGGCTTGCAGTCGAGCGACATCAACACCAAGCGCGGCATCAAAGTCAGAAAAGAATTATTAATCGTCAGCCTGAAAATAAGTGAAAGTGTTTATCCTTAAAAAGCATATAATTAATTAATAAACTGTAAATTTATTACAATATTCAGTGTGTCTGTTGCCAGTTTATACTCATATAACAAAAGTTTAGAAATACATAAAATTGGTAAGTGAAATTTTAATTTAATTTAATTTCCTCTACTCGCATTAATATTGTTGGCCTACTGAAGCTCATCTCATCATGCCAAATATTTATGCTTATTAGACCCTCTGGCCATAATTTGTGCTCTTGTTTATTTGTTCAATTTAATTGAATCAAATTAGATTACTGGTCATTTGACGTGGTCCTCCCTTTTCAACTACATGTTGCCCTCGCTAAGTGCTTCAATCATTCGAGTTGTGCTCAACTTTTTCATCTCTGCTCTGCTCTTAACGGCTTTGATTAATTTTTAATAACCCGCCAAGGGCTGCACTAGCTTTTAACTTTGAGCAGCAGATTTTCCCATTCGCATTTGCCTAGGAAAAACTTTGGCCAAAAGACAACACGTTAGATGAAAACAGCTGTATAAATCATGCATATTAATATGCACTACTTTAAATACATTTTGCTACTCTTGGCTCAAGGCGGAGCAACAACTACAACAACTTGTTGCGAATCCTATTAAGGTTTCAGCATAAGTAGCTAATAATTTGAACATCTGCATAACTTTTAAAATCTGTTATGAATCCGTCTAATCTTCAAAAATTTGACACATTTTTTTTTAATGATTTAAATTAAGAGTTTTATAAATTTATTTTGTTAATTTAGCTTTAAAATCATTTTGGGAACCAGTTCCTCTTCTTAAATTGACTTTTAATTGAGGATGTTCCTATCTATCCAGTTTTTTTTTCATCTAATAAATATAGGGCACAATATTTTAACTTTCAGTCAGAAGACTGCCATAACTAAGAAAACACGCCTTTTAAGTTAATGATGCATAAATATTCGTTATGAAAAATATTTTTCTTACTTTATTGCGTAAAAATTGCATATTCATTTCTTTTATATTTACCTTCCGTTTGAGTGCCAACAAATTTTTTATTTTACTGCAAGACGGTACTAAAATGAAAACTTTAAATGCGTTTTTTTTTTAATGACAGAAAAATTAGATACAAGAATTTTTTAAAGGAAGTACAAACTCTTTTCTTCTTTTAAGGATAAAAAATGTGGAAAACGACATAAATTATGTGTGATTATGACTTATAAAAAAACAATTATGTTTTAATTAATAATACACCTTAAGTATGATTTTTTCTAATAACATATATTTGAGTTAATGTAGTCCTTAGCTTCACCTTAAGGCTTACACTTGAATTGCAGTCTGATTTTGTAAACATTTCCAGTTGAGTTAAGTTGAGTTGACCGCAAAAGTCTGTACCGCATTTTGTTGGTTTCTTTTGTTTTCTACTCTTGCTTTAAATAGTTGTCATAATGTCTGAGTTGATTTGTCCCTTTTAAATTGTACATAATAGGCAGTATATACGACCTTTGAAACTGCGAATTGTGCAAAGCTAAACAAAACGCGATCCCCCAATCGCAAATCAAAAACAAACCCCTTTTGACCTCTCATCTGGTTGGTAGCATCATGCCGAAGGCACGCTTTTATAAACTGCTCGATTATTGCTTGGATTAATCCGATTGATTATTGTTCCTTTTTTGTATATTTATTGAGTATAGTCGTATGCATATTTGCACTATCAGCTGGGCTGGACTGATAAGAAGAATTTCACACGGAAACATTTGGACATTGATATTCATAAGCTTTCGTTATGGCAGATGTTGATCATTAGCAGGTACAGATAGTGGGGGAGGAACGGGAGCAAGTGGGGGGTGTGGAGGTTCAGCTGCACCTGTGGAAAGTTTTTTTTTTGTTAAGATTGATTTATATTAGGCAAAGGCCACAGAACGGATATCATTAAAACGTTATTACGGAGATTGTGGAGGGTAAAAGGGTACAGGGTATACAGAGAGCATAGATAAGCCATGTATAGTAGACCGCAGGGTGTTGACACATGTTTCGCTTGGTTGCCATGCCTGATAAACAATGTAATAACAATAATATTATTGTTTTCGCATTTAATGTGTGTGTAGGTGGGCATTTTGTTGATTTTCAGCTGATTGCCAGTAGCTGCAAATAATGCGAGTTTAATAAAGACAAGTATCAAGTGCTTATCAGTCTTATCAGTCCATAAATTGCAATCATTATATATTTATATGTATATGTATTTGGTACAGAAAATAGAACTGAGCTTAAGAGTTATACGCTATTTATAATGCGAAGCCCTACAATTTTTTTTGAGGTGCCTGCGAACAAATCCGATGCGTAACACGATTCAGGCCTTATCACTAGACTCAACTCGACTGGAATCGTAGACTGAGCTGTGATCTGAGATTTTCGAAACTGGAAATCTGGTTTCAGTCGCCGGGCAGCGCTTGAAAATGTGAAATCGTCGACGAAATTTGGCTGTGTGGCTTTTGCCTCTTTTATTTGAAAAATAATCAAAGGAATAATTTTTAATTTCCGTGAAGCGTATCTGTGATTAAACAAATATATATATTTGTATAGAATCAAAAGTTCCCAATAACTATACATGCTCGTAATTAAAAAAAATCTATAATAATTACTGCTGCTCAGCTGATAAACAAAGCATCCCTCGTATATAACGTGTCATGATTACTTATTTTTATGTGTAATTCGTTTTCTTTATATAAACCAGTCGAATATCAAGTAATCAGTGCGATCCCGAGGTGAGTTTACCATTTCCTAGTACGATTCCCAGTCAGGCAGTAACAGTTGGGCACGAGATCAAGTAATATTAAATATATAAACATACGGCACACGTGGCGTATGATTGATGTTTACGTACTTAAGCAACTTAATTGAGTTCATAGGCCATGTAAATCATTTGAATCGTGCAATATGAAATGATTCTACCTTTTATCTAATAAATGTTTTCGTATTCATCGGCAGCAAAATGTCCGCAAGCTGCGAACTGAATGCGATTAGTGAATTCAAAGCACGTAATAAACAAGAATTAGTTTAAGTTTTGTGCGTTTGCCACTTTCAGCGGCAGGAAAATCACACATACACACACACATACATTCCTACACTAATTGTCTGTGTGTGTGTAACATAAATCAAAGTTCAAAAGTTTTGTGCCCAGGATTAACTCCTTAAATGCATGTGACTTCGTTTGATTGTCTTTGTCTTTGGTTGTGTGTGTGCTGTGGTTTTCTAATTAGCGTAGCATACCCGCAGGGGCAGCATAGTCCCGGGTATTGTCATGATCTCTCAACAGGTGCCATCAACTTACATCTGAACGTGCGTTTAATTGTGATTCCCCCTCTAACATTTTCTCTCTCTCTCTCTATCTTTGCAGTTAAAATGAAATCGACAATTTCGTTGCTGCTGGTTGTCATCTGCACCGTCGTCTTGGCCGCCCAACAGAGCCAGGCCAAAAGTAAGTACACCATTGCTGTTGTTTAATAGCCGCTTAATGTTGCCCTATTCAAATATTGCTCTAATATTGAATTATATTACGCGACACCTGCCACTTGTTACTTGCCACTTGCCACCTGGCCAATTGCCACTTGAGTTGTCATGAAAAATTCATTTAATTTAAGCGCAAAAAACAAAGCTATAAATGGCTGACAAGCGGAAGTCACACACACATACACACACACGCACACATGTGCATATACAGCGTTATGGCTGGTAGCATCAATTGTTACAGTTTAACTTTAACGGAAAACAAACAAGCTAACGTCGACCTCACATCGACAGCAACAACAACGACAACGACAGCAACAACAACGACAACGCCATTGACATTGCTCCTTTGTGGCTTTGTTTTTGCAGCTGCAACGTCGTTAAATGTGTGATGAAGTGAGACAGAGAGAAAGGACATGGCAAGTTGTTGCATTGTGCAGCATTTATGCATTTCTTCATAAAATGCATAACGCCAACATAAACTCCAATTAAGGGACAGATTTGCACAAGAGTTTTTCTATATTTACTATTTTATATATTAATATATCAGTTGTTGTCCACAAATATTTAAAATAAAATTAAATCGAGTGAAATATTAGTGTGCCTGAATTTTCAGTTAATTAATTTATGTGTGGTCTGGTAGCTCAGTGGTTAGAGTCGCCGACCTGTCACATAAGTAGAACTTCCAGTTTGAAAAAAGCTGGGTTCGAATCCCCCCGTCAATGTAGTCAAACATGTGTTTTTAAGTTCTTCGGAATGAAACGCAAAAATATATATACCTCCCGTCATATAAAAAAAAAAAAAAAAAAAAAAAAAATTAATTTATATTTAACTTAAAATTTTTTTGAATTACAAAAATTGTTTGGCATAAATATATTTTAAATCTTCAACAAAATTATGAATTGTTTGTATTGTAAAATAATAAAATCAATTTAATTCAATCAATTTAATTTAATTCAAATATTTTAACAATTTTTTAATTGGTTGCTAAATTTTGGGATCACCAAAAATTGTTCTTGGGCTTTTAGAGATTTGTAATTAATTTTATTTATTTTTTGAACGCCACTAAAAATAAAACAAAGTAAAAAAAATTAATAAGAATTAGCTTAGATTTGATATAAATATAAAATTGAAACTGAAAGGATACAAATTAAATGAAATATATAAATATATAAATACAAATTAAATTAAATATATTGTATAAATCTAATTAAAGTTTAATATTTAAATTTAATAATGCTTCAAAATGTTTGCTACAAATCTCTTTGGCTATATTTGGATTAGCATTAAACACAAACTCTGTTAACATTGTCTATTTACGTCTATTTATGCCTCTCCAGTGAATTGCAAACGGTTTAAAATGACAGTCGTCAGGGGCAGGAGCAAATCCCATATGGGAAGTTGTCTTAATATATTGTACTCCTCTTTATTATTATTTTGTGTACGAGCGGAAGCTAGCAAAAATAGCAATAGCATCGAGTCAACAGTTTTCCTTTTTACACACCCGGATTTTTAAAATAAAATCAAAAAACAGCAATAAGCAAACGAACAAACAAAACACATGAGTTCACCGAAAAACAAAACGGCAGAGTAAAATAAAAAGTCACACAAGCGTAGGTCAAATGCTTATCAAACGATGTCTCTCCAGAGCATTTGGCAAGCGATTAAAGATTGCCAGAGTCAGCCAGACAGATAGATTCTCACATAATGGCTCAAAGTTTGCCTCAAATCCGGTGCTAAGGGAATTTACGCACATTCGCATTTTTCGGGTTCAAAAAAGGAACTCTTAGTTAATAATGCGTGTGTGTGTGGGTGTGTGTAGGTGTGTGTAGGTGTAATATCGATTACAATTTAATCGCTCGCAGCTATTTTGCAAGTATCTTATGAAAGTCGACGGTGGCTAATTCATTTTGCCATTTTGCATTTTGCACTTTGCACTTTGCACTTTACCCTTTACAGAGGGCTGTCAGGCCTATGGCCATGTCTGCTATGGCGGCCATGGGAAGCGTTCCTTGAGCGCCGGCAATGCGGCGACCGCTGCCAATGCCAACGGTGCCCCCGGCCTCGAGCAGGAGTTTGTGCGTCCAAATGGACTACTGCCGATGCTGGCACCCAACGAACAACAGGCTGTGCCCGCCGTGCCCGATCCAGAGTTCGATGATTACCCCTCACGACAGATGCTCTACAAGATAATGAAGTCATGGGTAGGGAGCAAACCAACTCATCATTAATCAATATCCATAATATGCATAATTATTTAATTATACAGTTTAATCGGCCTCATCGACCTGTGCCTCGTCTGGCCGAACTGGATTATCCACTGTCCAATTCTGCGGAGAACTTCAACCGGGAACTGGCGATGAATGCACTGAACTAAGCTCAGCATTTGACTTAACAACCAAGAATCAAATGAATCACTTTCTTCAGCATCGCAAACCACAACAACAAGAGTAACAACAAAAAGAAAATAAAATAATATTGAATGTTTATTACAATGTTTCATAGGTGTCTACACATAGAGCAACAGAATTTTCGCTATTTGAAAATCGAAAATCATCTGAAATTTTTATGGGCTGGTAAAAATTTCAGTGTATACAAAAAAAAGCAGGCACAACTTACTAAATAAATTCAAAGGGAAAATGCAGTCGCAGTGTGTTTTTTATTGCTCAAATCAAATGTTTTGTTTGAAAACGGCGCAAGACTATATATACAGTCGAACTTCCCTAACTCGAACTTCCCTAACTCGAAGTTTCTCTAACTCGAACAAAATCGAGTGGCAATAGCGTTTACTAGGCAAATTCCATACAATTCTACTTCCCTAACTCGAACTTCCCTAACTCGAATTTCTCCCTAACTCGAACAAAAATATTGGCCCGTACTTCTGTAAGTCGAATTTTTCGGGAAAATCTCCAATAAAGTTTGAATTATTTTTTCTTTTCTGCTTTATGCTTTTGTTAACGGATCGTTTGGATATGTAATATTGATGTACATTAACATATGGTGATGTAATATGATAAAATATTGCATCAACAATTTTTTAGGCTTGTGAAATTGCTATAGGAAAGATGTTCTAAATGTACTTCTTTATCAGCGCACCAGCTCAATAATATTTATCAAGGCACCTGCACGTGTGTTCAAATTTTTATCTCTTTAAGAAATTTTTAAACTTATTTGTTAAGAAATTGAAAAGTGGATCAGTTTAAATTATATTAAAAAATGGAAAATTAATTATGTTATTTGATTCGGAAACGTCTTCTGGATACAGCAAAAGAACGATAAAACCTATTTTTGAGAACATCGACAGGTCTTGAACAAACTGAAATTTTTTTTGTTGAAAATAACAAGAAAAGTTTGCAATTTGAAATGTATCTATAAATGAATGAAATTGTAGTTTCATTTAAAAAAAAAAAAAAAAACAAATTCTCTAACTCGAAGTCTCCCTAACTCGAACTTTTTTCGTGGATAATGGTGATTCGAGTTAGGGAAGTTCGACTGTATGTACATATTTACATATTTATGTAGTTTATAAAATTATTTTTACGAAAAACCATATATAATTTCAAAATAATCCTGAATGTAGCACAAAGAGTCCCTAAATTTCTAACTATATTTAATTTGAAATGCAATTATAAACTGATCACAAGAGCTTTTATTGTATATATGTTTACGAGTATGTGGGTTATTAAATAAACTGAAATTATAAAAATAAAACTGCTTTCTTTTTTTTACTGAGCAAGAAATAAAGAAGTTATTAAATCTGCTGGTGTGCGGTTTGTTGTTTGAATTTGATTGGACAATTTAATCGTTGGATTGACTTTTTATCGATAACAGCAACGGCGCTTTGACTGTTTCAGTTGAGCATAACAGTGTATTAACATAAATGTTAAATAATTTACTTGCATATTGGCTTATACAAAAGTGCCTTACCAGTGCCAATTAATTAATAAGCTTAATTTCCTTTGTAGTTTTAGCATACCAAAGAAGTTATTCATTAAACGCTCCTATATCAGTCGCAGCAAGACAATAACAAATGTAACAGAGCTACAGTTTGGTAGCACTGCTATGTTATGATAACGTTGCTAAGTAGAGTTGGGCTCTTTAGTTCTATTTGCTGAATAAGTTCAGTCGCTCATTTTTCAGTTCAAAACTCAGAAGTATGTGAAATTAAAACATTGTTTCATGTAAAAAAGGAGGAAATTGAATTCAATCGGGGAGCTCCATGTATATAATTATAATTGTACTCCTATAGGAAATTAAAATTATTTTTAAGAAATTACTGACTAGAAATTACTAATCGATTTAGTTCATGATTGACTGAATTAGTTCATTCGTTCATTTGAGCGAAACGACACAGCTCTATTTATTACTGTTTGCAGATTGAAAACAACACAACACGTGCTCGTAAACATGAAAAGTGCGACAAATTATTGAAAACATATATAAAAAGACTGTTTAAGAGTGAATAAAAATGACGCATCTGCGGGAAGAGGACACCTCGGCAACGGACGACGAGCCGCGGGCCGTAGTTAAGGAGAGCAGCAAGATATTCCGCCGTAATCGGGCGCTGGGCTATGTGAGCAACCAGGTGCCGGCGGTGACGCGCTACGTGCAGCGTCGCCGGGACACGCTGCTGATCACCTGCATCGGCCGCTCCTTCCAGGTGTACACGGCGAGTCACATGCGTCTGCTGCACGTGAGCGGGCTGCATCCGGACGAGATCACGGCCATGGCGACGGACAGACAGCACACGTACACGGCCAGCAACAAGTGCATCTACGCCTGGCGGGCGGGCAAGCACATCCGCCATGTGTATCGTGGCCATGAGCGCGACGTGCACATCCTGCTGCCCTTTGGCGGGAATCTGATTGCCGTGGATCGTGCTAATGTGCTGAAGGTGTGGAACATTAGCACCGACGACGTGTATCTGGATGTGCCCTTCCAGGCCGATGAGTTCCAGATCACGGCGCTGGCCCATCCGCCCACGTACATCAACAAGATCGTGCTGGGCTCCCAGCAGGGTCAGCTGAAGATCATGAACATCAAGAAGAACAGCATCCTGTGCACCATCAATCGTCACCAGAGTCGCGTGACGTGTATTGAACCAGCGCCAGCCTTGGATGTGGTGGCTGTCGGACATGGAGATGGCTCCGTCATTGTGCTCAACCTGAAGTTCGACACGGTGCTGGTGGCCTTCAAGCAGGACTGGGGCATGGTCACCAGCTTGACCTTTCGCACGGATGGACCCCCGATCTTGGTGTCCGCCTGCAGCAACGGGTACATGGCCTTTTGGAATCTGGAGGATCGCAAGCTGGCCGGCCAGCTGCAGGCGCACGAGGAGGAGGTAACGACGGCCATCTGTCTGCCCAGTGAGCCGGTCGTCTTCACCACATCCCCGGACAACTCGATGAAACTGTTTGTGTTCGACATGCCCGACGGCGGAGCTCGGCAGCTGCGCATCCGCGAGGGTCACACGAAGCCACCGCTGTGCATCCGCTACCACGGCGGATCGGGGGTGTCCATACTGTCGTCCGGGGAGGACAGCACACTGCGCGTCTTCTCCACCATCTCGGAGTCGCTGAACAAGAGCATGGGCAGAGCCACCTACAATCCCAAGGCGACCAAGAAGAAAAGTAAATAGAGATGCAGTCTGTCATGGAGCTCTGTAATCTAATCCTCAATTATTTATCCCACACAGATCGCTTCCAGTTCGACAAGTTCAGTATGCCGCCCATTCTGGAGTTCACCTCGGACACGACGCGGGAACGGGAGTGGGACAACATTGCAGCCATACACGCGGGTGTCATCCAGACCACCACCTGGACATTCAACAAGAGTCGCATGGGCGAGCATCGTCTGGTGCCGGAACAGTTCCAGAACAAGAATCGCAGCAACTTTCAGAGCGAGACGACTTCGATCATCTTGACGACGTGCGGGAACTTTGTCATCATTGGCTACAGCAGTGGGCATGTGGAGCGCTTCAACATCCAGTCGGGATTGCATCGCGGCAGCTATGGAGCACCTGGCACAGCACATGACGCCGCTGTCCGAGGATTGGCCAGCGACAATCTGAATCAGGTTGTGGTCTCCGGCTGCACCAAGGGACATGTGAAGTTCTGGATGTTCAAGGGCAAAGGTAAGTGTGTCTTGCCAAGATTACTGATCAACCAGACAGCAGCTCATCATTCTGATTCTCCCGCAGCTGAGAAGCCACTGGCAATCTTGCGTCTGGCGGACGGAGTTGCCCTGATGCGTCAGCATCGCGAGAGTTCCATGCTGGCCATCGGCCTGGAGACCTTCAAGGTCTATGTGGTGGACATGAACACGCGCGTGATTGTGCGCAAGTTCCTCGGACACACGGCGAAGCTCAACGATCTGGCCTTTAGTCCGGACAGTCGCTGGCTCATCACAGCGGCCATGGACTCCACCATCCGGGTGTGGGACATTCCCTCCTCGTACATGATCGATCAGTTCCGTGTGGAGCGTCCTTGCATCTCGCTGAGCATGTCGCCCAGCGGCGATTTCCTGGCCACCGCCCACGTCAATCTGCTGGGCATTTATCTGTGGGCCAACAAGACGCTATTTAACCAGGTCTCGTTGCGCTCCATCGATCCCAACGAACCTGCTCCGTATGTGGGCCTGCCCTCCAATATGTGCGATGCCATGGATCTGGAGGACGCAATGCAGGAGCTGGGAATCGATGATGACGACCAAGAGGACAGTGCTGAGCTGGGCGAGGAGATCGATGCCAAATACGAAACGCCCAAGCAACTCGACTCCGAACTGATTACACTGTCGGGTCTGGCCGCATCCCGTTGGCAGAATCTGCTCGACTTGGAGTTGATCAAGCGACGCAACAAACCGAAGGCACCGCCCAAGGCGCCCAAGCAGGCGCCCTTCTTCCTGCCCACGGTCTCGGGTCTGGAGATGCGCTTCGATGTCAATGGCAATGCGCCATCGGGCAACGATGGATCCAAGCTGCTCCAGGTCACGTCGCTCAACAATCTGACCGCCTTCGGCAAGCTGCTCGAGGCAACGGCAGCCGACAAGGAGTTCGAGTGTGCCGCGAAGCACATCACCCAGTTGGGTCCCTCGATGGTGGACTTTGAGATCAAGTCCCTGCATCCAGATGCCGGTGGCACCATGCTGGCCATGATGCAGTTCCTCAAACTGATCGAGTTTATGCTGAGCACCAATCTGGACTTTGAACTAGCCCAATCCTATCTGAGCGTCTACCTGCGCTCACACGGCCTCAGTCTCACCGAATCCCCACAGCTCGTCCAGTCGCTGCGCAGCGTCGCCAAGGCGCAGGAGGCAGCCTGGCAGCGCATTGAAAGCAAGCTGATTTACGGCACTGGCGTGGTTGCTGCCCTGCGAAACTTTGCGCCCTAATTTCCTTATATCAATATTTATATTTGTAGTTAACATTTACTGGTTTTGTAAATAAATTTGCAACAAATTTTAAAAGTCAACTCGATTCAGCAACAGTGATGTAAAATATTTTCCGGAAAAAAAGACAAAACGGCCACAGAAAACAGGGAAAAAAAAGCTGAAAAGGACAGAAAAACAGACCAAATTTTTGTTTCCTTTTTTTTGGTGGAAATTTAAATGTTTTAAGGCAGCGGTGGGCACTCAGTGGCTCCGGAAGCAGCGACTGCTTCCAACTATTTTTCTGCCTATTCGGCACCGTGAAGTCGGACAAAAGACTCGCTGTTGATGTTGTAGTTTTTATGGTTGTGCTCCCGAATTCAAATTTCGTGCCCACAGCTGTTTTTAAGCCTCTTCAATGATTTTTTTTCGACATTTTCTTTGTCATTGCCCATGGTGCCTATCATCTTTAGGTATTTGCAACCGCATCTGCACAAGATAAAATATACATATGCATATAATTGAAAAATTGTATAATAAATACATTTACCTAATTGTCAAAATAACATTTAATGTGTCTATTTCTTGACTGTTTCCAATTAAGTTTTTACCAAACTAACTTGGCTAAAAACCCTGTCCACTTTTCTGCACTCGACCATGGCAACGATAGACGAGTCAGAGCGAAAGTTACCACTTTTGAAAAAGGGTCATTGCCTGCAGAGTTTCGATATTTGTGTGCTTCGGACCAAAATTTTTACGTATTTTCAACATTCTCCCATTTTAAAAGGCTAATTTTTGTGTACAGGCCCTCTAGTACTGGAAACTAGTTCGCAACTGGTGAAATAACTACTTACTAGGAAACCACATCTACTTACTTTGCTAACCCTAAGCAATGCGTTTCATCATTTCGTTTTTTGTATGAAATGTCCGCAAAAAGGGTCAATCGCCACCACATCGTTTACCGCGAATTAGTGAAGTGGGTACCCATCGAAAGAGTACTTACATGGGTACCCATGAAAAGGGTACTTACATGGGTACTCATGAAAAGGGTACTGAAAAATCACAATAGTTTTTGTGAAAAACGAAAAATGGTTGAGACGCGTTTAAATTTATTTTAATAATTAATTGGCCAACTCGACGACGAGACAAATGACGATGCGAACAGTTCGATGGTATGCGACAACTAACTTTAATACTTCATAATTCTCTCTCTATCCTATCTTAAGCTAGTGTGGCGAAACGGGGCGAATTCGACAAATGCAACGAAAAGAGAGCTTTATTGCGCTCCCGCTTCGCCCTAAATCTAACTTACACGCGATCTCTTAACATGAGACTTATATTGCGTACCCATGCTTCGTCCTAAAGTACCTAACTTACACTAGACTTCATGAAGGTACTTACATGGGTACCTATCAGTGGTGTCAGACTAGGTACTTACAGGGTACCCATGAAAAGGGTTGGTCATAAGATGTAAAACCCATGGAAAGGGTACTTACAGGGGTACCCATGAAAAGGGTACTTACATGGGTACCCATGCTAGGGGTGGTGATAAGAGTACCCATGGAAAGGGTACTTACAGGGGTACCCATGAAAAGGGTACTTACATGGGTACCCATGCTAGGGGTGGTGATAAGAGTACCCATGGAAAGGGTACTTACAGGGGTACCCATTAAAAGGGTACTTACATGGGTACCCATGCTAGGGGTGGTGATAAGAGTACCCATGGAAAGGGTACTTACAGGGGTACCCATGAAAAGGGTACTTACATGGGTACCCATGCTAGGGGTGGTGATAAGAGTACCCATGGAAAGGGTACTTACAGGGGTACCCATGAAAAGGGTACTTACATGGGTACCCATGCTAGGGGTGGTGATAAGAGTACCCATGGAAAGGGTACTTACAGGGGTACCCATGAAAAGGGTACTTACATGGGTACCCATGCTAGGGGTGGTGATAAGAGTACCCATGGAAAGGGTACTTACAGGGGTACCCATGAAAAGGGTACTTACATGGGTACCTATGCTAGGGTGGTGATAAGAGTACCCATGGAAAGGGTACTTACAGGGGTACCCATGAAAAGGGTACTTACATGGGTACCCATGCTAGGGGTGGTGATAAGAGTACCCATGGAAAGGGTACTTACAGGGGTACCCATGAAAAGGGTACTTACATGGGTACCCATGCTAGGGGTGGTGATAAGAGTACCCATGGAAAGGGTACTTACAGGGGTACCCATGAAAAGGGTACTTACATGGGTACCCATGCTAGGGGTGGTGATAAGAGACCATGGACTTACAGGGTACCATGAAAAGGGTACTTACAGGGGTACCCATGCTAGGGGTGGTGATAAGAGTACCCATGGAAAGGGTACTTACAGGGGTACCCATGAAAAGGGTACTTACATGGGTACCCATGGAAAGGGTACTTACAGGGGTACCCATGAAAGGGTACTTACAGGGGTACCATGCTATGGTATAAGAGTACCTGGAAAGGGTACTTACATGGGTACCCATGCTAGGGTGGTGATAAGAGTACCCATGGAAAGGGACACAGGTACCCATGGGTACTTACATGGGTACCATGCTAGGGGTGGTGATAAGAGGTACCCATGTGGACAAGGGTACCATGAATTCTTACGAGGTGGTGATAGAGTACCCATGGAAAGGGTACTTCAGGGGTACCCATGAAAGGGTACTCATGGGTACCCATGCTAGGGGTGGTGATAGGAGTACCCATGGAAAGGGTACTTACAGGGGTACCCATGAAAAGGGTACTTACATGGGTACCCATGCTAGGGGTGGTGATAGGAGTACCCATGGAAAGGGTACTTACAGGGGTACCATGAAAAGGGTACTTACATGGGTACCCATGCTAGGGGTGGTGATAAGAGTACCCTGGAAAGGGTATTACAGGGGTACCATGAAAAGGTACTTAATTACCCATGCTAGGGGTGGTGATAGGAGTACCCATGGAAAGGGTACTTCCAGGGGTACTCTGAAGGGTACTTACATGGGTACCCATGCTATGGGTGGTGATAGAGTCCATGGAAAGATTAAGTTGTAGCTACGAAAATGTACTTTACATTGTCCATGCTATGCGTTGTAAATGTGTCCTAGAAACTTAAAAAGCTAGATTCTTATCAAATTTATATTTTGTTATTTGAAAGTTGTTTTACTTTGTTACTATTAATTACTTAAATGTTAAATTCTATTATTCATTTATAAGTTTTGTTATAGTTTTTCATCTTGTTCTTTTGCAGCTTGCAAGGCTTTTCTCAATGTGTCCTCAGCTGATCCAGTCCCTTCGACCAAATTAATTGCATCTTGGAAAAAAAAGTAAAATGAAATTCGATTAGTTTTGAATTAATATCTAAATCAATTAAAAAATTAATTTATGCTAAAAAAATGTATTTATACATGCCCAACAACTTTTAAAATAAATTTAATAAAACCTACCAAGCAAGACTCCATAAAAACTGCTTTCGTTTTTTAAAGCAGCTTTGCCTTGAACGCCATTAACATTATACGCCAATACAACTGCATTGGAAAGAATATTTTTAAGGTTCTTCAAAATTCCACCTTGCGTTATGAGTATCCTAATTGCATCAATCTGTAAAAAAGAAATAAGAATTTGACTAACAGGAGAATTTTTGACTGAATCCATACTAACATAAAGCTCTCGGTTTGTATTGTTGATTTCCATGTTCATAAGGTTAAGATCCTGCACAGTCTGTATCGGGAATCTTATGGCCACTGCTTATCCTTGCCCTTGTTTCTTAGTCATCCCCTTGATAGTGGCTGTTTGCTCCGAGGCAGCTTCCACAAGCTATTACATATGATTTATAGAAAATATAACATATGAATATATAAAATATTTGTAAATATATTAATGTGTGCATATTTGATAGTGGGCTCAATAATCAAACTTATACCTCTTAAAAATTGAATTTCTTTCACAAGATCGTCAACTTTCTCCTGCGTTATCTTCGTCTCAGCTGAAAGTAAAAAAAAAAATATTTTTAGATTAGATTAATTTAAATAATTTATCGCAGCACACTTACCACGTGAGGAACGAACTTCTTCTACCAACTGAAACACAATTTGCTCAAGGCGCTCGATTTTTTCTGAGCAGTTGCAGGAAGACTTTAGGTCTAAAATATAAAAGATTTAAAAATTAATTTATTTTCTTATCAATTTATATATATTTTGATACTTACGATTATTAGGCAACTCCAGTCGCTTAATTTTTCTTTCCGGACTGCCCGCCATGTTATTAATTAAGAATTTAAATTTATTCTAAAATAATATCACTTATAGTTTTAAGTGGTTTGTGCTATCCAATTGCAAGTCAAGAAATAAGGTAAGTTTTGAAAATGAAAAGTACGACAATTTACTCAATTATCAATATGGTGTAGTAAAGGCATTATTATAATATCATTTAAAAAAGGGATGACGACCGCCTTAGAAGTCATTCCTTTTGCATTAATGTGCTCCCTTTAAAAATTATAGATTTATTACTTTTTACTGGGCCTGATCTAGGTATGACGGGTGCATACGTCTCTTCGTGTATTCTCCTGTGAATTTGCTCTAAAATTTGAGTTGGCTTACGGACGTATTTTTTTAAATGTTGTAAATAATTTTCAAAGGCATATGCAGAACCGTTAACTGGATCGCCCACCTGCTCCATTGTTTGTTGCACATGGAGTAAGCTGTGAATATTATAAGACACACTATTTTCACCAAATATAATTGGAAAATTTTCAACAAAAAGCTGCAACATGCGCTGACAGGTTTCCAAATTTGATTCTCTGTGGTATGGGCAGCATAGCATTCTGTACGCGCAATGCAGTAACATAAATTCGTAGTATTGGTCGTCAGATAATTCATTTTTAAATTCAAAAATTCCTGTGTATAGTAAAAACTGTATAAATTCTGTCGCTTTCCATTTTGAGAGTTCATTTAATGATCTTGGCTTCCTTGCAAATTCCCTAGGCATTTTTTTTTACGTATGTCAATTAATTTTTGAGATATATTATTTTTTTTTTCCTTAGTTAATTTATTATTTGTCTTATTAGTTATTAATCTGTCAAGAAATTTCCGCATGACTCCCAAATCGATTAAGTGCATACAGTCTAATGGAATTTGGGTAACCATTTTAACATTTAACTTTTCAAAAGGTGACATTTTTGTCAAATATTGGGTTGTGTGGTGATCGGAATATTTTCTATTTTTAAAGTCCTCGTCTGTTATTAAGTCTCCACTTTTCTTTTTATATGTTAATATACCATTAATTTTTTTACCGACTTGAATACATTTTCAGCATCCATGCGATGATGTGTGTCCAGGAGTCCCACTGACGTAAGCCCTGGCAGGGGCATCCCAAACAATAGCCCTAAGTTCTGTTTCCCTGTGCCCGTCGTCGGTCTCAATTCCAAATTGCAGCAAATTCTTTAGCTCGCAAGTAAATTGGCAAAGAAATTCATCGCAACTATAGGGCTTGGATTTACCCAAAAATATTCCAACAGGCACAACTGGTGAATTTTGAACATGTCAATTTTATTAAAATGGGCCAAAGTTGTAAGTTGGAACTTTTAAACAGAGGAATGCCATCAATGTTTATGTCAATAATGAGGTTGTCAATTAAAATTAATTGAAGTCAAAATTTTATTTAATTGTTTTTTTATGCCAATGTGTAAATAATGGCCATCATCGATTCGTGTTATTTCTGCTTTGCTTGGCGAAGTGTATTTGTAAAATGGGGCGACATCTAAATTATTTTTTTTAATATACGAACTAAATCAATTGCGCAGTCACGGGTTGGCCTATGTTTTAAAAGCCACCCTTTTAAGTTGTCATTTAAATTATTATTATTATTATTGTCACTTTCGTTATTTCTGACACTGCCAATATTATTTAAATTTATTGTTTCCTCGACCACTTCCATTTTAATTTCACTGGCATTATTTCCTTGTTGTTCTCTTTCTAGCGCATTTACTTCTGGTGTGACACAGTTTAACTTGTCCATATATTTTTTTCTGTTGCTGTTTGATTCTTCGTAAGTGCCTTTCACTATACATATTGTGTTTTTAATTAGAGTAATATAGTATTGTCGTAACTTTATTGTTAATTTATATAAGGATAAAGTCACTTTATATTGTTCAATTAATATTTATTTATTTTTTTAATACTCGCTCACTGCACGAACTGTATTTGCGCTTGAATTCTGCCTTGACAACTTGACAACTGCAATTCTCTCACAATATTGGTTAACCGGCAAGCGCAGCAGCGTTCGATCTTTGCATAAGCGGAAAGTAAAACGAAAACAAACGGTACTAGCATCACAATTGTTTTTGTAAATTCATAAACAAACAGCGACAGAAAGCATATTCGAAGATATGTTTTTCGGTCACCTATGCCCTGTTTCCGAATTGACAAAAACAAATGTCATGTTAATCCGTTACGTTTCTTTTTCGCTTTCGAGCGCATATATTTTTTTACTCGGTGGTACAACGTTCGCTTACCATAGGGTCAGTAAAGTAAGTACCCGTGAACTGGGTGGTTCGGCGTTCGCTTACCATAGGGTCAGTACTGGGGTAAGTAGTTCAAGCATGGCCAATCGACACCTCCATTTTCAAAAAGTTCAAAAAATGACAGTATAGAAACCTTTTTTGATTTAATTTAATTGAATCTAAAAAAAGACAGATTTTCGGATAAATGTTTGATATTTTTCCCGGCTAAAGCGGTTAAAAACCAGACTAATCTATCCGAAAAAAGGCCAAATAGGCATCACTGTTCATCAAATGGGGCTAATTGTTTAAGCGACCATTGAGTTTATATATTGATTATATATCCCCGATACCTTCCAATAACAATAATAATGTGTAACAAGTTTGAAGTTGAAATTGTGTATTAATTATTTTATTTGTTATATCCGTTTAATCTAACGCTTTTATTTATGCTGGAATTAAATAACTTAAAACTTGATCTTAGACGCGCGCTATGTTTTCGCGGACTTTTATATGCGGTTCTAGTGGCCACTGAATTAAAGTTTTCTATTTATTTGTGGATTCTCATTGTGAAAATGTTCAACTCAACATAAACGGAATTAAACAATTTGCTTTTAATTAATTATGTAGTTGTTTGAACCACGCGTTAAATGTAGTGCATAATTTGATAAGTATTTATACCTATATATATTTATATATCATCATAGTTTTGCATATCTCGTAGTCTGAAGAGCATCTCGGATCCGAAGCCATGTAACTTTTAATTTGTTTTTATCAAATTTCGGGGTTGAGTTTGGTTTTTGTTTTTTTGTGGTCTTCCGTTTAGTGTTTTTTGCGAGCGTTATTTTATGTATCTTTTCTTTTTTTGGGTAATACAATGGATGCAAAAGCCACTATAAACTGTTGGTAATGGTATAGTGGTTGTTGTTGTAGTTGTGCTAGGTGTTGTTGTTGTTGTTGTCCCCACGGGAATGGGGTCTAGACGATTTGATTTTGGTTACAATTACAATATTTATCCAGGACGAGGGGTTCGTACTACAAATCGCCTGGGTTGGTTGCAGGGTTCTTGTTTATGTGTGTTAATGTTAAAATGTAGGCCGCTTAACTGGATGTGCACTGTTGGACGCGGGGGCCATCCTGGTAGCCACCATCGTCCTCATCGTAGGCCATGCGCTGGTGTTGCTGGCGACGTTGTTTCGGATCAAAGTCCTCCTGCAAGAATAAAGGTAATAAGTTTAATGTCTCTTGGAAATACCTAAAGTAGTTTAAGACTTACCAAAACTGTATGCTCTGCATCAACTGGAATGTCAATCTCGGGTGCCGGTGGCAAGCACTGCTTAAGCGTCGGTATAACTGAGGGACTGATCACGTCGGGGAAGATGACCTCAAACTGTATGATCAGTGTGCCCTTCTCCATGGGATTCTTGAATATGGGCATGCCCTCCTCGGCGATGCACTTGGTCATCTCGTGTCGTATAACTTCGCCGGGCTGCGTGGCGACCAACAGATCGCGATCGTCCAGTGTCTTGACAATGCGCTGGAAGCCGCACAGCGCCTCCACCAGCTGCAGTGGCATCTTCATCATCAGATCTGTGCCCGCATGCACAAACGTCGAATGCTCCTTCTCATCCAATAGTATAATGATATCACCCGGTTGAGATTCGGGCTCGTGATCGCCCTCGCCTGTAAATACTATCTTCTGGCCATCTCGCATGCCCTTCTCAATGTGCACCTCCAGCACCTTGCGCTCCCGCACCGTCTTGCGTCCGTTGCAGTTCTTGCAGCGATCCTTCTCCTGTATGCACTCACCGGTGCCGGAGCACTTCCGGCACACCTGCTCGATATGCTGCACAATGCCAGGAGCAATCTGTTGCACTCGGGACTCGACGCCATTGCCGCGGCACTGGGTACACTTCTCTATGCTGCCCTTCTTGCCGCCTCGGCCCTCGCACTTGTCGCAAATCACGCTCTTCTGTAGCTGCAGCTTGCGCGTGGCGCCATTGTACAGCTCCTCCAGCTGCACGGACATTTGGTGGACCACATCCTTGCCGCGACGCTCGCGACGACGCCCACCGCCGCCGCCGCCCATGCCGCTCATGCCAAAGAACTTCTCAAAGAAGTCCATGGGATTGCGGAAGTCACCCGAGTCCGCGCCGCCCTTCTTGATGGCCGCCTCGCCGCCCTCGTCGTACACCTGACGCTTGTCCGCGTCGGAGAGCACCTCGTATGCCTGCGAGATGGCCTTGAACTTCTCGCCCTCGTTGGGATTCTTGTCGGGATGGTATTTGAGGGCCAGTTTCCGATAGGCCTTCTTCAGCTCATCGGGTGTCGCGTTGGGCTTCACGCCCAGCAGATCGTAGTAGCCTGTTTCCTTAACCATTTTAGCTGTTGATTTTTAGACTGCAAGACAATTGAAATACAATTGATAAACGTTCAATTACAAATGCATTTGTTTGTTTGTGCGTATCAATTTTGCTTCCGGGTAGCTACATTTCAAGGTCAGCTGCTAGCTAATATATGAGACTTTTGCGTCGGCAGGAACCACGTTTTCTATCTATTTTCTCTATTTTTCACTGTTCGTCGTGCCGACTACATTTAAAATGACGACGAGCAGCTGACGCTGCCCCGTTCTCGCTCGCACTCGCACCCACCATTCATTGGCATACAATCGCACTGACGCAGACACACTTACACACACGTGTACACACACAGCCATACATAAACTTCTAGAAAATTTCGTCAGCGCTACGCAGCCCTGGTCGCCGTAACCGTTGCCCCTGCGCGAACATCAGCACAAAGCAGACAAACGATAATGAAAAAAAAAACGCACCAACACAATGACAAAGTGAAAAAGCAACGTGCAAAAAAAACGCTATAGAATTTTCTATTGATTTATGTGCGATTTTTCATAGGGCCCTGCCAATTGTGCAACATGCAATCACCAAAAATATATATTCCACACACACTTATACACATAATGTGTACATACTTTTGGCTAAAACATGTGCCGCGCAGGACGCTGCGTCAGAGAAATATTAATTGGGGTAGAAAGAAAGAAAGAGACGAGTGAAAGAAAATTTTGCTGTCACCATCAGCTGAATCGATTTTGCCAAATGTTCGATTTTGCCTAGTAACATTGCACTTGCAGATTGTACAATAAAGAAAAAAAATAATTACCCCTGATTACTTAACAAAGAGTGGACAAAGCGAAGTCTGCTAAATACACACACAATGCTAAAGGCTAGAGAAATTATTAGTCAGTTTTGCAAATTAGTCTCACCTTTTTTTTTAGCAGAACTTCACTGAGTATTCGAGTAATTTGTTCAAATAGTTAATATATATGTATACCGTTTTTCAGTACGCTTTAATAATTACACTTTACTACAATTTTTAATCCTATATCGAATACTTTTCAGCAGCCTACTCGCTTTACGAATAAAATGAATGCGCCACGCTTGTTGTAGATACGTGATGCCACCTTGGTTTGAACCGAAAGAATCAAAGATGATGAGCTTGTTTTAGTGGTTCGGGAATTTTACATGAATTTCAAAGAACATAAATTAAAAATTGAGTCTTTTGAAGTTAAGCAAACAAATTTAATTATCAATAAAAATTCTTGCACTTTTTAACTGATTCACACTGAAAGATATACAATAAAATAGGTTTTGTAAGGATTTTTAGTTCTTAGTGTTGCCAGAAAGCGACTGAACTTGTTAAGTGACTCACGAACGTACCCTAATCAGCTGGGTATTTTTATTATGGTTGATAATATACTTAAGTTAGCTAACAAAAGAAAAGGTAAATTTGTAACTATTTGGTGAAGTTATAAATAATACATTAAACCCACCTTGTAAGATAATTTGTTTAACCACTAAGAAAATAACCTATAGAGAACCCATCCTATACAACTGAAATGTCACAGAAAAAATGCTTGCGAAGCGTCCACCGCGAAGTGTTACCGATCTGGCAATATTGTTTGAGTGTAATTTATAAAAATTAAGGGTGTTGTTTTGAATAAAATAATGTGGGTTAAAAGTTTTAAGGGTAGAGGGTATTTCATATTTCACATGTTTTATTTTCGCAAGCAACGGCCCCAAAAATAGAATCGCTTCTCTTATAAATTCCACTATAACAATATTGCCAGATCGGTAACACTTCGCGGTGGACGCTTCGCAAGCATTTTTTCTGTGACATTTCAGTTGTATAGGATGGGTTCTCTATAGGTTATTTGCTTAGTGGTTTAACTTAACGCGAATTACACTAAAGATGCAGCCCTGAGAAATATGAATAGTCTGGCAGCGTCAAATATTTTTTTCGATATGGCTACACTTTATCAACAGATGTTTTAAGCGGCCTGGTGTTATTTAACTCCAAAATACAACAATTTGTAAAAATAAGAAGCTAAATAAATATACATTTATTATGAGGCACGTTCAATTCCTGGCCCGCACAGTGATGGTGCAAAACAACAATGTGGAGGAGGCGTGTCGTCTGCTGAACCGCATTCTCGGCAAAGAGGAAATCTTTGATCAATTTCGCCGCACGCGTTTCTATGAGAAGCCCTACCAGGTGAGTAAACAACACTCGCTACTAATGCCGAAAGTCAATTTAATATAATTTTCCCTTTCATAGGTGCGCCGTCGCGTCAATTTTGAAAAGTGCAAAGCCATCTATAACGAAGATATGAATCGCAAGATTCAGTTTGTTCTTCGCAAGAATCGTGTTGACCCCTTCCCCGGCTGCAGTTGAATCATAATAAGCTCTGTTCTCTTCATTAATCATATTAAATAAAAGAAGCATTAGTTAAGAAAGTGACAATGTGAAATATTCTTCAAAACAGTGTAACAGTTTTTTAATTGGACCCAATTATAAATATCGAGCTTTAGTCCTGTCACAACATTGGGGTTATAGAGCTTTAACTAAAGAGCGAGCTTTTTGCAGCAAAGCCAATTTGCAAATCGTCGCTCGGGTCAGAGTCTTGTCTGCTTTCGTGCGGTTAGGACGCGCTTAGAATATTATACAAAAATAAGGTACATATTTAAATATTAATAAATTTTATTATTGAAATAATTAGTGGTCGTTCCAACGTAAATAATAAAAAACTAAAGCATACTTATGAGAGCTCCCAAATTGCCTGCTATTGCAGCAAAAGCAAAAGTTGTAGGAAAGTTTGCTCTATTAGTTGCACTTGTGTGTGTTCACATACATATGTACATATGTGCATGTGTATTTATATTCAGCACAATTGGGCTAATATATTGCATCTGCAGCGCCACTTAATAACGACGGCAATGTAAGATGGCTTAGAACGTGCTCAAGTGCTCCCAAATGCATCGATAATTGGCTTCTGAGGCCAATCTATTCTATTCAATTTACTGCCAAAGGGCCTGACTCTTAATGTGTGTGCGTGAGTGTGGCGCAATAAGTGGGTGGTGGACATACGCACACATATAAACATATACATATGCAAACAACAGCAAAAAGTTCACTTCACATCAAAGTTAGCATGTTCTGTTTCTTCGGCCTCTGCTGTCGTTTCCATATTCCCCGTCTCCCATTCTCTATTCTTTCCATTGACAAGTGGCAAGCTTGCTCCTATTCCTTGTTGTTTTGTTGTTGTGTGTTCTGCTTTGGTTTCGCTGTTTAGCTTTACTGCCGCTGTTTTTATCGATTTCTTGTGTTATTTTTAGCATTATTTATGTGTATGTGCTTCCCCATTGGGCCGTTACACACACACACACACACTAACGCATTTGAATATTCTTTTATGTAAAAAATCCATTTGCATGTAATCGAATTTTTGGCAGATAATCAAATCTATTACGTCTAATGTCACTTGCAGTTTATTTCGATTCATTTCAGAGGTTACGTTGGAAATTATGTTCGGGAACAGTTTCGTGGCCATTGTCCTGGTGGCCAGCTGCAGCCTGGCACACGCCTATCCAGCTCTCTTGCCATATATCTATAGTAAGTTTTTGATTTTTTAATTAGATTAATATCAGGAATTAAAACCGAATCGAGCATCGGTTTCAGTTACGGTTTCGGTTATGTTCGCTTTTATGTTTTCCGTTATCGGTTACGCAAAATCTTTCAATAAAGGTTTCGTAACGGTGAACCGGTTTTTGTATGTTTCGGCTCACAAAAAATTTTTTTTTGCAGAAATAAAATAATACTAATAATTAATGTTTCATTTAAACATTTATTTCACATATTCTTCAGTTTGATGTAGTTTAGTTACACTTTTAAAATTTTAATATTTATTTTATCAAATTAATTTTATTTGCGTTTATTCAGTACTATAAAAATTCGATCATGAATATCACAAATAAAAAATCTAAATTTAACAAAGGAAAATTTAAGTCAAAAATCAAAATTTAAAATGAAAAATATAATTTTGTTGGATGTATGAAAACCCGAATTTTTCCTTTATAAATGAAACGGTTACTGAGCGGTTATTTCGGCTTACAGAGTTTCGGCTTAAAGGTTTCGATCTAATGATAATTCTCTTTTTTCCGTTACGGTTTTAAATTTCAATCGGTTGAAGGTCACAGTTTCGGATGATGATTTAATTCCTGAATTTAATTAATATTTATATTTATTTCATAAATATTTTAATTGATGGTATCCAACAGATCCGTCTAGTGTGCATCTGGATAAGCGCAGCGACATCAGCTTTCCACAGATCGAAGACGATGTTGGGGAACTAGATCAGCTGCGGAATGAGCCGCAGCCTGTCGTGGGAAAGAGACAGCACGATGGCAGCACCGCCCGTACGACAACGACCACGACAAAGGAAAGCGTGGAGAAGGAGCCAATCAGCAAGGAGCAACAAGCGCCCGTCCATCTAATCCCCGACTTGGAGCGTCAACTGGAGGTGGCCACGCCACTGATGTCGATGTCGACCACGACGACGACAAGTACATCGGCCACAACCACGACGGCGGCCTTTAAGGACGACAGCGAGCGATCGCAGCTGGAGGAGCCGAAAACGGCGACGAAACCAGCACAAGACCAGGGACCACATGCCAAGGTAAAAGCCAAGCCCATCTCTGTGCCTGTCCCATAGTTATAGTTATTGCTTGTAAACATCATATGTGTCTTTTAAAATATATCAAAGTGTATATCCACGAAACCACCCAAAAATCAACAGGCATTTTACGGTGCAGCTCGTCTAGCATTTGGTCAGAATCCAGAGGTGTTACCAACATCCTCTACATCCACTACAACCACATCCACAACCGCATCCACATCGACGTCGTCGAGCACAACGACAACTACTCCAGCACCACCTCCAGCCACCACAACAGCAGCAGAAGCAGAAGCAGCAGCAGCACCACCAGCAGATCCCGTAGCTCCCGAGAGCGAATCCGAGCCTGTTGTGGATGTGGCAGGCGAGCCAACAGAGAATGCCGGCACAGAAGATGTGGAACTGAACAAATCGCCAGCGGCTCATCGTGATCACGATATCAACAAGGAGACCATCGGTGACATACTCATTGACCAGCTTGAGGCGGTGGCCAAGACCACCGAGCGAAGATCCAGCATGCCCCATCTCACGGCCAAGGTTCTTATGACAACTCAGAATCCATAACATCGATTGGCAATTGAATTGGCTGACCCAAATAAATTATTGTATTTAATCCACACGACATTTATGTAGAATTCGCCACTGGACTTTTAAGCTTTAATAACTTTTCACTTGAACAAATCTGTTTCTATCTTTCAGACGGCTTCGAGTCTGCTGCGTAATCCAAATGGACAATATTCCTCCTTCGATATGGCGCAGTATGTGTTCTGGACGGGCGATGAAACGGGCGTGGCCCGAGCAGTCGAGGAACTGATTGATGAGAACTTGGTAACTTTTTATGTCTAAGAGTTCCCTGAAATACTTTCTGATATTCTGCAATTTTGTTTATAGATTACCCGTGAGAGTGCGCTGAAATTCTTGCGCGACATTCGTCTGGGCATTGAGTTCTTGCAACGCTCCTATGCCAATCGCATCTTTCCCGAGGAGCTGCGCCAGAATCACCTGAAGCGCAGTCCACCCAGCACCACAACGACAACATCCACAACAACCACAACCAGCACCACCACAGAGAAGCCACCCTTGCCATACATCCACTTGGAGAATGATTCCGAGGGCGGAGTAACGCCAGAGATTGGTCGAGCCAAGGCCTTGGACAGTTTTACATTCTGGAACAAGCTCAAGGCTCTTGAAGGCGAAAATCCGCAAGATCTAACTGATTATGATGATACCATGGGTCGGGCCAAGATCGTCGAGTACTTGTACAACGAGTACAGCCTAGAGGAAATACTCTACAAATTGGCCAAGGTAAGAAAGTTGATTGATAATTGAAAACAAGCTAAGTACTATATATTTTCCTCAGGTAATGTTTGCCCAGTCGCTGGCACATGGCTCCGATGAAGCTCAGCAGGAGCTGCAGAAGTTGACTGAATTTCTGGAGCGTGAGGGAAATCTCGGCGTTATTCCCGTCGATTTGCAGAAGAAAGTTTTAAGTGAGCATTAACGAAAATATAAATAATATTTCTTATACTAATTTAACTGACTAAATTTACAATTTTAGGAGTCTTGCTAACTGCGTTGTCAGATACTTTGACCGAACATCCGGAGCTGTTGCCCGCTGCGCGTGTTAACTTGGCCAATCCATACTTTAGGCTTCCAATTCATACTCCCAGCCAATAGAGCGATTGATGAAAGTTATCAGAATATATATATACATAAATATATACATTCATAATCTATATTGAATATTTATTAAGTTAAGAGACAGCTAAACAACTAATTGTATTCTGTTCAAGTTGAATGCCATATTCAGAAATGCGCTCTCTCGGAATTGTTAGCTACAACATTTTGAGTAATCTTTAGTTTTCCTACGTAAGATTCCAAAAAGTGAATTTGTTATATTTGAGTTTTATCGATTGTAACATAGCAAAACTCTCGTGATATTTTTGTCAGGCTAGAAAGTACAAGGACATCCATTTGAAGCAAAAAGGAAGGAACGTTTTTATATATGTACGTAGAAAGAATTTAACAAGAAAATACAAATGAGAGACTTGCGCTGATTTGAGCTTTTAAAAATGATTAAAGTAAATAAAATATTAAATGTATTTGTAGAAAAATTGGCATGCTTGCTTATATTTGATATGAGTTAGTTGGGAACAATGAGGTTGAAGTTAATAAGATAATATCCTTTGTTAATTGATGCTACAAAACATACTTATATAGGAAATACTTATACATACATGTATTCGTTCCGTTTAGTGAAAAGCAGGAAAGGGCTTAAAGTCCAAATATATCAGTAGCAAATAGAACTGCTTGCTAATTTGTCTTTTTTTTCCTCCCTATCGTAAGACCCTACATACATAAATACTTACATACTTATATGTCCTATACCCTACTGAATAAATAACTAAAGTGTTGCTTGATATTAAATAATTGTTTGAAAATTGTTTAATTATGTGTATGTGTGTGTAATCAAAGATCAAAACTAAATATTATTCTTTTAACATACATAATACAAATATATATATGCTACATATTGTTTAAAACATATTCTTGAATTATTTACACGCTTTTGGATCTATAAAGACGGGTCTACTGTTGCTTCTTGGGTTCCTCTTTGCTCAGCAATTTATTTAATTCCTCCGCTGACAGGGGCTCTTCACTATTGAAGATCTTTTCGATTTCCGCTCTTTCGTCCTCATTCATGTCCTTGCCATATTGCTTGGCAATTGCCTCAAGTCGTTCCTGATTGCGCTTCAGATGATTGGGCAGCCAAAAGATGGTTTGCACCATTCTTAAAATGTGTTGGAAAATTAAAAAAATAAATAGGTGTGTCATTAAATCAGCGGTGGGCACGCATGGGCTCCGGGAGCCAGTGGTTGCTCCCAACTTTATTGTAGTGTTGTTGTAGCTTTAAATTCAAAATTAAAATTGACAACTTACTTAAGGAATACAAAACCAGAAATGGCCAACAATATGCACATTCCCGATGTTTTCAACATGGTCCAATAGTCAACCACAACTTGCTGATGCTTCATTTTGTCAATATTTTTTGGATAATCGAAATCTAAATCGTTCCACTCAACGCAAATGTTTCTAATAAACTGTCATATGTGATTCTTGTACGATTTCAAGTGCATAGTCTGTGTTGTGGTCTATTCCCATTGTGGGGTCGTCATGGATCCTTATTTCTACACATACGTGTTAGATACCTGGACATACGTAGACCAATCGAATGTGACCTATGAAAATCGATATGGGGCCACAATATGACACATACGTGGAATACGACCTGCAGAAATTCATAAATCCAATATATAGATATTCGTAGAATTTTTTCCACCAATCATGATTTTAATTTTATGAAATTTTATTGCGATCGTGCTATCATTTAATCGTTTTTTACCAGCCACTTCTGGGATTTATTTATAGCTGCAGACATTTTGATTGAAAATTTCTAAAAACAAAAAAGAAATAAATAAAATAAAAAATATAACGATAGTGGGCAGACATGTGCTGAAGCGTGCAATTGTAAATTAGACTGACTAAAATCAAAACATTGAACTGATTAGAACTAGGTCTACATAACATATACCTACTTATATATATGACGAGGCACTCACGGGGGGTATACCAAATGTCAATTTGGGACCGAGAATAATACTATCAACAGATAATGCAGTCTACTATCTCAGAGATATTGTAGAGCCGATAACTGACCCCCTATATAAGGGAATGCCACAGCGAAGTCTTTGCAAAATACTGTAACAATGAAGAGTCTAATCATCTGTGCGTCCATTCTCATGGGCGTCCTGGGCCTTGCCTCGGCTGCAAGACCCATTTCGGATTGCGTAAGTATAGAAAAACTATCTAGGAAACCTAAGAAATATAATATTAAAATAGTTCTGAGTCCGAGTGACGGTCTTTTTTAAAATAACTTATTTTAATTTATTTTCATAAAACTAATTCATTTTTCTGTCGCTATAAAAAAAGATTATTCTATCACAGAAAATTAAAAAAAAAGTTAAATTAAAATTTTTAAATAATTTTTAAGTACTTTTCAGCCAAAGTCATTGACGCACTTTTTCAATATTCATAATTTATTTTAATTGCAATATAAAATGTATTTTCTTCAAAATAATTTACCATTCTAAAATTATAATAATAATATTAAAAACTCTTTAACAGGGCGATCGCATTCTGAATGATGGCTATCCCATGGAGCGCCATAAGGTGGAGACCGAGGACAACTACATTCTGACCATGCACCGCATTCCTTACTCACCCAAGAACGGGAATACGGGCAAGCGTCCGGTTGCCTTCCTTATGCACGGCATGTTGAGCTCCAGTTCCGATTGGGTGCTCATGGGTCCCCAGAAGTCCCTGGCTTATATTCTATCCGATGCTGGCTACGATGTTTGGATGGGCAATGCCCGTGGTAATACCTATTCCAAGGCCCACAAGTATTGGCCAACATTCTGGCAGATCTTCTGGAACTTTAGCTGGAATGAGATTGGCATGTACGATGTGCCCGCCATGATTGACTACACCTTGAAGATTACGGGAGAGAAGCAAGTGCAGTATGTGGGACACTCCCAGGGCACCACGGTCTACTTGGTCATGATGTCCGAGCGGCCCGCCTACAATAACAAAATCAAGTCCGCCCATTTGTTGGGACCCGCTGCCTTCATGGGCAACATGAAGAGCCCCATGACTCGTGCGTTTGCCCCGTTCCTTGGTCAACCCAATGCCATAGTCGAGCTCTGTGGCTCCATGGAGTTTATGCCCAGCACCAAGTGCAAGCAGGACATGGGCATTGCCCAGTGCCAGGCTAACTCACGCTATGCCGAGATGTGCGCCAATGAAATCTTCTTGATTGGCGGCTATGACACCGATCAGTTGGACTATGTAAGTAAACCCATAAATGGGGGAAAAAAAATTGGTTGTAAAATTCGACAAACTCAATTTTCGCAGAAGCGATTTTCAAGTATTTCAACTCAATATTTTCTTTCACGATATATCGAGTTATTTAATTAGATTTTCATAAAAAATCGACAATTCACTTGAGTTTATTCATCGTAAAACTAATTTATCTACAATCGAACTTTTTTTGTTAAGTGGATTTCTAATTTTTATATGTGGATCCGTATATATCTGATGTATAAATACGTTGAAAAATTGTCAAAGCCCCATTTAGACGAGCACTTTTTCACCGACACTTTTTGTCATATTTTATCAAAAAGCGTAACCATACAAACTTTCAAAGCGTGGGTAAAAAACCGACGCTCACCGTTGGAAATAGAACACGTTCTATCGGTGAAAAAGTGCTCGTCTGAATGGGGCTTAAGAAAGTGATTTTCTAGTACTTTAACTCAATAATTTTTTTTTACGTTGTATCCTTAATTTTTAATTTGACAACTTGAAGATTTCAATTTGAAATTCCATCCATAATTTGGATTTACTTAACTACCACAAATATTTAATAAAATATATTTCTCTTTTCTAGGCACTTCTGGAGCACATCAAGGCCACTTCACCCGCCGGCGCGTCGGTTAATCAAAATCTGCACTTCTGCCAGGAACACAACTCGGGCAAGTTCCGCAAGTTCGACTACTCGGCCATCCGCAATCCCTATGAGTATGGCAGCCTGTATCCCCCAGAGTACAATCTGAAGAATGCCAAGGCTCCGGTCCTGCTCTATTACGGTGCCAACGATTGGATGTGCGATCTGAGTGATGTGCGCAAGCTGCGCGATCAGTTGCCCAACATGGCACTCGACTACCTCGTTCCCTTCGCCAAGTGGGCCCATTTGGATTTCATTTGGGGCACCGAGGCCAAGAAATACGTATACGATGAAATTGTAAAGCAGATGTCAAAATACCAATAGGTTTATTATTTATTGTTTACTTCACAATAAATATGTCTGTGCAAAATTTACTCGACTTGCAACTCTGCCAGATATTCTAGCTTAGTCTCATGATCTTTGACCAGCTGGCCAATCACACGATAGTAGCCAGGTATGAGGAACTTCTTGAACTTTGATGAGTCTAAGGGATAGTCCTTTAGATAGTAATCCTGCGGAGCCAATGGACAGTTGTCCGGATGTGGAGCATTAGAATATTCCTTAAGTTTCTCATAGAAGAGGCTCTTGTAATAGGTGGCCATCAACTGACAGGTGCCCATGGGAGGCAACTCCTTAAACTTGACATATTCCTTATCGAGACTGTCCGTTCGATATACTGTGATGTTTACCTAGCAATCAAATTTATTTTGTTACTTACTATTTTGTGAGTTGGTTCGGGAACTCACCTTCCATTCGTTGTCTAGGGTCACTTGATGTTTGAGCTCGCCACTGATCTTCACATGACCCTCGGCATCGGGTTCACTTAGTCGCACGCTGCTCTGAAAGTCCTTGCTATCCTCCTTGATCTTTTCAAGATTACGTAGCTTCAACTTGCGCTCTTCCTCACATTTTACCTGAAAAGTGCTCACGAGCAGCACAAGGCAACAAATATAAACCGAGTACTTCAGCATTTCAACTAAAATTGTGGCGATCTCGAAGCCTTCACGGTTTTTATTTTATATTGCATGAGGCCATTGCATGTGCAAATTACGCATACGCCACGTCGGCCGATGCTATCACAAACATCATGTAACGGAAGCGGAATATGTTCCGACCACAAAGATCCTCGAATTCAGATAGATTAATAATTTTGTATCACTCGCATGAACATATAATTTCTGTTTTATTTACAACAATTTTAACACGAGCAACAAGCTTTGAATTTAGATCGCCTTGTATTAAAATTTTGATATCAATCTCAATCAAATTTTTCCAGACGCTTCAAGTTGCAAAATGTAGATGTGCAACTTTAAATTAAATTTAGTTATTTAATTTAGTTAAGTATCTTAAACTCTGAACTTAAACTACAAGATTAGTATCTGTAGAGGGTTGGCCGTATCTTTTCGTAGCCAAAGTTCAATCGCAGCTGTTCCAAGCATAAAAACGTTAATATCGTCATCGGTCCAATTCTCAAAAATGCTGGAACATAGCCCTTGAAGAAGCCACGAGGACCAAGCTCTGCCGTATACCGTATAACATCCCTCAAACCACGGAACTCCCCCGGCTTGGCGCTCATTGTCCGCGTCTTTAAAACGTCCATCGGTTGGGTCAGCGTTGTGGCAATGATGCCCGCCAGCAGGGAAGCAGTAAAATGAGTGCCCAGGCTGTCATGACAGTACAAATTCTTTAGCATATACGACTTGATCTGATCATAAAATGCTATCTGGCCAATGGTCATAAGACCACCGCGTAAACTTGTTATCGTTGCACCGCTGAAAATATTACGAAGACCTGCCTTACGATATGCCTTGATGAGTCCATCAATGGCATTCTTATAGCTGTAAAATAGAAATAAATAATTAATCATAATAAAAGCCAATGTCTTGCTCACTTTCTGCGCTTCTCCAGAGGCAACTTGACATCGTTCTGCATACGCACATTAATTAGATCTGCGGGTGCGCCTATAAAACCACCGAGCATACCAGAGACACCAGCCAAACCAATCTTGCCGCCAAATGTCTTGGTGTTGACATAGTCCGTACCTACCTCGTAAAAACCAAATCTCGCTGTGGAATACGTTATCTGTCGCAGAATGGAGGCGGAAATGCCGTTGTAAAAGGCCAGCACTCCCTGCTCATTTACAATTTTGGCAACAAGCTGCAAGGCCGGCAACTTGCCCTGTTGGGTCTGCAGGCCAACTTTAAGCAGGTCCAACGGATGTGTTATGCATGCCGCAAAAATACTCGCAAGGCCACCGAAATACCAACGAGCGTGTTTCTCAGTGGCCATATTCCAAAGCCGATGCACGAATGCTAACCGAATTAATCATTTGGCATGACCATAACCACATTTAAAATTTAAAATGTCCACGAGAATTTCCTTTAAAAATTAAACCAATTTTTAATGTGCCGAGAAAATAATTGTCAAAAAACAAAAATGCAAAGCATAACCCGACTCCATTTTAAATTTTCAAATTGTTCGCGCACACTAAACAAAATGGCGTCTTCCAGCACTTATTGTAAAGCTGCCGTACTTATTAATATTAAATGGTCCACTACAATTATAACATGTGGCATCACTGGCACAAACAGCTGTTTAGCAAATGCAGCTAAATTAATTCGTGTGTGATTTGTGTTAAATTTTAAAGATTTAATTGTTTACCTTATAATTAAATTTAAAAACGCAAAGGAAGTTTGAGAACATTTTGATACGTGAGTTCATTGATCAATTGGTAAATAAAATTGCTTATTTATAAGACAGTCGGGGTCCATCCAGCAAGCGGCAAGTGTCTCATGGACAACCTGGCAATATTTGCGGCGTTTTTAATTGGCATTGACATTGACCAACATAAATGCCGACGATTTGTAAACAACGCCATGTTTATTATTATTTTTTGTACAACTAACCCGATTTCTTTTTATATAAATATGATAAGATGATTGTGCGCACCTGCACTTCTTAAGCAAACGCGCCCATGTATAACACACATACATATACATATGTGCTTGCATTCATACAAATGCAAAATTGAGCGTGTGTGTGTGTGCTGCTATCACAGCAGATCCAGATATCAGATACTTTTAAAAAGTCACATTTCTGACTAGGTGTTTTATTAAAATCAAGCAAGGAAGGTTAGCCGAAGTTTTTATACACTTGCAGAGCCCTGTATTCCGATTTGTATGGCAGCTGTTTGATAAGATACTATCCAAAATTGGTCAGAATCATACCTGTTAAGTAATGATTATTAATCATGGTCATTAGTAATTAGATTATTTTCGGTTTTGCCCAATGATATAATGATTAGGATTACAAAATATCAGAAATATGTAATCTAATACAATATTATTACAATTACAGTCGAACTTCCCTAACTCGAATCACCATTATCCACGAAAAAGTAGGAGTTAGGGAGACTTCGAGTTAGGGAAGTAGAATTGTATGAAATTTGCCAAGTATTGCCACTCGATTTTGTTCGAGTTAGAGAAACTTCGAGTTAGGGAAGTTCGACTGTATTTAAAAATAATCAAAAATATTCTTTTTAAGTAGCTGGATTATTTCTGATTATTTTAGTTTTTTTTTTAATTCAAATTATTTTTAATAATACAAAACTATTTCTCCTTTCACTATAAAGTCGAAAATAATCAAAAAAAAGCTCAAATAATCAGAGATAATCATAAAATAGTCCAAAGTAATCCCACTACTTAAAAATATAATTTTTGATTATTTTTCTATTTCTGACTATTTTTGAAAATTGTAATAATTTTAGATTATTTCTGACTTTTTGTAATCGTAATCATTAAATAATCACAAATATTTCAACAAAGAACTATAAAGTAACTACAATTTTTTCCAAAAATAATTCTATTGATTAGTAATTCTAATCAAAATTTAACAGGTATGGTCAGAATGTATAAGAAAATACCAGATGTAAAGACTGCGAGTTTGGTTGAGATTAGTGACTGTATAAGGAAATAAAAAAAACTATTTTTTTTCCATACGCAAGTATGTTTAAATGTACAACATATATATTTCCAACAATAAAAGCCATTTTGGTTGATTAATTAGCATTAATTTAAACTAAATCATGTAGCATTGTTCACACCTTCAATTAGCACAAAATGCACAGATGCAGGAATGTTAGGATTGCGTGCTGGATTTCTTAGTCTTTTCGTAGCCAAAGTTCAATCGCAGCTGCTCGAGGAACACAAACGTTAGAATGGTTTGCGGTCCAAGCCGCACAAATGCAGGAACATAGCCCTTGAAGAAGCCAAGTGGTCCGAGCTTCGCTGTATGCCGTATGACATCCCACAGGCCGTTGTACTCGCCAGGTTTGGCGTTCATGGACCGAGTTTTCAGCACATCCATGGGTTGTGTCAATGTTGTGGCAATGGCTCCCGCCATCAGTGAGGCGGTAAAATGAGTAACCAGGTTGTCCTCAAAGTGGGGAGTGGTCAACAAATACGTCTTGATCTGGTCATAGAACGCTATTTGGCCAATAGTCATAAAAACGCCGCGTGTAGTCGCTGTGGTTACACCGGAGAATAGATTACGGAAACCTTCATGACGATACACCTTGATAAGTCCATCAATTCCGTTCTTGTAGCTGTGTTGAATGAAAAGATACATTTTATTGTAGATACATTTAATTGTAATTACTGTCTGCTTTTATCTTACTTTCTGCGATGTTCTGGAGGCAGTTTGACATCGTTTTGCATACGCACGTTGACCATATCGGCGGGTGTGCCCACAATGCCACCCATCAGACCCGACAGACCGGCCAGTGCAATCTTGCCGGCGAATGTGTCGGTGTTGATGTATTGTTTTCCCACCTCGTAGACGCCAAATCTCGTCGTGGAATAGGTCATCTGGCGCAGAATGGAGGCAGACAGGCCGCTGTAAAAAGCCAATACGCCCTGCTCCTTGATGATTTGGGGCACGAGTCTCATCACCGACAAGTTGCCCTGTTGCGTCTGCAACGTGACCTTGATCAGGTCCAACGGATGTGTGGCACATGCCGCACCAACACTCCCGAGGCCGCCAAAATACCAACGTGCCTGTTTCTCGGTGGTCATTTTGTAAAGCTAAAGATACAAGATACAAAGTGAAATTCATTAATTAAATTTCCGATAAACGTACAAATTACGCACATTTTGATATTTCGATAATCAAAATTTAATCTATTGGAGGGCTATCATTTTTCTTTTGTCGGATTGAGGAACTTTAAGTGTTATGTCATCGTTTTACGCGCACCGTTCTGCAGGAGTTAACAAAACCTAAGGATATTCACAAATCAGCTGCGGCGACTAAGCTTGCTACCCCAATTACACTGTGGCGCCCCTGGCGGCTGATAAAAGCACAAGTAGAAACACCGGTAAAACAGCTGTAATGTATTTACATTTCTGTTATGTGACCTTGTGCCAAGCATTTCTCTCTATAAATCAAGTAATTATTATCAGTTACTTTTTGTTTTGAGATCAAAACCTGTAGCTACATTCTACGACTCATTTTTGAATTTGACGCTATCGCAATTTATCGATTTTCCACTTTGGCTGCTAATTGCCACACCGTCAAAAGAAAGACCATCACAATGTGAGATATGTGGCAACACTAGCATAACAGCTGAGCAAGAATTGCAGCCACACTAAATTCGCCTGTGCATTTGTTGTTCTTCTGTGCAAAATTTTAAAAGCTTTTAATTGTTTAAATAAAAAGAGAGTTGTAGTGCACATAAATAGCGGTGAGTTCATTGTATGAATAGTTATTAATTGTTTACTTTTAATACAGTGAGTGTTGAATGCGCGTGAAATTTCGCCATGCAGTTTGTTATTTTACATGCAACACAATTTATGCATAACATTGTTATGTGCGGCATTTTGTTTGGCTTTGACATTGACCGAAACACGGCAATGTTGTTTGTGTTTGTTATTGCTCAGCTACACATTTGCCGAGTTGCCTTTATTTACAATAAGTCGTTTGCGCACATGCATGTCTTATGTACACACACACACACACATGCACACAGGTGTATGCTTGGATCATATTGGAATGCAATTTAGCAATTTACAAATCCATTCTACATTTTTCAAGTTTATTTCTAGAGACAAAACTACTTGATTATTAATCTGTAGTTCTGTGTGTTTATCCAGATCTGGAATTATTCTTAGAATGTGATTTATTTTTTTGTTCTTTGGCTACAAATATCAGCAATAAATTGAACACAAAATGTATAAAATAAAGAAATTACCAGCGCAATATTCATTTATAGTTCAAATCTTCTGACCCGATTGCGCTGGCTGTTAATTTGTTGCTTGCTCGCGTTTTGATAACACATTTGCTAATCAAAATCGCAGCATATTTCGTGTGATCCATGCCACGTGCCACAAATTGGCCCATAAATCAGTTGATTCACATTTGTTTTGCCAAAAAAAACAGCGACTTCTTGTACACCCGACATTTGTATCTTTTGTTTTAAATATTTGTATTTATACAAAAATGTTTATATGCCCTTCACTATAGAGGTTATTGTGTATATAAAATACATTTGTTCTAATCACGTATTCATCTGAAAGTATTACTTTAGTTTTACATTTATGATGATTAATCTGGAAATCAATTGATGCCTCATTTAGTTGGGGAAACACTTATCTGTACTACATATTAAATGATTCTTTTTTTTTGTTTGTAAAAAAAATTGTAGTTAACAGCAATGTCACCTCAATATAAAGGTTGTGTTTTGCCTTGTATTTTATCTGATCATAAAATTTAATAGACTTGTTCAAAGTCTGGCTATTAAAACGTATCAAAACGCAAGCATCACATGATCCATGATCCATATGAATACATATTGATGTTTTAATTAATTTTAAATTAGTCGGGCCCCCAAAATGAATTTATGTGTATGTATGTTTAGATGTGCACATATCAACCTATACATATAAGCTTATATGAACAGCTGATTGGATTTTTTTTAGGTCCGTAGATCACGAAACAACGCGTGATAATTTCATGATTCTTCTCGCAATTGTTATCAGACTGACGTCTGTAATATATTGAAAACTCATGTTTAACTCAACAAATGCATTTGAAACACAAAAAGGCTTAATTGAATAGCACACACACGCACACACAAACATACACACATGTGCGATTGTTTATGTAAATTGGTGTAAGTCATTGCAACCATTTGCCGACCCCATGAAATGCAACTAATTGAAACTTTACCTTGAATTGAAAACGTTGCCGATTGTTGTTATTTTGCTACCGCTTAATAATTTTATATGTATTTTTGGCAACACCGATATACGCGCACAAATACATGCGCAGACACCACGCACTGTTGATACACACGCGAGAGAGAGAGCACACAACTTCAGCGCGTCATTACCACAACGAAAACTGGTCTGGTAATGGGAATGGGTCTTTGCCGGGTTTTCTTACTCTCTTCTTGTCTGCGCTGAAGGCAGCAAAGGCAGCACGACGACGACGTTGTCGGTTGAGCACTGAAATCGTACTGATCGCCAGTTGCCGCCAGCTGCCCACATATGCATACATTTGTAGGTATTCATGTGTGTGTGCGAGTAAACGAACAACCGGCCAGTGAGCTTCGGCTGTCGCTAGACGACGACCCATAACTACTCTCACATGTGACTCGGCGAAATGTTTGGCTTTGGATTTCTGTTTTATCTCCGCTTAAGTGACAGCGCGGTCAAGGCGAGCACTTTGGAAATGTTGTAGAAGTGTGATGGGATCGGCTCAACTTAGTCAGTTGTCCGACACTCTGGTAGCGCTACAGTTCAAGTCATCAAGTGTCACTGGGAGAAGAGAGAGAGAGAGCGAGAGAGCGAAAGCTAGAGAGAGTGTGAATAAGCAAACATAAATTGGTGAGAGCTTTTTATTATAACCTCCGTACGCTCATAGTTTATTTGTTTGCTGGATGTGTTTGCTTATACACAATTATGTACGAGCATTTGTGTATTTGTGTTTCCATTGTACAACTACAATGTTATGGTATTGTACACTATCTGTCTTGTAATCGCTCTACAACGGTACAAATCGCTGCCGATTTTGTACACTCAACAAAATTTATACAAGCATTGCAATCTATAGATATTGCTATGTATGTGTTTAAAGTTTTCATATCATATCGTTCTTGACCAAACTTTGTTATTTAATTATATCTTGTGTTCAAGAAGTAGATAAGAGAAGTATTTTGCAGATTAAAGACATACATTCTGAATAAATATAATATTTAACTGAATTTTGGAATTTACAGCCTTGGTATAAACTGACTAAAAACTGATCATTCACTAATGAATCAATTTCGAATATGATATTTAGTATTACATATTGGGTAAGGTGCTCTCATTATTGTTTGCAGGGTATCAAGTAGTCACGCACCATTTTTTAGACTTTTTTGTTGAACTTATTGAGATTATGTATTTGAAAATGCCCTTTATGTAATTAACCAAATTATACATATCGACGCGTCGATCGACCATGTGCTTAGCAACCACAAATTCAAAATGCAATATTATTCATCGATCAGGCGCCAGTTTCAAGAATGTACATATTTTTCAATGAGTTAATTACAATTTCGAATTATTGCCCATTGCCTTCATTAACTTTAATTAGAATGTTCGTAATTTAAGCTGCGTTTGTTGTAAGTTGCAATGCTCTTATTTGGCTGCAATGCACATTGACAAGGTTCAAGGTTCAATTAGAGTGTTGACTTCGTTTATTTGCAATTAGTATACGCTGTAAATATACACAAAATTTTAGCTTTTAGAATTCGATAACAATTCGAAAGATTACGCTTAGCGGAAATTGTTGCTAAGGCAGAGATTAGACGTGGATATTGCCCGATAGATAATTCCAAAAGCAAAATTGCATTTGTGTGATATTTTTATTATTTGCATGCTTAAAATAAAATGGCGAAAACACGTTTATCATTTGTGTTTAATCTCATTATAGTGTCTCTATTATATTTATTCAGCGATATTCAAAATATTTACACACACAATAAAAGCTCCTAACGTGTGAAAGCTTCGTCATGAGCTTTTCGTATTGTGTACTCAACAGTAGAAATTGACATTTGCCGTCGCCAGAATCATCGGCCCATTAGCTCAGTTGGTTAGAGCGTCGTGCTAATAACGCGAAGGTCGCGGGTTCGATCCCCTCATGGGCCATGACTCTTTTTTTTGTTTTATTTAATTTTTTTTTTAATTTTTGTAAAATATTGTTTTTCATATAATTAATTATATTGCACTTCGTTTTCATTGATTGCTGGGTTATTGGCCACGCACGACGTTGACAGCCATGATGAAGTGACAAAATTAAATGAAAATATTTGCCATCCAAGTAAATAAATTAAATAAAAAAAAAGAAGTCGATAGTCTGCACCGCCGCCGGTCAAGTGAAGTGTCCTGAACTTGGGGCAGCAGCTGCACGTGACCCGGCGGCCGCCTGTCAACAGCGCCGAATATTGCGCTGCTAATTAATTGAATACATTTTATGGCATTTATAAATTGACTAAACGTATTCACTTCACTTATTCCTTTGTGTTTGCATTGCAGCGCCTTTTTTTGCCCGATTTGTCAACATTATGGCCGCCTCAGTGCTGCTCGCCTGCGGACTGAACGAACAGAAGCTGCCCGGATTCGTCCACATCAGCGAGGAGTCAAATGTGGATGGCAGTTTTTTGATTAGCTGCATTCTTGGACAACGTCTGCGCATCTCGAATGCTGGCACGCTGCTCATCTGCCTGCAGCATCATTATCAGCATTATTTCAATGCTGGAATGCGACTGGGATACAATTCAAACATCTTTCTCGGCAAGACACTAAATGTCATCGATGTGCTCAGCGATATGGCCGAACAGGGTCTAGACTGTAAATGGCTGCGTTCATCGGATGAACTGACCCTCACCGAGCAACTGATTGAGGACATTCGCACCCAGTTGGCCAACAATTACGCCAATCGCAGCAGTTACACTATACTGATTGACAATCTGTCGATACTTTTCAATTTGGGTGCCAGCAAGTCTCAAGTGCAGCAATTCTGCCAGTCTTTGGCTGCCCTCGCCAAGGAGCATGAGAATCTTACGGTCATCACGAAGCTGAGTAACAGCGACATCCACCAGCTGACGGATGACAATGTGGCCAAGCTGGGACATGTGCGCATCCAGGTGCTGCGATTGAAGAGCGGCGTCTTTCGCGAGGTCGATGGCAAGCTGCTCATCGAAAGGGTTCTCGACGAGGGCAGCTATGCGTGCGAGCAGTCACGCAAGGAGGTCCTCTACAAGGTCAACGATCGCAATGTCAAGATATTTAATCCAGGCGAAATTGGCGTCAAAGTTTAAGATTGCCACTTTACATTTGTACGAAGTTTATTAAAGCCATTTTTATATATACATATATAGTATTCTACTTAACAATGCAGTACGATTTGATTCGAATTGCTTTAAGTTACCAATTTCTAATTCTTGTCAGTGTGTCTACTGAATGTCATGTGCCAATAACATCTGCTGTTTGTTAGTTTCTCCGTTCGTTCTAATTGCGTTGTCCTGTGCGTTGTCTTCACATCTGTTGACGTCACGCCATCTGGCCACATTGATGAACAAATAATGATGAATTCATGTCTGGTCATGACTTTACAGCAGCACAACAGCAGCCCAAAGTAACCCAAAACATCGTCCTGCCAAGTTCAAATGTCCTTCAGGCTCAGCGACCACACAATTTACTTATAATCAGAGTGGGGAAGACTGAAGGCGGCGGCATCAATTTTATCATAGACCATAAAAAAAAGGGCATATTGAATTGTACAAAAAAAAAAGGGAAACTGCCTACAGAATGAACTTCATTATCTTGTCTGTACAAAGCGTTAATTTCCAATACGCGTATGCAAAGCATTGGCATTTTTAAACAGTTTGCGAAAGTTGTTCGACCCATTAAATAAATTTACATTCATTTAGCATTTATTCAACATATCTGTAACGAGAGCATATTAAAATTTGATTGATATTCAAGCCTTGAACTTGAATTTAGCTAAATTTCAATCTGATATCATTTTAGCTACTTCAAATATTTTAATATTAATAATTAGGTGCTTACAATTGTTAGTAATTCACTTACTACAATTGTTTTAGTTCATACTCATTATTTAATAATTTCAATTATAAGTAATTCACTTGAAATCAATTGAAAGAAGCGTTGAATTGTCATTTATTTTAAAGTGAAGTCTTTTCAAATGCATTTCATTAATTCAAGAAGTTTGGGCAGTGTTTTAATTAATTGTATAAATGTTGCCAATTCCTTGGAGCGGTAACTGAACAAATTGAAAGTTAAAGCAAAGTTGTGCCAAGTTGTACGCCCCTCAACTCATCCCAACGCCCTCGCAACTATTTGTACATGATTAAAAAATATGCTTAGAACATGGCTTCCATGAACGGAAACGTGTGCCAATTTCAAGTGGGGTGCAAGACGAAGAAAGTTCTCGAAGGAGGGAAGGACCCCAACGGAAGTTGGCCATGGGACTGGGCTTAGTATGTGTGTGTAAGTATTTACCTGCATAAGATTGTTTTTCAGCCTGTTTTGCTTCCGCTTCTGGGCCACGTCAAAAGCAAAAGTCCAAAGGGAAAATTTCAAAAAGTGTACTTAGTATTATTTTTATTTATGCAATAATTCAACGGAGATGAAGTTCCCAAGAACTTGACACTTTGATTAGGCCTTAAAAGAGACGTCGGGCCATAATCGAGTAGCTTACAATTTGTGCTGGTTGGCTAGCCAAGTTAATGATAGCGTTGTGGCCAATTTCATATGCGTATGGAGTATGGACAATTTCGTTGCATATTTTTGTGGACGACGTTGCCTGAAAAATATTTATGTTCGATTCGCATGCAGCAGACACAAACACACACACATACACAATCTGTGACAATGGCATCATCATCTTGCAACAACAAAAAAAAGCAGCGCATGCCACAATTTATTCGCATATGTAGGTCGAAAATGAACGCGGCCCTCATAAAGTTGACTCGGCTGGCTGCCCTTTCATCAATGATAATAACGGCATATTAGTGCGGTCCAGGCTCCGATATTTTTTGGGCTAGCAACGAGTACAATGACCAAGCAAACGAAGCTCTTAAAAGTGCACACACACACTCCCACGCACACATGCTTAAAGTTGCACAGATTCAACAAAACACCATAAATTTTTTAAGCTTGTTTTTTTTGTATGTTTTTTTTTGTAACTTGACAGCTGATAGTCTCCTATCATATCTTACGATTTTTATCGCCATGGTGTCGCTTGGTGTTGCCATCATATTTGTCTTATACACACACACACTCACATATATCGCCTGCTTCTGTTGTCACATAACACGGCGTATGCGTAATATTTATTTAACTGTCGCGATTTCGCTTTAAAATCTTGCTCGGCTAAAAGGTTTTTGAGTTAGCTTCTTATACGCTGAGTTTATTTATTTGATTTGCGGCTTGTATTGCTTTAAGCCAAAAAGGGTTCTGAATTGTGCTTAAGCACGCTACTAAATGAAAGGATAAAAAACAGGCTGCCAGAAAAGTTTTCAACACATTAAGCCCCTGCAAGTTCCAAGATATATGTGAGCCAAATAAATTTCAAATTTGCAATATTAAAGCGATTTAAACTCGATTTATAATGCATGTATAATATTTTTGTAGACTGATGTCTATGTATTTGTGCTACGTGTACAGATTTTTAAAGTCCTTTCCCTTTTACCAACTCATTTTCATATCACTATGTCAGAATTTAAGCATTAAATAAAGCATTGCATTTATCTAAATTTTTTTTTATAAATTTTCGTATATTATTGCATAAAAGTAAATTGATTTAAAGGTTCAAAATATCCATTTTTGGAAATACAAAAAATAGAGAATATTGGGCTAATAAAGACACGGTATTATCTTCTGATTTCATGTCAATTAAATCTTATTAAATATAAATAGTGAAGTATTTTTCAATATCTCACTTACAGAACTGAAAATCCACAAAAATGTCTTTAATTCAAGTTGTTGATGAAATTCCCTTGTCTTGCCTTGCCGCCATGTGTTAAATTCAATTTTTCGTTACGCTCTTAGTCTAATTTTTTATTTAAGTGAATTTGCTGTACAAATTCGCACAAGGAGCTGGGGAGAAAGTTGTGGGGAAATGTAAAATGTGCAATTGTCGAGCACCCCTGACACATTTGAGTGCAGCTAATGAACATTTCGTCGACGTCTTTATATCGTTATATTTTTTTAGTGTTCCGGCAAAACAATTAGGAAAACATTTGGTTACATACACATTTAAAATTGTGCATTTGAATGGGATGCGCGACGATGCGCAAACATTTCCTGGAAACCAAATTTAAATTCAATTTCATTTGTGGTAATGGAAGTGCTTTAGTTGTGGATATTCCAACGGAGAAACACATAATTTGTTTTCATTAGACTAAATAATTCCAAATTGCGAGTACGACATTTTCTATTAGCAGTTGAACCGTTGAACGGTTGAGCAACCGCAGCTGATAAACCCAAAAAGCATTCAAATTGATTACGTTGCGTATACGCAACATTTGACGCCCAACCGCTGCGCAGTTTATGGTTTTCCAATTCAGATGCGATAACCTTGAGCGGCACTTTCCTATAAATTTTTTGTTTTTTGGCTCGGGATGAGCTTGAACTCCTCCGCAAAACGCTTAGCGCTTAACCATCTCCATGACAATTTTTCGAAATGAGACTCGCGGCTTTAACATTTTGTCTGTGGGCGTGCTTTTTTGGTTGGCAACTCGTTCGGTTTAAGTACTATCGGCGGTGTTGTTATTTCACACCTATTTGAAGTCCTAAATGAAATTTCGTGACAATCTCTGAGAGTGCAGAGACAGAAACGTGTCTCTAGTTTGCGGGCACAATTTAAATACGAGTGACAGCCTGGTTTTGGATCAATATCCACAGCCCATAAAATGGAAAACCAAATGAAGAACACAATATGAATGCGTTTTACGTTCTTCACGCTGCATTAAAGTGTCTTGTTTTGCTTTACTTGTTGGAATACTTTTTTATTACTTGGCCATAAAGATGACCATATATTTGTTGTCGCCAGCTGATTACATGCAAAAAGTAAAGGGCAAGTGGTAATGGGAACAGAACGTGCCAAGTGTTTGGAATGCTCTCAGTGTGAATAGAATTTATCGTTAAAGACACGAAGATGATGTCCTTGGCTCATTGAAATGTATAACAGTATAAACAATGCCATTCCACAAATAAAACGAATTTTTTGATGAAATTATATATTTGAACAGAATCTTCATTTGATCTAATGATTCTTGACTTGTCTGATAACAAATCAGGCTATTATTAAGATCAACAAATACAATTGTCAATATATTATATATATTCAAAAGTAATAATAGCTTTTTAATTTTTATAAGAAAATGAAAATATAAATTTAGTTTAATATGTTTTGTAAATATAAGCATTTATTTTTAAATAAATTTTGATTGCCCGCTTCCAAAAATGCATTTTAGTATTGTCTACGTGCATTTAAGTTATGTATTTAATTTTCATCACAATATATAATATAATTCGATCTGATTGAGTTATTCTGGGGTTTCCCCAATTTTTGAAACAAATGTTGGGTCAACCATTTTCTTGTTTATTTAAGATTCCCCAGTGTTTTTAATTTTAATTTATTTTTTAATTTATAATATATATTTTAGTTTTAATGTTAAATTTTTAATTAATTGTTTTGTCGTCTGCTATAAGCCTGACAATAAATAATTGTAAATTAAATAAAAATATCCTCTGAGATTATCCCATAAATTCAGAAATATTTTTTAAACTCATAGTTCGTACTTGTGATTCAATTGTCAGCCAATTCTTAAACCTCATAGCAATATCATACTGTTTTGTTAAGAAAGATAAATTTTAAGAAAGTTATCTTGAAACTTTTCGACTTGTTTGTGGCTACACAACACGACTTAAATGCTAGTTGAAGTATCCAGTTCTCAGTATTGGTCAAGTAGGCGTTGACTTACTTTCGTATATCCCTTGATAATGATTATGGCCGACTCAGAGATTTGCATTTGATAATGCCCCAGTAGAGTTCAGTGCAAAATATGTGCCAACTAATACGTTTAATTACACTTCCATTTCATTCTCTTTCCACTGCTCTCTCACTAATTTGCCTTCTGCTGACACTGCTAGCCAAGTTTATAGCTGTAATTTTGCTAAAAACTTTGCCATTGCAGTAAATTTTCGCGAACAGAGCTCTGGGCTCTATGGCTGGAAATGTGGGCGTTGAATTGACTTGAAGAAGGGCAGAACGAGTACACAACGTTCTTGGCTTACGCCGAAGGCCAAAGAGCAACAATGTGTGGTACTGACAACAAAACATCAACATCAACACATGTGGCTAAAAGTAAACACTGCCAGGTCACGCCCACTCCTGAACGCCCCATTTGTGTTGAACGTATCGTGTTGAACTGCGTGAGTCACGAATGAGCGCGATTTATAGGGATATCACTGTTTTATATATATAATTGTCAGCTAAAAATAGTATATTATTTTTAATAATAACAGAATTGCAATTTGTTAACGGGGAGTGAAAAAAATTATCAAAAAATTTTTAAAGAATTTTTTTTGTTTTGATGAAGGTCGTGAGCTTTGAAGTCGTTGAAACTCAACACGTGTCTATCTCTACTTATATATAAAATACATATATATAAGTGAGCTGTCAGAAGTCGCGTGTTTGGTGTTTGTCTTGATTGAAGCATATTCACTTTCATACGAAACACTCCGCCTCAAACATAAATGTGACATGGTTTTGCATTGCTCTTGCCACAAAGCTTAGGCGTTGGTAATAGAACGCATTAAGGCAGATTAAAGCCAAGCCAACAGGTGGCAAACAGAAACAGGTGAGTAATCTGAATCGTGGCTCTTATCATCTCTTATCATTTTGTGTGTCAAACCGCGGCAAGTGAAAATTCCAGCTCAACAGCATTACATTAAAAAAGGTCGTTCAGGTACGCGTATTGGCCTCAAGCTGCTGTTTGCACTAATTTTAATTATTTGTGGCAACAGTTTTCATTAGGCCAATGCCAAAGTCGCAACACGAGCCTGCCAAACACACACACACACAAACACACACACAGAGACAGGTACTGCCAAAATGAAAGTCGAAGTCTCCCAGGACAATTTATTTAATGAAATCATCAAATTATACAAAATGTGCCTGTCAAAATGTGACTGCCAAGCAACTTGTTGTCGTTGTTACTGTTGCTGTTGTTGTTGTTGTTACTGTTGTTGTTGTTATTGTTGTTGTTACTGTTGTTGCTGTTGTTGTTCGACCACATGAAACACAACACCGCAAACTTGACACGCCCCATCGGCCGACTAAGCATAAACACTAGCACGTGCTAAACACAACAACAGATACACACACAGATACACACACATACACACACACACACACGCACACACACAAATAAACGCAGCTGAAATAATTGTCGAATTCCAAGACACAATTTAAACGTGCAGTTGACTTGGCTAAGACCTCGTCTCATGTCCCCTCTTCCTTCTCTGACGAAATTCAGGACATAAGTGAGAGCTCGACTTGAAGATACCCTGAAAAAAATAAATATTTACTTACACATATTCCAAATTTTCTAGAACTTGTTTCATTGTCAAAGTTGTATTATTGACTCCAATAAATTTATGAAAAAACTAGAGTGCTCGACTAGTGGATACCCTGTCGAATTTATTCCAACTAATTCTAGTACACCTATTTATTTTCCGATTTTCATAATAAATTTATGTATTTAATTTCAAAAATGTGTATGCAATAATTTATTTAAAAATTAATTTTATTTAAAAATTAAAATAAGATATACTATTTAAAATTATAAATTATTAATATTTTAGTTTGAAACAAAATAAATACTTATTATAGTAGTTGTAAGTAATAAAAAAAGTCTGGCAATATTTGCAGAATATAATTACAGTTGAACTACCATTTGTTGGTTCAAAAATAATTATGCTTAAAATTTGTAGAAAATTTTTTCTTTTCTTCCTTTTCCTCTACACCCCTTTTAATCAATTAACCACAGGGTATTAAATATATCGCTTTGTGGCTCCGTTTTGGGATTAATCACACGCTTTTCAGTCGTATTTTAAGCAGCTTGAGGTTCGTGTTTAGTACATTTCTTTATGTTATTTAGCAATGCCAATACTCGTATACATTTCGGACCTGCAAACTTTTTCAATTAACACAAAATTATGTAAATTTTGCGGATGCCAAGGACCTGCGGCTGGTACTTAAAGCACCCTCTGAAGTTGCCGGACTCCCAAGTTGCCCGGCGACGGCATTGGTCGCATTGGTGTGAAGTGCACTGTAACCATAAAAAGTAAACTCTGGAAGTTATGTTTGTACAACACGCTGATTGTGTGTATGTACTCCCACATAAAGCTCAAATTACAAGAGCGAGTTGATCTTTTAGTGATATTTCTATTTGTTACCACTTTTTAGAGGTTTTTAGAATTTGTATCAAGTGTCAATTTTGAGACTTTTTTCTTAAATTTGTATAAATTTTATCGTTTTATACAGCATTCGTTAGCAGCCCTTGCAATTTTGAGTTAACTGCGCACGATAAAGTCGACTGTTCGCTGGGTGCATGCCACAAGTGCCACAAGATGCAATAAATTCAGTGAAATATACATAACAGACGCACAGTTTTCCAATTTCCCGCGTGCAATTCGCTCTTGCTGCTGCTTCTATTCGACTTCTATTCCCTTCCTACTCCAATTCTCAATGTAGCTACGTTAGTTGCCCATTTATCAGACTGCCGCCCTCGATTGTCTTGGCATGCTCGTATCTTGTGGCACTTGCCACATTTCGTTGCGCTTACTTATCCGTCTAATTTACGAACTGTGCTTTGTTTCAGCAGCAACTGTGTCTGTGTGTATGTGAGATACTCGTACTTATGCGGTTAGCAAAGCTGCAACTGACAAAGGCGCATCTTCGTCTGGAAACCTACCTTGGATAACTTCTCCACTGCGACAGCGAAATGCAATTAAATCATTCTTTTACTGTGGCTTTGGTCATGATATGTGCTCAGTCAGAATGTCTATTCGCGTCATAAAAATGATTTAATTACATGGCAGTCAGAGAGAAGATGGAGTTCATGCCTTTAAATTTGCCTTCAAGTGAAATACGAAGTGTTCTTTGTTGCGTTTGATTAAAATTTGGAATTTTCGAAAAAGACAAGGGGGGACCCTTTGCTTAAAAATTGATATGTGAGGCATCAAATTATTTGAACAAAATTGGAAAAGTTTGAATGCAAAATAAGTTTGAAAATCTGTTCAGTTTTGACAAAATTAGGAAGTTTTAAAATTGCTTTGATTTTCGAACTAATATTTTACAAGTCAAAATTAAATGATACGTCTTAGAATCAATTTCAAATTGCTTTATACAAATTACGATATAAGGAGTTCTCATTGAAATCGAAAACAACGCTTCTTCAGATAAGTTTATATAATATTTTTAAGATCTATGGAGATGCATTTAATTATTCAATTTCCTCTACATAATTTTGTATTCGTTAGGGAAAATGTAGCATGTTTTTTTAAGGCTGTCGCTTCCGCCTAGACGAGTAATGTCGAATCGTCTATCCGGGCGCATAAATCAAGTTGTGGATTGTGTGAGAAAACATTTGTATTTTCAATTGATTCAATGTTGATGTTGACTATTTGTTATTTGTTATTTTCCTTTCATTTGCGCATTTTGTCTGTATTGTGTTAAGTGTATCTTTGTTGCTTGTCTACAAGTATCTCAAAGATATGCTTCTCGTTGTTGTTGTTATAATTTTCATTTACCGTTGTCGTTGCCTCGATAAATATTGCATAATGCGCAGAAAGTACGAGTACTCGTTCTCGTTTATATAGCATACTTTGAGGCGTTCGCTTTTTGCGCTGTTGTTTGGCTTGTTAAGCATTGATTTATGCATTAAAAGTATGACAATTTTAAATGTGGGCGTGGACATGGGCGTGAGCTATTTATGTGGCAGTTGCCTCGTTTTTGCTGCCACTTGATTTGTGGCCCCATCGGACGACGAAGCGTTTGTGCCTGCCGATGAAAAGGTCACATGACACATAGGACCTTTAGCTTTTACCCCCTCAAAGTAAGTAGTTTGATATATATTTGTATTAAAAGAGTAACTCAATCCAAAAAAAAAAAGGAATCACTTTAAATATTGTCATCGCTGTCTGGCAGCCAGATTTGTGTGCTGCCTTTTCGAAGGGAGGGAATGTGATAAATTTAATGGGATTTGCTGCTCATTTGTACTTACAATATATACGACTAGGTTCAGTCTCGTTTTTCATGTTGCACTGCAAGCTAATATTGCTTTCCTTCATTACATTCGTCTGTTGTTGTCTGGAGCTGTCGCTTCAATGCACAAACAGCTTCGAGTTCAGCACCCAAATCATTTCAATTAGCGTCGACTTAGTTACATGTAAATATGGGGCACAAGGCTAAACTTAAATGCTTCTCAAGGATTACAATTCAACGGAGCTTCTGTCTGACTGGAGCCGAAATTGCGTTTCCTTCTGGCCACATGCGGCTTCAGCAGACCGTTAAGATACGTGCCCAATAGCCCTAAATATAGCGTCACGGTATATGTCAACAGCTAACAGTAAAGGCTAACGAGTAAAAGGCTAACAGCAACAAGCCAACAGCCAACAGCTAACAGCTGTCTCTGAATTCCTTGCGTGTGTTGCGATGTCTTCTTCTTTGTGTGTCATTGGTAAAACGGATGTTTCCCGCATGTCCTGCAATGCGAATTTCCGACACATTTCGCTTTTAACGAGGCGACCGCATCCCTAGTCCGACTCGGACTTAACATTATTAACCTTTTTATTTCTATTTATACTCGTTTGTCATTTGAAATAACTGAAATGCTTTGTTGCATTGCCAATTGCTGATTATTTAATTTGTGCGGCTTTTCTACCATGAAATTTATGCGCAATCCCCTTGCCACAAATGCAACTGCCGCTTAACCACAACTCTGCCCAATTGCGGATTTTAAGTCAATTTTGTCAGTTGAACGTTAAACATTATGGTAATCTGTGGTTGACTAGTCCTGAGCCTGCTCTGGCTAACACCATTCACTGATTTCATGGAAAACAATTTATCACTGTTAACACAGAAATCACGCATTGTTTAAACTTATTCGCGTTTCGGATTTTTGTGACTGATTTAGCTTAACAATTTTATTAAAATTTTAAAATGTTGCTCACAAAAAAATAATTATAATATATTTTAAATAAATAGATTACTTTAAATAATTTCACTTGTCCTTTAGTTAATTTACCTTTTCTCTCTAGACTCTTCTGCATTTAGTTTTAAATATTTGAGATTAAGAAGCTACATATTTTTTTAAAACATTTATTCAACGTTTTTCTTTCTTTTAAACCGCCAAAATTTATTTTTATTTATTTTTTTTATCTTTTATTTATTTAATTGAAATACAATTTCAGCTTACAGCTTTGAAATTTGTTTGAGTGTATGAATTCATCAAAAAAATTGCATTCAAAAACAATTTAATTAAACGCATTTAAAATGTCACACGATAATTGTAAATTATTTAATACATTTTCAATAATTTGAATGCCATTTTATCTCATTAAATTCAATTGACAATGAAAACTGATGCTAAAATATACAGATTGAGGTTTTTATTTTTCAATTAACAATGTGAAATTAATATGTTTATCAGTTGTCAAGTATCAATTATCAATATTCTCCGTAAGTACTTGACTTATAAAGCTTTTATTATTTAGCGGAATTTATTTTATGCAGCATTTCATATTGTGATTCGACACTTTGTTACAACCATTGATAACTGAAAGTTTCGACAGTGGCAAAAATAGTTTTAATTAATAAAACTTTCGATACACTAATTAATTGTTGGAACTGTTTCCCAAGCTGTTAATGAACCCTCCTGGTCGGAAATAAAAGTTGAACGCTGCACTGGACATTGTTTGTGATTAGAGAGTTTATTAAACAGGTGAACTCGACTATTGGATACTTGTTAATCATAAAATTAATACTATAATGGACACAAAAAATTTAAAAATACATGTATAGATTTGAATTATCAAACAGACTTATCTTTTTAATTCCCTTAGTTATAGAATGACAGCAGAAAAATGATAAAATCGCACGAGTTGCATCCATTAAAAGGATTCTGTATAAATTTGCTTAATAAATTTCAATTGTGAGCTACGTGTTGAGAGTCAAAGACGCAATGTTTAAGCCCAAATGGATTACAATAGACACGTTTCGAGAGGGTAACAGTCTGATGAAATCTACTACGCACTGGATATTGAGCCGAGAGCACAACGGAAAACGCACTAATTGAAATAATTGTAGCAAGTTCTGTGGGAATTCGAAGCAGTCTTTAATTCTAACTCGGCATTGAAGTCGCAGTCGAAATGTCTTTAAAGCCAAGTAATTATTGTTAGGAACAGTACAAGTGGCAAACGCAAACAAAACACAAAGAGACATCAAGGGAATGGGAATGGGAATGGAAATGGAGAAGGGATTGGCAAAGGGCGGCATTTCATGGGTCCTTGGTCAAGGCTAAGAGTTTTTATTGTGAGGCTGCAATTGTGCGAGTACGAAATCGAGTAATTCAAGCTATTTTTGGCCCTTCACTTGTGAGCCAAGCTGCAGCTAATCTTTAGCTGTCTGCTTTGCGATTTGGCCCCTTTTGTTTTGTTCTCTTCTTCATCTTCTTCTTCTTCGTCGTCTTTGGCATCAGCTACAGCTTCGAGTACTCGAATATACAACGAATACAGCGACTTTGGGTGCCATAAAACAAACACTTTTAGTTTGTTGAACTGTGACCGAGGCTGCGTTTAATTTGTTGTCAACAATTTTGAGGCGGTGGCAACGACAAATTTGAGATGCCAGCTGCCAACTGAATTGATATAATTTTTATATATATTCCTTATGATTTAAAATTTAAAGCGCACTTGAGTTGAATAGAAGAAACACAAGAGTTGACAGTCAATTTTACAATTTCGAATGCTCTTTGCGGATTAATAAACAAATAAACGAAAAAACGCAAACTTGTCGATTGCATTTTAATTGAATTTATTGCTATAGTGCAGTAAAGTATGCTATAAGTATGGTTAACTGTCAATTATGTGTGTATGTTTGTGTTTTTTGATTTAATAAAATCAAAATTCCCAGCCAACAGATAGTCATAAATTTCAGACTAAAGCGGCACACACACATATATATTCTCATATACTTTCATAAATACTGCAGGCAGTTGACCTCGAGTCAATGACAATAACAAAGCAAAAGAAATCGATGAACCCACCAAACTATAGACCACTTTAAGTTGCCCAGATAAATGTAGGTTTTTATATATATATCGGAAATAGCTCCCACACTTTTGCAGACCAAGTTCAATTAAACCGAGTCAAATTTTTAATTGGCTTTCACTTTTTAAGTACTTATGCAATTTACATATGTTCGTTTGAGGCTAGAGAGTCTGGTTAACATGATTTTCCATTAAAAGTGCAAAATATTTCATGTGGCTGATGCTGTTCACTCGTTAGCAGCAGACAAGACCATCAAAAAAACAAACAAAAAAAATGGAAAATGGAAAATAACCAGCAGGATGTGGGTTTTAAAAGTGGACAGAAACAACTCAACTTGTTCGTTTGTGATATAAAACTATCTGACATGCCACTCATCGTTCTATTTACTATTTGTTTTTGCCTTTTTTTTCACTGGCAGTGGATCACAATATGTATGAAAGTTTGCTACTCTGCATAATAAACTGAAACTCCCTGCGCATAATTTTTAGCACAGACTAAAAATCTACTCTAAAAATCTGGAGAAATTCAACTTTTTTTTTGACACACAAATTTGATTGATCAGTTTCGGTTATTGAACGACAGCACACTTAAAGTGCTGTCAATATGTGAAATTGCTATTTCCAGTACGACATGCTAACCAATCCATATTTATATGGTATACACTGCGTATGCTTAATCTCGTATACGTATACTTAATCTCTTGAAGCAATTTAATGGATAAACCGTGTTGCCAACGCAGTTTGAAGTGTGAGCTGCTTAACAAGGATTTCACTGAGCTGTATGAGAGCTTTAAACAAAGTTATAAAATATAAATATTCCAAATGAGCTCTTCACATATGGGAATTAGGTTTTGAATGCCAGCGGCAAAGCAGAAAAAACTGTGGATTATTGTGTAGCATTTCTAAGCAATTAAGCTTCGTTTCAAATGAACAACTTTATACGTATTTTAAAATAGTTTAAATATTTGTTGAATCTAATATATTTTCTGCCAAAAGTGAACTGCAACTTTAATAGTTGCATTTAAATTTTCATTTTATATTAGCTGATTTTTTATTATTCTATTTTTAGCAACTTATAAATCATGATGAAGTATTTTCAATGAAAGTCTCTGCTTAAATGCACATCTTGGCAAGAAGTAACCTATAAAACGTGTTCGCTTGGCAAACTGCAAATTGAAATGGCTTAGCCAGATGCAAAATGGTACAAATCCCTTCCATCAGGAGTACACAATGCTCCTTTTTCACTTGGCACAAAGTAAAAGCCCACGTTGAAGAAGCTGACGCATGTTGAATGTAAGACGAAAGGAAAAAAAACAGATTCGAAGATGGCTGTAAAAAAGAGCGAAACATTGTTCGTTGCCAGTTTTAGCCAGGCTTTGAATGCAGATGACTTGACACGAACTTGGCAAGCAACCGTAGGAGAAAAAGTCGGATTTTTGTTTATCTTTCGGTGCATGTAAGTAACAGTTTTTATTAGGTTTATTCACTTGTTTGGCTCTTAGCACTTAATTTATGTGCTTAAGCTTAAGTACTAGGCGACCGTTTGACTGCGAAGGCAGTTCGTCAGTTGGGCCCCCAGCCTTCATTAGCTTTGGCTTTTGCTTTATGCCCGGCATAAATCGTCTGCAGTCGCCGTCATTTTCATGCCCATAAATTTGTATGCAAATCGTGTGGGCGACAAAAGTTTATTGAACTTGATAAGAATTTAACTTCAGTGCAATTATATTGACTAGCTAAAAACAATGATAAATATATGCTACTCTCTTTTATTTATTATTCACTAACTACTCGTAAGTTTTAGAGCTGTTATCATGGCGGCTATCACAGCGATTTGGGCGTGGCATAGCCAAGTGTTCCCGCACCTGGCTCATTGTTGTTGGCCACATTTCGCTTTTGCCGTTTCTTGCGCCACGGAAACTTTCGTATCTCGCCCGCCGAGTTGTCGCTGCTGTGGCTGTGGCACGTCTCCTGCTCCGGCAGACTGCAGCTGCCACTGAACGCCGCCGTCTCCTCCTGACGGCGACTGATGACGCGCGATAGCTTCAAACGCGGCTGTGTACTGTTGTCCTCCGCCGGGGATTCAGCTGAGGGCGACAGGAGCAAGGCGCCATTGTTGGTTGCCAGCAATGTGCGCTTGCCACGCCCCCCGCCCATAACCACACCCGCTTCTGTGTCCAGCAACGAGTGTGAATTGGACACCTGCGACTGCAGCAATCGATGTGGCACCGCACAGCCCGGAGTTGCAGCAAACAAATCATGTTTGCGTAGTCGTCGTCCTCCACTGCCACTTCCACCTCCACCTCCGCCACCAACTGCCATTTGACTGGTGCTGTTAATTGTCGTGGTTGTGGTGTTGGTACGAATGCTATCCTGCAGCGACAACTGATGATTGGCATCGCGACAACGGAACTGCACCACACGATAGGATCCATAAGGTTCCATCGCATTGTTGTTCACACTGCAGCTGGCGGGTGGCAGTCGCATCGATCCCTGGAGTCGCATCAGTGCACTGTAGTTATGCTGATGGTATTGACTGCGCTGATGATGATGAGTCCGCGCCAACCCAAACTGACGTGTCAGTGTGATCTGTAAAAGAATGGAATCTTCACATATATCATATCATTAAGAAATCACACCTACCTTGAAAGCCTCGCGAAACTTGTGACTCATGATGTTGTAGAGCAGCGGATTGATGCAGGTGGACAGGAAATAGAGTACGCCAGATGTGTAGTTCAGTACGTGGAAGTAATCGTTGAAGGATTCCGGGCAACGACACACGTTAATCAACGAGAGGCCATAGACTGCCATCAGGCGCTGGGCGTGGAAGGGTGCCCAGCAGAGGAAGAAGGCAACGGCTACAGCTACTGCAAAGAGGGGTTCAAAGTTCACAGGGTTAAGGAGGAGAGTGAGCTCGACTATAAAAGACTTTGTAATTAATAATAATAATAAAAATAGTTAATTAATTGACTCGGCTTTGGTTTTTGGAGATTTTTTTTAAAGTTTTTTATATTCTTTCTGTAGACTTCTTTCTTTCTTTCTTTCTTCTTTCTTTCACATTTCCCATTTCACAAACTTAATAAACCCTTCTAAAATTTTAACGGCAGGGTCTAAAATGTAAACTTCTACAAGTAATTTAAGTAGCATCGTATGAGGAGTTAACTGATTAATAGACGCCAGCCTGACAAAATTTAAAAGAAAATCAGCCCACATTGCGTATACGCGTCATTGGCCAAAGTTTGAACATTTAAGAAATGAGTGTCATTTCCTTTTAATGCTTAAATGTGCATATATGTGTGTGTGAGTGTGTTGACATTAATATTTAAATTGTGCGTCTTTTTTTGAAAGAAAAGTTTGACAGCGTGCTTAGCGTGTTGGCGGCTCTGCTGACTGCTGACTTCAATCAATCAAGCCGCCAACTCAACTCAACTCAGCTACCTACCCAACATTCTGATGACGCGACTCTGCGCATTAACTCCCCGATTCGCATCGTAGGCTCTTCGCGGCAGCGCCTGCAGCAGTCGACTCCTCTTCAGCTTCATTCCAATCAACACGTACAGGACGCATATCGCCGTCATGGGTCCGCAAAAGAAGATAAATCCCGAGACGGCAAAGACATGGGCGTAAAAGTCATTTTCCATCTATTAAATGTTGGGGCGTACTTTAAGTTCGCTTAATAGACTCATAAAAAAAAAACACCACAAAACGCACCGTGCAGGAGTATCCATCATCCTGGTTGACCACCGAGAACTGCATTGCCTGCGGCAGGGCCAACAAAAACGCTGTCATCCAAATGGCGAAAATAAACTTGATGGCTCGCGATAGCTTCGACATGGTGTGTTGCCTGTAAAATGTTATACATGTTGAACTTGAGTTGTAAGCATTTTACATTCTATTGATTATAGGCCACTCTCAATTACACCCTTGAATGATGGGACTAACAACTTAAGAATTGAATGTAAGTTGCTAAGAGTAAGAAATACATTCTTAACTTAAAAAAAGAAGAAATTTAAAGTTAATTGCTAAAAATAACAAATACACTTTAGGAAAACAAAATTGCTCGATTTAATTTTTTTCCTCATGTATCGCTGGGATGTCTCATCAATCTCATAAAGCAGCGGTGGGCAAGAAATCTGAACTCGGGAGCACTACAACAACATCAACAACAACAACCCTGTTAGAGTTTACCTAAGCTGGAAGCAGCCGCTGCTCCCGGAGCCACTGCGTGCCCACCGCTGTCATAAAGTATTTAGAGTTTAAGCAATAACCGTAACTTATATAATGTTTCAAATGAAACGATGATTTTTTGCAATTGTTATTGATATTGGTAAAAAAATAATTATTTTTATTCAAAAAAATAAATTCAACTCAAAAATCTGACCGTTTATTTGATGTTCATTGCATGAAACCCAAACAGACACAAACTACAAAAACTTCATTTCAATAAATAAATAACTAAAGCTGTCGTTTCAATAAAATCCTTTGATAGAGCTGTAATTAAATAAATATTCATACAGATTTTTATAATTGTTTTGTTCATTTGCTTTTAATACTCGTATTCCCATTTCATATAACCTAAGGCTACTCATATCCAATATTTACTTCTGTTGGGAGCTCTTGCATATCGGATTTCATTGATAATAAATACAGCTGCTGTCATATGGTTATCACAAAACTATTCTAATTATGCGTATTGTCTTGACAACCATAAAATGGAGTAGATTAAATTTCAGTTGATTGGGTGAATTATAATCACTTATTATTGTTATTGTTATTTTCATGAACTTACCGAAATGGATGGCAAATGGCAATGTAACGCTCCACGGTAAAGGCCGTGATGGTGAGAACCGTGGCATTGGCAGCCATCTCGGACAGGACGCTCTCCAGTATGCATATGCCGTCCGTGAAGGGATACGAGTTGGGACACCACAAATTGTACAGCTCCTGCGGTATGCCTAATGATGAAACCGGAAGCAGCAGCAGCAGCAGCCGCAAAATCACATTAAGTATACGCTTAGTAAGCCGTGTGGGGGATTTTTGCGGCTTACCTGAGACCAGCAAAATCAAATCAGATACGGCTAAATTGAACAAGTAGAAATTCGTGGCCGTGTGCATAAAGTTGTTACGTGAGATGACAATGCAGGTAATTAAATTGCCCAAAACTCCAGCGACAAAGATGATCGCATAGCAAATGGTCAGAACGATGAGAAGTGTTGGCGACTCATTCGAATTGGCGTCTGTAGTTGTTGCTGTTGCAGTGCCATTTGTGCCGTTAGTGCTAAGCAGATTTGTTAGATTCTCGGTCGTTATGTTCAGCAGTTGAGCGAAATGTGTTAGAAATTTGTCATTGTGCAGCAGCAAGAGCTCCGGGCTTGGACTGGCACTGGGAAAGGAATTGGTATTTGTGGTGGGAAAGAGGCCAAGACTTGTGCTGACACTTGGTCTGGCATTTGGCAACGTATGAGCCATGAATGATTGATTGAAGCCATCATCATCGCTGTCGGCAGCAGCAGCAGAAGCAGAAAGTGTCAACTCAACGCCTTGCAACATTCTGTCAGTTGTCAATTAATTGTGGGTGTGGCTTAATACTTGGCTCTGATCAATATTATTAATATTGTTTTAGTCCCTTTTGGCCCTTTCTTCGTTGTCGCTGTCGAAGTCGTTGTCGTTGTGGTTTTGGTTGTGCACATGGCTGATAAGCGGGCTAGACGACAGCCACAAATTGTGCATTCGCCTGTAAAGCAAACAACATTAAAAGTCATTAGGCTCAAATATGAATTTAAATTGAATCTTGTTGAATGCGCAACAGCCTACAGCATAAACATAAAACAACCTGCCACAGGTGGTGACTACCAAGAATGGTGCTCAGCTGTTGTTCCTTACAAAAAATTTAGAACTCTGTTGCGCAATTGAAGATAACAATCCACTTCATTAGGAAGTTGTAATTTCACTCTCTATAAATAGACAACATCTGGCATTGAATTCCACATCCGATTGGTTGATTGCTGCACGAAAACTTTTCATATTTGTGGGCCGAAGTCGATTGGACATAACTTTGGCAAGTGAGTAAATGCGTCATTTAAGTTAATATACGATTGGGTCTGGATCTTAAGCTATGCCTCAAATGCTGGAACTTTTTTCCTCTTTTAACAATTTTGATAAATTACACTTTGAGCTCGTAAGTTACTCATAATTTCTTTGGCACGTTTACAATATGCATACGCAAATCTCTTAGTTGGCAGCAGCAGCTGTCGAAGTTTGAGTGAAATATCAGCAATACACAGAAAAAAATCAATGGAAAATTCCAGTTAAAATTCTTGATTTTAGCATGTACTTTTTGGTAATGTATTCAGGATTTTATTGTTAAATTAATACGAAATGCGAATAAAATGGCAATAAATCAGATTTAAAATTGGGAAAAAAGGCTAGTTGGCCGAAGTCTGAGTGAAATATCAGCAATACATAGAAAAAAATTATTCAAAAATTCCAGTTAAAATTCTTGATTTTAGCATGTACTTTTCGGTTATGTATTCAGGATTTTATTGTTAAATTAACACGAAATGCGAATAAAATGGCAATTAATCAGATTTAAAATTGGGAAAAAAGCCTTATTGGCAGGAGCAGATGTCGACGTCTGAGTGAAATATCACCAATACACAGAAAAATAAATTATTCTAAGATTCCAGTTAAAATTCTTGATTTTAGCATGTACTTTCCGGTTATGTATTCAGGATATTATTGTTAAATTAATACGAAATGCGAATAAAATGGCAATTAATCAGATTTAAAATTGGGAAAAAAGCCTAGTTGGCACCAGCAGATGTCGAAGTCTGAGTAAAATATCAGCAATGCACAGAAAAACAAATTATTCTAAAATTTTAGTTAAAATTCTTGATTTTAGCATGTACTTTTTGGTAATTTATTCAGGATTTTATTGTTAAATTAACACGAAATGCGAATAAAATGGCAATTACTCAGATTTAAAATTGGGAAAATAGCCTAAAACAATTAATTTTACTAAGACAAATTCTTACGAAGTTCCGACAATCAAAATATGTTTTCTGTGTATCATTACCAACAATACCAATGCCAAAATCTAAGTGCATAAATAATCGGCCTTTACTTTTGACCACATTTCACATTTCTCATGCACAGAACAGAATATATTCATTCCAGAGTTGCCAAACTACTTGGCATTAATCATATTTCAGTTCGTGTGGTTTTGGCCACCTGCCTACTTCATCCAAAGCTCTGGTATTGATAAGGTTAATTAATGGCTTCTGAAACTATCAAAATGAAATCATATAAATATTTTAATACACCATAAACTAACTGATTGCCGTGAATAATTAACAGAGTCATAAATACTAAATTCATTGGAAAACGCTTCGTAATTTTAACGCTTTTCTGATTTCTTAAAGATTTCCCTTTGTGGGCTGTGCTCAGATTATGAAACCTTTTGTCGAATTAAACAGGTGAGAGGAGGGAGAAGGAAGTCCTAAGGGACAGACAGACAGGTATGCCCGTTGGCGTACCTTTTCTTAAGAATATTGATGTTAATCGAATTGCCAATTCAGGTGTGAAAGTTAACTAGCGCATGCGATAACCTCATGAATGACAAGACAAGTTAACTAAATACACCCTCGTATTATTTAGTTCTTTGACATTAACCATTTCATTTTCACAGAGTTCTTTTCCAACAGTCTTTTAAATTCAAGAACCAGCTGAGGTAATTTAATTTGGCAAATGTCGAACATCACGTACAATTTCCAGGAAAGACGGACGTTCACTTATTTCTAGTCAAATAAAAGCGAACAAGAAAATTCAGCTAACCGAAATGAGTTTAAGTGACAACTGTCATTTAATTTTTAAAACTGCTCGGTTTCTATTTGATTTGACATCGCTTTGGTTGGTTGAAAAGGACCCTCGGGTAACCCCTTGTTGACGTTTGCTTTCTATGTTTTATCACAATTGCTTTGTGCTAAACTTTGTTCCATCTTTTGTACATATTTGAATAGACCAACAAAGAAACTTCCGCCACGCTTTTATCGCACTTTCTCAAACGATTTACGAGTTTTAAACGAACCAGTTAAATTTATTTGCGTGACTTGAATGAAATTAGCCCAACACGTTTGCACGTTTTACTTTAAAATATTACGAATTTATTCAGAATATAATTTATGTTTTATAAATTTCAAAATTTAATATTTAATTAATAGATGTTTAAACGACAAGTTGGTAACACGTTGGTATTTTTGAAATGATTTGTAAGCCTCGGACACGTCTGACTTGCTGCGCAGTCAATGTTAGACTAAGTTTCTTTGTGGCCATCGAGGCAGCACTTGACAGGCGACTGCTAACACTTAACAGCTGTTAACTTACAGTGGTGCTGACTCCTGTTGCTAAACATTGTCTCTCACAGCAGAACGCGCTCTCTTTCTCTCTTTGTGGGCCTTCAGCACTTCGACATAATTTCATTCATAAATTTATGCACTCTACCTTGACTTTGACATCGAGACAGACCATTCGCCTCACATTCGGCTGAGGCTCGTAAAGACGGAGGCAGCCTCTATAATTTGTGTCTAACATGACGTATGAGTAATGCGAAGCTGCTGCCCATAAACGGTTGGTAGTTTAATACAACTGAATTAAATTAAAACTTAGACGAGCATTCTTTTTTTAGAGCCAATTGAAATGGAAAAAATGGCTGAAACCACTTACACTTACTTTTAATATTTATTGGCCACGGCGCCGCCCATCAAAGTGTTCAACTGGTTTCTCCCCCTCGTCCACCCCTTCTTCCACTGATCCAAGCAAAACAATCAAAGCACACGCGAAATCAAAGCACCAGTTGGCTTCTTAGCCGGGTCATAAAATACATAAATGTCTTCTAATTTTTTTTCCTTTTACAGGATATTGCGGTCTCCCCCGCTGTCAATGTGGAAGGACAGCATATTAATCTTTGCCTCGACCATCGGCAGATTTGTGGCATTTGTTTTTTTTTGTCCGACTCTGTGGTCCGCGGATTCAATTGAAATGGTGGAAATGGTGATTTTGTGGCTTTAAAGCGGATTTTCATGTTTGCGTTTTTTCCGTTTTCTTATTTTTGTTGTTTATGGTTATGCCTTGGGGTAACACTGAGAACAGTTTGTCAACGACTCGTAATTGAGCCCTTGAATTGCTCGTGCATAAATATCAAAAAAACAAAGATTAGCCCTGGTTTTTGTTTAAGAATATTGCCTCATGAGTAATACCGAGATTTTTAATTTAAAATTTGTTATTTAAATTGCCTTTTACAGGAGAGTTTATCATTATGCATTTTCACAAAAAAATTTGTCTGTAAATACTTTAATATAACCCTTTAGAAATATTTCATTAAATACTCTCTCATGAGTGTAAGTACGAACCATCGGCAATGCACACAGCTTTTCATTTCTAATCTATACAATCTGAAGGACATCTTAATGTGGCGCAAATAATCACTGGCCATAATCAGTTTATGTCCACAGTGGATTACTTATGAGATATTAAGAGAACAGCAAATGGCAAACACTTGTGGCTGCCGGGCACTTAAAAGAAACAAAAGCTATTCGGCACAATTTAAGGCACAATTTAATTGCTCATACGCAACATTAACACTGCCGAAAATTCAATTGAAATCTCGGACAGTAGTTGGGATAAAAACCTGCTGTGAGCATTAGTGGTCAGTTCAGGCAAGACAAAGCAACTGATTAGCATAATTTGACTGTCTGTCCATCCGCCTGTCTGTCCGTCCGTCTGTCCCACGCACATGTCGGACACCCACTGGGGGCAGCTGGTGTTGGCCAACCAATTGGTTGGCTCAAATCAAAAAGGGTCGACCACAGACTTGAAATGCTCTGTGGTTGGTCCAGAGGCGTTTATCTTGATTTACGAGTGCAATGTGTTAAACGATAACGATAACGTTGACGATAACGATAACAATTACTTGGCCACCCCAGATGGAACTCTGATTCAATGCAAAGTCACCAGAAATGTCGTTTTAGGCCCTCTTAAATTTTGCCGTCTTACTTGAGCGGCATTTAATTAAATGTAATTAGACGAAATGTGAATGTCCTTGGTCGCATTGCCTGCCAAAAGGCGCAATGAACTTAACTTGTCGGAGCAGAACACAAAACAAACATCCTTTTTGGCTTTCCATCGAATTTTTGCATGCTTTCCATAACTCATACAACCCGTTGTACAGACTTTATGGTTACAACTCGATGTTGCACGTTATGCGGCAAGGCTTTTAAACAAATGAAGGCAGTAGGCCTTTGGGGTGTGCCACAATTCGGACTCTTTTTCTTTGAGGAATTCAATTATGGAAAAGGGCCGAGCAAGTAATGCGAAACTCTGTTGCTAATCGAAGACCGCAATTAGTCAGAAATAAAATTTGCAAGTGACCAAAAATGTTCGTCAATTAAATCGAATGAGAACCAAGTTTCCCAAAATAAAAATGAATTTCTACAAAAATATAGGAAGAGTACAATTCCAAGTTTCATGCAAAGTTGGAATGCTCTTGATGGAAGATAATATTATAAAAAATATAAAGAGTGCAATAAAATATTAAAAAAATGTAAAAAGAAACATAAACACTTTTAAAATTAAATGTAGTATTAAATTTCAATGGAAAAAACAAAACAAGTATATTCTTTAACTTCTTTCATCTTTTCGCAAATGTTCTCTGCACTCTCATACAAAAAAATATATGCAAGAACTTACATTTCAATAACGAACAAGGTATTTCCAAAAGGAATCCGAACAGGCAAATAACCTGGCAACGAATTGCATTCCCCAGGACTCGCATTTACCACATTTCAATGAATATTTCGCAATTTAATGATTACCAAGAATTGTAGTAATTGAAATTAAAATGAAATTTATGAAACATGTATTTCAACCTGTGCGTGCTGTGAGGTCACAAATGTGTGAGATGTGAAAGTTATTTTGTACAACATTTCTCAGAGCAAACAAACAAAGGGGAAGGTGAAGAAAGGCAACGAGTTGCTCGAACTGCAAATGACTTTTGGCCTTACTTGACTTGGCTCGTAATAAAACTAAATGAATTGAAAACTTGCACAAAATGCGATTCGAGTTGAGCTGAACTAAACTGAAAGGACATAGGAGTAAGACGCAATGTGAACTGAACTGAAGGCGACTCCTTGCTGATGTCATGTTCAGTGTCCATAAAGAAAACAACCGAATTCTTGTACTTAACTGAATAAGACTGAGCAAAAAAAAAAAAACAAAAACGCTAAACGCTGAGTAAAGCAGAATTAGAAAATTGAAAACCGAAAGATGAAAGCAGAAGACAGAAAACAGAAAACAGAAAGTTGTCAACTGACAGCTGACAATCAGCAACTTGGGAGTGTTTCCTGTGGGATGAGTGTGTCCCTTGGCACGTGCTGTGTGTTTGCCTTGGCAGTGAAAGGGATACGTGAATGGTCCAATGATAGTCCCATAAGATGCCATCATTTCCCTATTTCCTTTTCAGTCTGTTTGTTTAGGACTTTGTTTTGATTAAGTGCCAAAAAATTGTTTTGCATTATTTGTACAAAGATTGAGACATTAAATGCATGCAATAAATTTGATTTATTTTCTTTTGTCAATCGCATAAAATTACATTTATCTTTATACATACATGTACGAGTATTTTAGACCTTAGCTTTTATGATAGATTTGCTTGGACACGGCCATAAAACTAACGGCTAACAACAAAACAAACGCCCAGTGGACTCATAAAATCTCAAACAAACACGACTACGACTATAATAAAAAGCAAAGCACGCGCCAATTTCTGTTGGCCATTTTAACTGACCCGCTTTGAGTCAATTCGACAGATTGTGGCCGAAACTGTGCGCTTAAATTGAATTGTTTTGTCTTTAATTGAACCAATGTCAACTTGCTTAGAATTGTGTTCATTAAATGGCCAAAAATGGGCATAATTAGAAGCGTCCTTATAGTTGGGCCAACATTCCCGTACTTGCCACCTCAAGCATTTTAATGTGCCACTAAATAAGATTAAGTGCATGCCACAATATTAAGCATTTGCATTTTTATTTCATTTGGAGTAAGAAAGAGAGAAAGAGAGAGCGCGCCGTCGCAGAATCTTACAAAAGCAACCGGTAGTTCTTGCTGCCGCTGCTCTGCCTGCTGCCGACGTCAACGGCGACGTCGACTGCGACGCGACAGCGACTGCTGCGTCGCTGTTATTTGTGTTGGCCAATGTGCTACAAGCTGCTGGCCAAAAAATCAGTCGCTGTTAATCGGATGCTGCGGCCAGTTGTTGTCGCTTTCGACCATCTCGCATCTCGTGGGCCGACTGCGATCTTAACGATTCGAATCGCGAGACGAACTTGAAACGCGAATCGCCGTGAAATACGCATTATTTGAATCGAGATACAATAATTATTTTACATAATATCCCAACTGATCTATATTAAAGTAAACAACACGCGCCACAACAATATCAACCAAGACAATAAAAGTATGATATAATATCAATAAATTTAAGATGAAGTTCATAAACCTTGTTAATAAACAATCATAATCAACATATTAGCAAATTGTTACTAATAAGCAATATCTAAGTGCAATATACAAATGAGTTTCGAAACAAAAACAAAAAGAAAAAACCCAAAAAGTGCAATGTTCGCCAAAAAATCTGAAAACAATCTCAAAACAGTTCAAAGTAATAAAAAATATAAAATTAAAGAGAATTAACGCAAAGTACAATAAAGAAAATAAAGCAAATACAAAACAGAATGCATAAAAATGTGGCAGGCGGTAACATTTTATAAATTTAAATTAAACGTGTTTTAAATACACAAAACGTTAACCAAGAATTGCTTGATTAACAAAAAAAAGTATAATTAATTGGCTTAAAGTGAATTTGATAAAACATTCAAATACCGCAAAGAGTTTTTTAATTAACTTGGTTTTCTCTGGCATCATCATTGTGGCATTTGTTTGGATATTCATTTGTAGTCGGGAATCTATACTAGACTCAGTCAGAAATTCATTAGGCCAAATCGGTGCCAACTTGATGCCCACTTAAGGCAAAGTCGTAAAATTCTTGAAATTTTAAATCAATTTCATATGCAAAAAGATTCCTAATAATAAAATATGTACATTCTGCAAGGCAAAAAAAAATACACATACTTTATGATCATCGATGAACAATAATTTTGTTGGATGCGATTCGAAAACCGAACTCGAATCCAAATTAAAATCAAAATCACAACGCCCATTGAAATTAACTGATAGTCAAAAAGACGCCAACACGGACAGAGAAATGATAATAGTTAATGAAAACGATACAGAGCTACAGATACAGATACAAATACAGAAGAGAAACCAGTTTCACATAATAATAAAACAAAATTCAACAGCATTCTTGAAACGTGCATATTTTGTATAAATATTTATAACAACACAACACAATAATTTATTTTATATATATATATATGTATATATACACTTATAATAATAATGTCATCTAAAAGCTGTTAGTCGCTTTTTTACGACAATGCTCGTCTTGAATGAATAAGTTCGAGTATTCATAAGTATATCTGAATATTAGGCATAATTATAAGACCCAAGAGTTCAGCACCAATCTCAGTTGACCTTGAGCCAAAACAACAACAAATATAAACATATGCCAACAAAAAGGCAGAGCTTATCCTGTCATGTCCTTGTTTCTGATTTTGCGAGCATTTCAATTAATTTCCACTTAGCAATGCAAATTAATTTCATAAGAATCTGTCAAGGACATGCAACCTGGCTGAGATTGGCCCAACCGTAAGCCAAATGTCTGAAACTGAATCCTTAGGCAGGTGTAACAAGGACAAGTTAGAGAGAGCGAGTGCTAAAGAGGTAGAGAAAGAGAAAAAGATAGGCTCATCTAACGAAATATTGATGTGCAAAGTTTGTGTATTATTGAAACATTACTGCAAAATGGTCAGAAAAAATCAAATTCAAATTCAATTGATGAAAAAATTCAGGTTGATCAAATTTGTTCTCTTCAATATTTTCCCAGCTGTCAGTTCAATTCAAATGACATTTTAAACTGCAAAGTTACACCCCACACACACCCACACACACACAGACACATGTCAGCGGAGATGTGGACAACAAATGTGTCTGCGGCGGGGGCCACGCCCCCTTATTCAGACCTGCAGATGTTTCACAACGAGAAATTCTTTTTGAATTTAACCCAAGTGTTGAACATATCAGCGGATAATTTGACTAGTCTGCTGCAAGGATTGGAGCCGCAGGATCTGCTGGAGCAGGCCGAATCCACAATGACCACAAACCTGGGCCTCTTGACCACACTGAGTGTGGGCTATGCCCTCATCTTTATTGCCGGCATTCTGGGCAATCTAATTACCTGCATTGTGATCTCACGCAACAATTTCATGCACACGGCCACAAATTTCTATTTATTCAATTTGGCCATATCGGATCTGATACTTTTGTGCTCGGGCATGCCGCAGGATCTGTATAATCTGTGGCAGCCCGACAACTATCCCTTCTCGGGCGGCATCTGCATACTGGAGAGCGTGCTCTCCGAGACTGCAGCCAATGCCACCGTCTTGACCATCACCTCCTTCACCGTGGAGCGTTATATCGCCATCTGTCACCCGTTCAGGTAAGTGAGAAAACCTTTTGGCCTTGCCGTTAACTTGATTGATGTCAGTTCCCGTCCAACACAACAGGCAACACACGATGTCGAAGCTGTCGCGTGCCATTAAGTTCATCTTTGCCATTTGGATAGCCGCCCTCCTCTTGGCCCTGCCACAGGCCATTCAGTTCTCGGTCGTGACTCAGGGCGCAGGTTCATCGTGTACGGTAAATGTTGTTAGCCCACTTCGATTTCGATTTTCACCTGACACAGCATTCGATAAGGTTGCATAACTTTTTATGAACGGGCAATATGTTACGAGTAGTTGTGATTTATTTTAAATTCATTCAAAAAGCTCTTACTCTATGTTTAGAATACCTTTGGCAAAAAAGGAAGCAATGTTTATGCTTATATTTATTTGGGGAACGAAATAATCTGTGAAAATTTGAGTGTTTATATAAAAACTATTTATTTATTAGTCATAAAATAACTCGGTAAATACCGAAACTGTTTTGATTATAAAAATACCTTAACTAATTTTACAAAACAAATTAGGTTTTATTAAATTAAAAAATAAAGTTTAATTTTTTTTAATGATCTCTGAATTAATTTGAGAAAATTCGAGCTAAATATAGTATCTTATATTATTTCGTCATTATAATGTCACATTGAAATCAAACTACTTGAATATATGGCTGTTAAAGGAATGATACGTAGATATTTTAATTATATTCTTGGAATCTGAGATATTTATTTATATCAAGCTATTATAATATATTAACAAATAAGCACTAAAATATGACTTTCATAGTAACAGTCGGAAGGGAAAGTAGCTACTATCATCTGCGATATCTCGATCAAACTAAGAGAATCCAAGCAAGAAGTTGTTCCACATGTCCTTTCCAAATTTTAGAAAAATTAGACCACAAAAACACATTGTTCCCATAATAAATACGCTTGTATTCTATACAAAGTTATTATGCTTATATATATGAGCAAATTTTATAAGGGTGTTGATTCTTCGGCTTACCGAAGTATTTCATTTTATTCCATTTCTTTTTGTTATTTATTTATATAAATTGTGTTTTTATCAATTTTTGGCAGATGAATAATGACTTTTTTGCACATGTGTTCGCTGTTTCGGGATTTCTGTTTTTTGGCGGACCGATGACGGCCATCTGTGTGCTCTACGTGCTGATTGGGATCAAGCTGAAGCGGAGTCGGCTGCTGCAGGCGTTGCCAAGGCGCTCCTTCGATGTTAACCGTGGCATCAGTGCACAGACGCGTGTTATCCGGATGTTGGGTGAGTTTCAAGGGGGAAGGGGAAAAGAAGGCAAGTAGTTGACAAGTTACCAATTTGGACATGTGCAGTGGCTGTGGCTGTCGCCTTCTTCATCTGCTGGGCGCCCTTCCATGCCCAGCGATTGATGGCGGTCTATGGGTCGACCTTTGGCATCGAGTCACAGTGGTTCAACGATGTCTTCTATATATTGAACTACGCATCCGGTGTGCTCTACTTCCTCTCCACGTGCATCAATCCCCTGTTATATAACATCATGAGCCACAAGTTCCGCGAGGCCTTCAAGGTGAGTGTCGATGGCCATGACCTTTGACATGTGATTGATTGCTGAAATCTGTTTGTAATTCTCACCTGCAGGTCACATTGGCGCGACAGTTTCGTCTCTCGGGGAAGCATCAGGGTCAGGGATTACCACACACTTACAGCGCCCTGCGACGCAATCAGACGGGTTCAATGCGCCTGCATACGGTAAATACACTCTGAGAAAATATGTCATCTTAAAATTAAGTATGTCCGAAAATTTTTATTTTTATTTTTATAAAAGTTCAAAAGATTATTTTCATATATACTTTGCTATAATATAATAGTCAGATTTTACCAAACTTAATCAGAATATATAAGACCGTGCCAAATATAAACTCTGCGAGTTTATATCCTGAGTATCTTCCAAGAACTAGAAACAAGTTTAATTTGGGATAAGATCAAGGCTTTTTCGTATATAAACTTTACATCTTTTACAGGCTTAAATTAATCCCAAATTAAGTACTTAAAGCAGCGGTGGGCACGCAGTGGCTCCGGGAGCAGCGGTTGCTCCCAACTTAGGTGGTCTCTAATTGGATTGTTGTTGTTGTAGTGCTCCCGATGGGGAGATTGGGAAAAATTAATTTGAAATTTTTGAAATTATTAACTTTTTTCTTAGTGTACTTGCAAATTGTAACCGTTGTTCAAACAGAAATACTGACTGGGGTCCCATACATATTTGTTTACCTTCTCTGCAGGACAGCGTTCGTACGACGACCACGTTGACCACGTTAAATGGCAGCAGCATCAACGGAGCAGCGGGTGGCAACGCGGTCGGCGGTGGGGCACGCGGTTCACAGCGCTTGGGCAGCTCGCATGCCACATTGCTGAGCACACAGAGCCGCAGTCGACAAGATTTGTTTGCAGCACGTGCCACAGGAGTTGAGGCAGCAACAGCAGCTGTGACACATCCACATCCGCAACCACATCGGACACTGCAAACACAAATATCGCAATTATCGTCAGTGGGCGATGCCCATTCGCTGCTGGAGGCCGAGCTGCAGTGGCCGGAGGAACAGCACGAACTGCCCTCGCGCCATAAATGCCAGCAGCATCCAACTGGGAGTCTGTCCCAGCCAGCGATGGGGGCCATTGATGAGCTGAGCTGTCAGTCAAGTGCTGCCTTTGATGTGAATCCTTCACGTTCACGTCTCAAGTTGACGCGCATCACGAGGCAGTCGCAACCACAGACAAGTGGACAGGCGGAGGAAGGGGCAACTGGCAGTGGCAGTGGCAAAGTGCGTAAGGCAAAGGCCAAAACGCTCAAGACAGCATCAACTACTCTGAAAGGTCTAAGAGCCAAATTGAATTGGCGTGGCAGGCGCAAGAACGAGCCCAACGATGCCAACGATAATGTTGGCCAAAAGCCGCCGTCAAGTGCGGCAACAACCGAGGAACGTGCCCTTTATTGAAAGCACTTCAAGTTTCGGTCAATTCCAGAGTTTGGGGTTGGGGGACAGGTACATAACTGTGATAAGAGCAGCAGAAGCATCTCGGCTGGTTCCAGCGCAAAAACAGAAACAATTCCAAGTTGTGGTCAATTAAGTAGCCGCTTCTATTCCTAGCACATTATTTAGTCATAAATTTTACTGAATGTACTTCTTGTAATGTTATAACTGATCTGCTTAAACGTATCTTGAATAAAGCAGAAAATATTTCACTTGATTTTCTTTTTGATTTTTCTTTTTTATCTATGGTACTTTTCCAAATGAATTCCATATAAGTTTTAGAAACACCACGCGCGCTGTCCTTAAACCATAATCCCTGGCAATTAAGATGTCTATCGGACGCATAAATTCCCATTTGGTCTAGACGTTGGCAACTCTACGAGTCGAGTTGGCTTAAAAGGCGGCTACTAAAACTGCGAATTGTCTAACTGTAAAATGCGCATCAGTCATTTGCAAATGCGAATGTTTCTGTGTGAGTGTGTGTATGAGTCGAAGTATGTGTGTGGGAGTGTGTGTGAGAGAAAATGTATGTCTGTAGCCTTGACTAATTACACCATGTAATTAGAGAAGCACTTGCTGTTCTTGACTTTAAAATACCCTTACCATGCAATGGATTAATGATTATAATAGAAATTCTAACAGTAACAGTTAAAGTAACAGAAAGAGTAACAATTACGCTATTAATTGCAGTAACATTTCCAATAACAGCTACAGTAGCAGAAAGAGCGACCGAGACATTTTCAATAACATTAACAGTAGCAGGTAAATAAACAGTTTACTGTAAAATACAATTAAAGTTATACTTTTAGTCATAAACTGATACTAGTTATAATAAAAGGGATAAAGAAAATTTCAGTTGCAATTAAAAAAATAATAAACAAGTCTTAGCTTCGTTGTCTACCTCTAAATATATTCCTAAATAGCTTATATGTACTTCCTAAATAGCTTGTTCTTTATCTGAACATAGATATAGTGATGAAAATTGAAATAATGGATCGAGTTTTAAGTCCTACTTTCAATTATTCGATGTTTTTTACTACCCATACACACAATTAATATACCCCAGAGCTGCAAATAGTGCAGGTATTAAAAATGCCAGCTGTGCACTTTTTGGCGCATTTAGTTTTAATTGTGCCCGACGAAAAATTAATTAAGAGACAGTGTCAAATTTGTGGTTAAGAGAAAAGCGCGCAGGCTTGTATGTTGGCCAAAATATAAATGGTTTTGAATTCATAAAGATCGCGGCAGCATGTGCGAAATAGTTGGCGGCATACATACAACATTTTTGCACGAGTAAAAGGTGTAATTGTGACCACATTCGTGAGAATTAATGGCCATTTCTAAATGCACAACTAACAGATGGCAGAGCATATTGCCAAACATGTAATGTTAGACAAATTTTAGAAAAAAAGCAAATTTACATTTGCCAAAATATTCACTCGACCGAGTGAATAGAATCTGTTTTACTTTTTTATTATGCTAATCATATAGTTTATGACCGGCGACAGAGAGAATCCCTGAAAGTCTGGAGTAAGCATTTAATCAAATTTGCAGGAATTTTGCTTATCGTCATCGTTGGCCACATCAAAGCCAAAGAAAAGGCTATGAAATAGTTTCGATGAACTTCATCAGTTTTATGCGCCGACAAAAATTCAGAGAATAGAGGAAAATGGAGGACAAAATATGCCAATATATTGCAGACATGAACGAACGTTACTTTGGCAACCACACAATAAATTTTACTGTCCTTTTTTGGCCATCGAATTTAGTATCACTTTAACATCCATTCAACTTGTCTCGATGGCCAGACAACGGGAATTCGTATCATTCAATTTACGGGCAAATAAAAACGACAGTTCTTTTTCATTTTTTTATCACTATTTTATTTTTTTAAATTCACTAATACGTCTTTGTTTATACACACACACACACACACACAAACATAACGCATAAATTGAATGCTTAGCACAAACATTGGAGGCGTCGCCCTGTTGCAAGTACGAGTTGCGTGGCAAAGTCATAAACTCTCGATTCCATTTATATGTATGAGTCCAGTTTGCATTGCAAATGGACTCGGGGCCTTATCAATTAGGAGGCGTAACGTTGTGGGCGTTATGGCCAGGCGGCAATTAAGCCATAAAATATTGTTGCCTACTTTTCGCGGCACAAACGCAACGCGATAAGCGATAAACGTGCAAATTGAAATTATTTATTGGTTACTAAAATGGCCCACACTTGTGGCTGACTTACATAAGGCTCAATCAATTAAGACACTGAAATTAGAGCATCGTTTGGCGTCGTAATTTGGCTTTACATAAGCAGCTGGTAGACAAACATTTGCATAGCAAATAGCAAACAGCCAAGAGCACATGGTCCAAGTCGGAGTCCGAGTCGGAGAATAAGTAGAAATCTGAATCAGAGTCTTGCATAAATGTGAAATTGAGATGCCAAACATGTCGGGCATGCAGTGCGTTTCAACTGGTATTTGAAGCAGACGACGACGACCCTTCCATCCGATTCCTCGTAATGTCCGAGCACAATTCATGATACTCGTATCGAAGTTTGAGTCTGAATTCCATTCAGCCAGCACGTAGAAATCATTGTTGCTGTGGGGATTTATGCTTAAGCCAAGTATCCGCATCAAATCTTTAGCATTTGACTCTGGCCATAATGCCCAGTCTTGACTTGCTGCCTGGCAGATGATCCTTCTATTTGCTTTTGACTTTTTTCTGTTCTTGTACATAAAAATTACAAAGTGTCTTTTAAATCTGTCAAAAGTGAAATGTGCGTAAGAAGCTTAAGAAAATATAAGGTCAATGATAAAATTGATAGAAAAATGCCTGTAGATTTATGTATTTCTTACAAATTAAGTACAAGGTCTCTTACAGTCGGGTTCTCTAGACTGCAGCTTATTCTATTGTTTTTGTGAGGGGCTTGGCACAGCAGTTGTTTCATTGTGGTATTTTGCACATTGTTAGTGGCCCCTGGGAGTGTGTGTTGTAGTCGTAAAATGAAATTTGTTGCTAGCAACGACAACGATACACGATGGCACGAGGCACACAAACCATCAGATTGCCTAAATGCCAAATAAACTGCAATTCAATCACACACTCTTGCTGCCGCCTAGAGAAAAGTAAGAAAAGAAGACTTTGCCACAAATTGCTGACAGTCCCTTAGTCCCTTAGGTAACACTTATGTATATAAAGTTGCTATCTGAATACGTGTGTGTACATGGGAGTCACGTTGACAATAGTAAAGTTGTCTTCTGCCTGTGTCAATGTCAGTGTTGGATTCTATGGAAACCCATTTTGACCCATTGCAAATTGTTGAATCCTTGTAAATAACAATTTAATGCAATGCCTCAATGCCAAAGTATTCATAGAAGTTTTGCATTCTATTCTCTTCAACAAACATTCCAGATCTTATTGAATTGTATTTACACACATATATGCATAGCATTTGACTTGTTGTTCCTAAATGGCCTAAATCAGGTTGAATTTAACATGAACAAATTGAATTCATTAAAATCGAATGAGCAAACAAAATATTTTGGCGAGCTACCTAAAAGCCACAGTTCGATCGATTAACTACACGTGTTATTGTTTATTTTGTTTTTTAAGATATTCTTAATTTATGCAAAAAATTTATTGTCGCGCGACAAGCGGGTTTCATTTAAACCAAAGCGACTTTTCGATTGATCCATATTAACAGAATGCTGACTCAAGCTTTAAAAGAGCATTCAGCCAAATTTATGTTAAGAGTTTTATTTTGCGGCTAATATCTATTGGTAGCGCTTTTATCTAATACTTTTTAGGTAGCGAAGTCGAACACTCAATACTCTAACAGCTTTTTTTTTTCAACTCCTGTGATTTAATATACGTATTAACATTAGATTTAATTTTGTAATTTCATAAGAAATAGTCAAAAGAGGGTTTCACTTCAGATGCTGAAGTGAAGTAGCAAACTTGTCCTGGTCGCTGGATTATTGTTGAGCCTGGCAACGACAAGAGCACTCGGTTAGTTGCCAGGACTTCCTGATAAAAACACAATAAATACGTCACTTGGTTGTGCTGGGAAATTGGCACACTTTAAAGGAAATCGTTTTTCATTTATAACGAGCTGATTTCACTGAATCCATAATCCTTTCAGGGTGATGGATAACTTAAAAGCGAGACGATAGTAACTGAAGCTCAAACTAATTGGCAATTATATTTATTTAAAAAAAATAGCCTCACCACAAACAGAATAATTTCTTGGAAAGGAAAATAAAGAATTCAAAGCTACTTAAAAATTAAACAGAAGAAATTTGCAATTACGTTTGTAGCGTTTAAACAGAAACGCAGTATTTATAGCGACTCGTAAAAAAACGCATAACACAAAGAAATGAAATGAAAGAAATGATTGAATTAAATGGCGACATAACAATCCTAATTAATTGTAAACAAGCCATGAATAAAAAAGCGCAATTGCAAAGGCAAAAGGCAAAAAGGCATATGGCTGCCTACACATGAATTGGGAAGGAACCCGACCCTCAATATTTTAATGTGAGGCTGTTTATGCCACATTTTCATATGTGGCGCTTGTTTATGTCGATTGTCGAGTGGAAGCGAAGCGACTGCAACGCAACGTTTGAATAAAGAATGACGGCGTCGTCGACATTTGCCATTTGTACGCCAAACAATAATATTGTGATTGAATTTTCCGAGCGGCAGCAGACCGAGGGAATGAGTATCGACAATTGTCGAGTCATGCAACAAAGTGGCATTTTATTTATGTCAACACGGAAAACAAGTTGTTAAGTCAAGTGAGGCGTCATAATGATTGATCACTACACTTGCTGGCGACTTTTAATCATCAATGCGAAACGTAAACAATTATAAATATACTTCTATTAATTGGGTCATTAACCCTATCCTGAGATACTTGTGTTTATGCAAATCCAGATCGTTTATTTAAGAATCCATGAAAAATTGCGGTCTAGAAATGGATTTAATATTTGTACATGTTTTGCACATGTGCAGCAATAAGTAGGCGTACTCAATAATTGTTAATTCGATTTATAGCGCGTATTTCATAGATACAAATATATGTCATGTTTTTCCTGATAATTGCGTAGACAATTTCTTTTCTTTGCAATTCTTTACTTACATTTATATTTATATTCACATTCATCTGCATGTTTTGAGTTGTTTTTTGAGTAATGGAAGCGCCGGGCAAACGGCGACAACAATCATTGCCGTCAGCAATGCCAAATACCTCATTCGTCAATAAAATTATGATTCATTGTGACGTGTTTGTTGCAGCTTCACATTGCCGCAGATCAAAGTATGGCTATAGGCGCATTTTATTAGCATCTTAATTTGCAAATAAATAAGAGAAAAATCTTAATAATTTCAAAAGATCCTTATTTAAAAATACCCTATTATCAGAAGAAATTCTTAATTGAAAATTTAAAGCATATTTATATTCTTATTTTCTTTTTGGGCATCAAGTTGACTTTAATCATAGTTAATTTATCTACGAATCTACCTTAAATTTATTAGATTTTTAGATTACTTTTAAGCTGACAAAGAGAGAGTATCTGCAAGTCGAGTACACCTATTAACACACTGTTGTTTAAGTAAGATTTATGCGACAGCGACGCAGTCAACACAGTATGTGCTCGTCTCGATGTATTAATAGCCATAGGAAAGTAGAGAGAAAGAGAGTGATAAAGAGGGGAAGAGTGAGGGAAAGGGGGAGGGAAGAATCGCACTGATTTGTCAGTTCATTAAAAATGAAGCTGTGTAAATGTTAATGAATTTTATGAGCATGATACAGCAACCGCAGCTGTCAGATGATTTGGACAGTTGGACAGTTGGCCAGACCACCACGACCAGAAGATGTCATCCGTGTGGTTCTTTAATTTATGTCCGTTATTTATGTGGGCGCGTGCGGCCGTAATCCTGTCCCGGGAAATGGCAAGTGGAAAACGGTGAATTGCATTGGCTAATATTGCACTTTGAATTTAAATTAGAATAGTTTCTGCATCTCTGAGTACTTTGAACAATTTGTAAAGAAGTAAATTTAAATAAATGTCGGTAGCAAACGCAATCGAAACTTTGCCAATAAAGGAGGCTTATCAGGAAAACGGCAGATGCAAATGGAAAATGGAAGTGGAAAATGGGAAATGAAAGCGGAGTTACCCGCACAAGATAAACGCACGGGGCATGACATAAACAAACGACAAATGCTAAAGCAAACGAATCGAAAACCAAACTAAACTCCAAATGCGAAATGCGAAATGCGTTAATGGAAATTGCTTATGCTCAACACTGGAAAAATCCAACTTATTGCCATTACTTCCCATATGCAAAATTAAGTATACGCAGTGTGCAAACAGTCGAAATCGTTACGGTTTTTGCTGCGTTTGCTGCAACTGCTGAATGCGCAATGAGGCTAAATTAGAGAGATTGCTTGTGTTTTATAAAGTTCACTTTAACGATTGTATAACCAAATATTTAAAATACTACTACATAGTCTGAAATGCAACTGTCTGCAAACAGCAATAGAGTTTTGGTCCATTTGCCACATTTAGCATTTGTTTAACAACATGATTTTATTTTTCTATATTTATGACCTTGTCTGCTGAACGACCGACAAGCGGCAATAAATCAACAGTCATATTCTGGTTGAGCCAATTCTCTTCAATTCCCTTCCTCCTTCAGACTGCAGCAACTAACACAAAAAAAGGACAACAGTATAGACTGTTAGGACTTTAGATAAATATTAAGTCGAAACTTAAGCATTTAATTAATTTGATAAAAATAAACCGAGTTTTAAGGCCAATTCATTGCGCCTCTGTTGCGGCTTAAAGTTCAGTCACATTACGCATACGCCACATATGCAAGTACTGATATACATATGACTGCACATACTTCGAGCTGCGGGCTGTCTGGATCGCATTTAATTACAGACAGTCGCGTCATTAAAGACTTTTTTATAGTACTTCTTTGGCAAGATTTTTATTGCCAACGAGCGACATCAGCAGCAGTTTTATGACATTTTATGCATTTTTACATACAGAAAAATAGCAACAACTGCCAACAGACAGGCAGAAAATAGCTTCTCCTGTGCTCAGTCAGCCAAAACATCAATCTACATGCAAAATGGACAATAAAACTACGCATCACATGTTCTATAAATATGAAGTCGTACCGTGAAATCGATGACCCGCAAATTTGTAGCAAATGCTAAGGATAACATCTCATTCATAAATAATAAGTCCAAAAAATATTAAATATTTGAGAATATATTCAGCGTGCTTGTCGATGAGATACCTTATGCTCGAATTAATAAATTAAAATATTAAATATATTGAAAAATTTATGTTTTAACCATAATTTAAGCAATTATCAATATTTACAAGTCATAATAAATCAAAGCAAATTGAATAAAATTCCAGTTTTCAATCAGATATTTATTATAAATTTACCTCATTGAATTCTATCTTTATTTCTTGTTCTTGATAAACATTTTGTGCATGTTCTTTAAAGGCTTGAATATTTTAACAGAGAAAAAAACAAAAATGCTTAAAACAATTTGAATAAATAACTCGAACACTTCCATGATAAACAAATTTAAATACACACATACATATACAGCACTTATTTCGCTTAGTTTGTTTACAAATTCGTATGTACATATATTTATTATGCGCAAACCAATCAATAGGATTCGATATGCGTAAACTTTCTCAATATTCCAGAGAATAACAAAGATATAAAGTGAATGCACTCTTTCTTTATATTGTGAAAATTGTGTTTAATCCTTGGCTTTAATTCTGCAGAATTGAATCGTTGGTTGCACGCTTGCATTTGCCACAGAAAATGCTTAAAGTGACGCACGGATGAACTCAAATGCCACTAATTAGGATGTAGGCACAGCAGATGCCTTTTTTACTCTATCTATCTCTTCTTCCGTCTATCTGTCCGTCTGTCCGCCACTGACAATTTAATTTTTACGAGCGCTTAATGTGTCTTTAATTACAAGAAAGCAGCCACCAGGCTCTCCTCGCTTGATTGAATATTTACACCGAATTAAGATTAATGGACAGGACTCGGAGGCCTATGGGAGACTTTGCTATTATTAACACAACATAAATAAGAAGCCTTCGTCTTCGTCTTCCGCCTGCTGTGCTATCGATGTCGAATTGGCCAGGCCAATGAGAAGCCCCCTGGCCAAATTCATTTTGGCACTTGTTCTGCCTAGCAACCAACAGCCGATTGATGTTCTAATAAAATAAAATAAAATATTAATCAATTGACGGGTGGCAAGCGGCAATTGGATAGTTTACGGTTTATGCCAGTGGTTAACGAACGATTGCAATGCCAATTCAATTAGCGGCTAATGAAGTAATTCCACGAGTTCACAAATTGGTTTATACATTTCACATTCCAATAGATTTCACTGCCTTTCATTACATTATCGCCAACAGGTTTGAGGTCATCAAAATGTCACTGCAAGCAATAAAATCAAGGTTCAATGTTGTTGACTGCGATGCTCGCACACCCCCTTAATCACACACACAGACACACACACTCATCCTCACACAAAGTCCTTTCAGATGGACAATAGTAGCTTCAAAACAAAAGTCAATGAACGGTCAAGATAACATGGCGTATGAGCGATATATTAACTGGTCACAAAATGGCCTACAAACGAGTTACAAGACAATCTTTGGCATTTCTTTATACATCTTGAAAAAATATTATTTATTGTGAAATCGAAAAGGCAGACAAGAAGTCTATAGAACTATCGAGGCACAAGTGCATTAAAGGGAAAATTTATTTTGTTGCTGCTTAACAGAAAACTTGTGAATTGCTTACATTTTTCATGTTTATCTTATTTGTTTGATTTATGACCTAAAGTTATTTGTAGACTGTTAAGTTTACTTAAGATCTTTTTTAAGGAATTTAAAGTATGTCTAAATATTTAAAGCATTTTATGTTTCTTTTATAGACAATAAAATTAATTCGGGTCAATGCGATGAAACTTTAATGTTTTGCTTTTATCAACTAAGCATTTAAAATATATGTGGAATTTTAAAGTGGATCTTAAGTTGCATTATTTGACACGCTTTCCCGTCTGAAAGAAAGAGAAGAATAAAAGTAAGTATGTGTAGACGAATAAAGATTTTATTTATTTTTTTAATGTCAACTAAATTCAGTTGACCAAATGAATTTATAAAGATTAAAATAAAATGAAGTAATAAAACACTAATAACGTACTAATACTATTAGACTAATAGGAATCATAAACAACTTTTAGGACATTAAAAAAATTAATAATTAAATGATTCAAAATTTGTTGCATGGATGGGGAATAACCCAGAAGAACCCAATCAGATAAACAAATATTAGTAGTAAAAATTAGTGGTTAAGCAAGTATACGTATTAGAATAAGTTAGGTCAGGAATTTCTAGAAAAGGCAAAGGAAAGTTATCAATATTTGGATCTATTTTTACATCAATTATTGGCGTCGAGATCTTTAAAAATGCCATATAGTTTCTCAAATTTTAAAAACATTTTAGAAATACCAAATTATTGCCGGCCTAAAGTCATTTAAAAATAAGCTCTTAGGCAAAACGAGTTGAAAACTGCTTCTTAGATTTGCGTCAATGGAGCTTAAGTCAATTGTTTGCACCTTTATTGAAAAATTATTTAAATATGTAGTAAGTAGTGTGTAGGCAGTCCAACCAATGGATATTTATAGTTGAATGTATATTTATAAATAAGAAAGCTACTCATTTGCAGACTCAATTTTAATGCTAATGTCTGTCTTTAGTTCAGAAATTGCCCTACTTACGAGTAGTAGCAACGAGGCCAACAGGGCCAACAATGCTGTAGACAAAGTGAAATGAGTTTGCTTGGCCGTGGGCCAATCAAGTGCGAGTGTGGAAATTTTGGGCGAAGCGGAAAACTTTATGGCACACAGGGGCATAGCCAAATGAGCACTTGCATTGGGAACTGAGTGGCTCTTGCCATTGTTGTTGTTACTTCTGTTTTGGCCAATTTAAACGCCTGCAGCTGTTACATTTACAGTTGGTACGGTGAAAACTGTGTTTGATACACATTATCATGTCTCAATCGTTCCCAATAGTTGGAGCTCTGTCTGTCTGTCTATCAGTCTGTCTGTCTGGCCGGCGGGTCGATAGGGAGTGACCTTGCCAGAGACAAGTAAGTACGAGTAACTACTCCTCTCACTCTTGAGTCCTGTGGAAATGTCAAACAACAATCTGACAATTTACGAGCAACATCAAATTCAAATAAAATCGAAATCAAATAAATCGCTCGCATCTCAGCAACTCACAGCGATTATCAGGATCCGTCCTGCAAAATATGGCCATTTATTTTTTGTTGTTTTTGTTGCCTGAATGCTGGTGATAATTTAATGGGCCTGACCCAAAATTTATGCAGTTGCCTGCCGCCATTGGCATTGAAATGTTGTCATCATTTCGCACATTGGCTACGCGCTATTTGAGTGATTGGCTTTTCGGTGCAGACCAGGCCAATAGAGCTAACTTCAAGGCTTGCTTTCTGGCCAAGAGATGGAAAACATCATAATCAGTTGGCGAATTCAATTCCGTTCAATGCGAGTCATAAACAATTTCATTTAATGACATGCTGACGCCATTGGCTTGGGTTATTGGGTTCATCATCTTGGCCAAAAAGTGTCCGCAAGTAAACAAACATCAATGTTCTTTACCATAAACATTAAATCTGGCATAGCCATAAAAATGCCCTATGTTCAAATTAAACAAACACGCGCACATTGTCGGCCATTTCCGCATCCGTTTCCGGAATTTCATTACAATTCCAAATGCGAGACTAGGCCAAAATATTGGGTCATCTTCAAGATAATAAACCAATAAATATTTTACGAAAGTTAATGCTAATTTCTGTCTATTAACAGACTAGAATAAGTTAGGGTATATAGCAGGGATTGAAACCCAAACCAAAACCGCAACCCTTAACCGGTAAAAACCGATTGAAATTTAAAACCGTAACTGAAACCGTTAACATAAAAAATTTTCATTTGACCGAAACATTTAAGCCGAAACTCTGTAAACCGAAATATAATTATAAGAGTTAATTTCGGGTTTTCATAATAATATTATAAACTGAAACCAATATTTATTTCGGTTTTAATCCCTGGTATATACGAGTAGTACAGAAGCCAAATCGACTGTTCATTCAATTGGTATTTTATTCAAATATTATCATATTCACATTTGCAATGCACTCGAAATGCATCAGTTGACTAAGACTATTCAAAAATCAGTTGGTCGTTTTTACATTAATTATATGTTACAGGAAGCTACGATTTGGATATCACTGCCCATTAGTTCATGGGATGCGATTGCTGGCAGTGGACTGCTCCGCGTTCTTGGCCAACCAATCGCCCACCGTCGCCTTGTTGAGCTCCAGCCACTTGATGTTGCCCTTCACCGTCTCCAATGCCTGTTGGCGCGCCAAGGTACCAGCACCGGCTTCCGGATATTTGGCAAAGAACTGCTGCATCTCCTCCAGCTTCGTTTGCGAGTCAAAGCGACCGGAAATAGTTGGAACCAAACGGCCCAAATTGCGTTCGTTGATGCCAAAGCGTTCCACAAGCTGTGGCCAGTGCTCGCGCACATAGTCCCAGACGAGGCTCTGGCCCACGGGATTGGATGCAATGTAATCCATCAGAGTGAAGTAGTCCTGCCGGCGAACGTTGCTCTCATCCCAAGCCAGGTTAATGTAGCGCTGCAGTAGCCAAGGCACTTTGATAGCTGCCAGCGCATGCATAAGCTTAAGTTTCTCCTGGGCATCGGGCTCACTTAGATACAGCTGCCAAACCTGATCCCAGGCAGCCTCGGTGTTGACCTGCTGCAAGCCAAAGTAGTACACAACATCGCGTACATCGGGACTGGGTGGTGTGCCAGGATTGGCAAGCCACTGTTTGAACAGTGTGGCGGCCTGCTCCAGAGTACTCTCATGGCCAACGCTGCAGGCCGCACTCAGCACCTTGATCCGCAATTGACTAAAATAATTAAATATTAGAGAAATAAATTAACATATGTTACAATTGTTCATACTTCTCCAGATGGTTTTCTCCCACAGTAAAGGTAACCTTCTCTACAATCGGAGTCAGCAGTTTGCGGGCGTAAACCGTAAAGTCCTTGTACAGATTGGTATAGTACACGCGATTCCTGAGGGACGACAGCGATGCTGTGCCCACACTCCACGGCACATAGTCCACTTCCTGCTCCAGATAGGTGCTCAGCTCAAGTGCAATGGTGTAGTCAAGTTGTCCAGCTTCCGCTAGAGCGTTGGCATCGTTCAATAGATGCGCACGATCGGCAGTGCTGAAGGTTTCCCGTGAACTCTTGAGTGCTGTACTCAGAGCGGTCCACTGCTCCGTGGCATAGTTGACACGATAGTAGCCCACCTGATCCTTGTTCAACTTGACCCAAGTGGCAGTGCTGGGCACAGTAATTGTGGCCTCATTGTCGTTATGGTTGAAGATTACGGTCTGCACTGTGCTGTCAGCGCTGCTCGTGTATTTAATGGGAATGGACCAGCGATAGCTAAAGAAAGAATAAGATCAGAAATGCAGTCAGAGAATGAATAAGGCGTTGATAGCTCCACATACTTGAAGGAAGACGGTTCGACCTCCACATTGTAATCATCCTTGTTGGCGAGGAAACGTTTCTGGGTCAACTTGTAGTTGTTGCCATCCTTGACAACTTCAACCACGGGCAGACCCATTTGCTCGGTCCATGTTTGCATAATTAGCCTAAAAGAAGAAAGCATAATATGGTCATTAGATTCGTCTAGTAGATAAAGCAGCTGATGGACTCACTTGACATCAAAGTCAAGACCCTCTTCCTCCTCAACAGCCGTTAAGTAATCTTCAGTGGTGGCCGTGGCATACATGTGCCTGCTCAGATAGCGCGTGGTGGCGTTCTTCAGTTTCACCTCCGTCACCAGATCCTCCAGCATGCGCACCAAAGCGGCGCCCTTGGAGTAGGTGATGGTATCGAAGTATTCGGTGATTTCATTGGGACTTTCAATGGACTTGACAATGGGATGTGAGGCCAGCGTTGCATCAATCTTCAGCACTGGATGCAGCTCGGCAGTCACAAATTGGTTCATCTACAAATGCAAAAATATGTTAAACTGCTAAAAACAAAAGTCAATAGTTTACTTACCATGTCCCAATCCTTGTGCATGTGATCGACACCTTTGTATTCAATGAACGAGGCAAATCCTTCGTTTAGCCAGAGATCATTCCACCAGTTCATGGTGACCAAGTTTCCAAACCATTGATGGGCCAACTCATGAGCCACAACGATGGCCACACGCTGCTTGTTGACACTGGAGCTGGTGCTCTTGTCGTACAGCAAAGCCGTCTCACGGTAGGTCACAAGACCCCAGTTCTCCATGGCACCGGACACAAAGTCGGGAATGGCAACCATGTCCAGCTTGGGCAACGGATACGAGGTGTTGAAGTAATCAATGTAAAAGGCCGTGACACCAGCTCCCATCTCCAATGCATACTGAGTCTTGGCAACTTGGGCAGGGGGCGCAAAGACGCGCAGCTCAATATTGGTGCCCTCAACGGTGGTGTTTGTGTGGGCAAAGTCGGATATAACAAAGGCGGCTAGATATGTGCTCATGGGATAGGACTCCTGGAAGGTCACCTCAGTGATATCGCCATCAACAAGCTCGCTCTGCAATGCATTTGAATGTTATTAAAAGGTATTCGATATATATAATTTAAAGAAGTCTCTTACATCGACTGGCATGTTGGACAGGACATGGTAATCACTGCCAGTGGGCTTGGCAATCGTTATGGCAAACTGTGCCTTCATGTGCGGCTCGTCGAAGCAGGGGAAGGCCAGGCGGGCATAGGTGGGCTCGAACTTGGTGCTGGCAATCCATCTGCGAAAACAATACATTTATTTATTAATTATTTATTTAATGTCGGATAGGTACAGTTGACCAGAATTAATTTAATTAAATTAAATTAAGTGATATTAAATTAAAATAAAATTTAACTGAAATGATAAAAAATAAAAATCTAAGGATTTTTCAAAAAAATTAAAATTATCCAACATTTATTGCAAGGATCGGGGAAACCCAGAAAAACCCAATAAGATTAAAAAGTATTAGTACTAAAAATACAAGTATTAGAGTTAGTAAGGTCAGGGATTTCTTGAAAGGAAGAGGAAAAGGGATGATATCAAGGAGGATATAAGCAGGGACCGTAATCATCAGGAGTTATAGTATAAAAATTATATGGCAATGATATTGGGGGAAAGTCCTACATAAAAGCCATGAATTAAGTGACTTTTAGTTTGAGCGAAAAATTTAAAATCATAATTAATGATAATTTGTGAGTTTTCTGTTTTTCGCTCAAATTTAATTGTTGATTACTTCAACACATCAGTAATTATTATTTACGGTCCCTGCATTTAAGATTAGCCATACAGCGATAAACAATATTTATGGGCGTTGGTGGCTGTGTGCTTGTTGTTAATTCAATTGCATGCATTGGTGTTAGTTACATAAACGACAACGACAACAAGAAACAGCTACCTTGTACGATTCTTGAGCTTATCGTAGTAAGAACTTTGGTATAGGCCCGTGATGCGATCGACGAGCGACCCATTGAAGCTCAGATGCAGGGTATAGTTGCCAACCTCTAGGGGCTGCTCGAATTCGGATACCCAGTACTCGTACTCCGGATGCGCAAACGTGAGCACAGGCTTGATGTCCGTCAATGGCGCACTCGAATCATCCAATCTCTCCAGCTTCTCGTGACTCACGTTCAGCTGCTTTATGTGCACGGGTATAAATGAAATGGGATCCAAAACTTGCAGGCTGATGCTTATGTTGCCCGTGTATTTCTTTTGCTGGAAATCTGGCCTCAAGCGTAGATTATACTTTTGTGGCTTCAGTCCTTTGGGCAATCGGAAGCCAAGATTCTGCAATACTTTGCTGGCAGCCCGAATTTCGGGCGAAATTGCAACCATTGCACGCATTTTCTTTGTTGTCGGCACTTCTTGTCGGGTGGAGTAAACTGGGCTATCTGATGTTTTAATTTATCGATTAGTTTGAAGTATACGAGTTTTCGATTGTGTGGAGCGCGAGTTGGAGCACAACACAAATCTAATTGCTATGAGCCAAACGATAGTTTGCCGCGAAATAACTTTTGAATTTATTTTTAAAACTTAAAATTTGTATATAGGCATTTCTACAGCTTATGTGACAGTTTTACAACAAAATGTGACAATTAAATTGTAATAAGTAAAATTTGTAATGTAATCGATTATGCGTGCTAACGAGCTCAACGGCAGTTTCGATATCGACTATCGATAGCAATGATGACACAGCAGCTTGTAGCACAACACATAGCTCATTGCTTTGATTCAAACGATAGTTTGCCGCGAACCTATTTTTGAATTTTAACAATCGCAATTTTGCAGTCGCTATCGATAGCGTTAAAATCACGCATTTGCACCACAGCACAAAGCTAAATGTTGTGAGACACGATACTTTGGCGCGAATATACATTCGAATTTGAATTTCTTATATGAAAGAATGGAAAATTTTAAAAGAGTTCCTATTAATTCTAACTAATAAAAAACATTTGATCTATTAAATTGAAATCCATAGAACGCCGAAGCTGTAGAAATGCCCATATAATATTAGAAACAAACCTGATAATACGCTCAAAATCGGTTTTGTTGATAATAATTGATCACGATCCACGTAGACAGTGCGTATTGTTTCGTTAATGGCTGTCAGACTACCGTTTGATTGCTGCTTTTGATGCTCGTCGGCAATGTGTTTGCCGACATACACGAGGGCTCCCAGCAGAAAGCCGCAGAGCACCAACAGGAAGACACAGAACGCGACCAGAGTGAGGACCGTGTTGCTCGTTTTCTTTTTGTGGGGTCGATTTGTGTCCTTGACGCGATGATTGTCGTCTGTGGAGAGGCTGCTGCGTGGTCTCACATTTTTTGTCGCGTACATGCCGCTGACTTATTGTTTATTCTATTTATATTTGGCTGATGTATATTTAACTGTTTTATAACTAGGCTTATTTACACTGGTATTGTTACATTTATTGTGCTATAAATATAAAAACAATGTTTCTCGTCAGCTCAGAGTAACGGTTTAATTAAGTCCAGTTTAATTTTGTCTTTACATCTCGAAATGTATCTCAAAACAAACTTAAGCTTCAATCGACAAGTATTGTGTCATCGGTGTGCGTAATTTGAGCTCTCAATAAGAAGACCAAATTACACACGTTGCTATACATTTTTCGACAGTTATTCCCTTTAAGCAGAGATATATCTTTATTTGTTTGTGCTTTTCTTTATTTGCTTTCATGCGACTTCCGTCGCGTTTGACTTGATTTCATTGCGATTTCATGACTTGATGCGATTGTGTCTCCGTTGCAGATCAATCAAATGTAATCTCCTCATGTCACGTAATGGAGTTGATGTTGGTCATTTCGCCTTGTATGTATTTGTGTGTAATTGTAACGACTTTAAGCCAAGCTTTTATTTTGTTTTTTTTTTTTACATTGCCACAAAACTTGCAAACCACAAGTTTGTATTACAAATTTCCAGGTTTGCTGCAATTGCAATGCAATGATCCGACCAGACCACAGGCCAGGCTACTTTCTACAGAGGCGTCGGCGTCGGCGTCACCATCGACTGTGTGATTGACTGCTGGCAGGAAGGTTGTTGCCTCCTTCTCTGATGATTTGCAAACTTGTCTCTTGTATGACTACACAAATCTGTGTTCACGGGCTCATGGCATGGGAAACATGGTTGCCACAAAATTAGCAATGGAAATGAATTGAATTGGCCATATATACGAGTAAATAAACGTGGAGATAATTCAACAGCACAAAGTGTCATCAAATAGACCATAAACAACTAGCGGAAACTATAAGCTAATGAGCCCAATGACACTTGAATTAAAATGAGAACAGATTGAAGTGCAAAATGAAGAAAATAAAGATTAATTAAGTCTATCTTATATATTCCAACTTCTCTCCTAGATTGTTTCGACTTGAAGAGCATCTAAAATTATGCAACTCAATTTTGCGGTTAGACTCGACTCAATGGAATAATTATGATTCATATGTAATACCATTCACATTCATATTCATTAATTTGGCAACTGTGAATCTAAAGCGATGAATATGAGGAATATACATATGCTAATTTTAAGCTAGTTGCACAAATTGGCGGTGGCAGGAAAGCGGAGGCAGGCACTGAGGCACTGATCAAGCTCATCATTGTCTCGACGCCTCCGATGATGCAATGTTTTGGCGTTGACTCAATTTGGGGTGCAGACAAAAGGCAACTGCAACAACCACAATATCAACAACAACAACAGATTGCATGACTACCTTATAAGTCAAACACTTGCAGCATACAATGCCAACAGCAAACTATCTGCAACTGCATAATTTTATACGCCCCATTGTATCTGTATCTACAAGTATTCTGAAGTGCTCTGAAGTTGAAACTGGGCTGGGGACTGGGGGCTGGTTACTCATTAAGCTTGAGGAAATGTCAAAGCATGTGGAATAAAGTCAAATATGAAAAAATTTAATTAAAGCCACGCTCTCGAGTTGAATGCACTTTTTTTCAGAATCCAGTTTTTTTTTTGTTATTGTTTATTTGAAATTAAATTATTTGAAACGATCACTGGCATTTTAAGGTCACAACTTTCACAAAATAAATGCAAAGTGCGTCCCAAAAAATACCCAAAATAAAATAACTAAAAAATCAGCAGACATACACATAACAATTACTCAGAGGCATTGCCAAGTCTTTGATTGGGTCACAAAATACGTGTCTGCAATTGGTAAATACCTGTAATACTTATTGAAACTTATTTACAAATACACACCCAAAATTTGTTGGTATTGACAAAATAATAAAACACTTTCGTCAGTGTTTTGTATAAGGATAAAACAAATTAATCTTTCGCAATAAGAATTCGAAGATTGCTAGTTTAAAAATACATTAAAAAATAGTTAAGCCCCAGGGATCTAAACATTTATTATTTTTTCACAATTATAAAAAAAAGAAAATGAAAATAAAATCTGGGCATTTTTTATTCAAACCAAAGAATTACGTGACTGATTGCTTATCAGGTTCTTTTGACTAGGGTATAAGCTCTTTTAACCTTTCTAATTGGTATTGAATTTTTTAATTTTATTTAAATATAAGTACATATATAGCAGAAAAGAGAGTTTTCTATACTTTCTGTAAAATTACAAGAATTATGGTTAATTTGTGTCTTGGTGGCTTTTAAAAAGAGGAAACACATTTCATATTCATAGCTTTAGTGACAGTTGCCCAGAGGCACCCAAAAGAAATGGAAAAGAAAAGAAATCAGTGTCAATGAAAATGAAAAAGGTTTAAATAATGCGCGTTGGCTCAAACTGATGAGAACAAAACAAGAGAATAAACCAAAAAAACTCAAGAAAAAAAGAACAAGTGGCTGCCCGCAGCAGCAACCAAAAACAACAACAAGACAACAAAACGAACAAGTCAGCAAACGGAAACAACATTAAAGCCAATGTCGATGTCGATGTCGACCCATTTCGTTGGTGCTTTTGAAGAAAGTAATTTCTCAGCCACTATGCGAGTGGTGAGTGGCGAGCAGCTATTCAAGCGGATGGCCAAATGCTTGCAAGAAATGTAAACACACAGGCCAGAAGCGAGTCCACGACGTGCCTCGTGCATTGGCCGATTTTAAGGCCAAGAACTTGCGCGGCAAGTGAACTATGTGTGCTGCGAGAGAGGCAGCTCCACGCTGCCTGAAGCCTGTTTGAAGCCGGCTGAGATGGGAAGCAGAGGAGGAGGAGAAGAAGGAGGGGAGGGGAGGCAACGGGTGTGTTGCAAGCGGGCGACGCATGCGCAGTTGCAACCTGTTTTGCGTGCGTGAATTTCTGCGGTTATTTATTGTGTTTTTATTGTTGAAAGTCAAAGTTGGCATAGAATTCAATGGCCGCATTTCAGACTCATAACTTGTAGTATTGATATTGTTATTATTATTACTAATTCATATTTTTATTATTATTTTTGTTATTATTATCGTTACGCATTAAATAAAGTTCGCGCTTCAATGCGCTCAATTAGAACAGACAGAGGCCATAACGGCATTCACCTCCGCCTCTTCCTCCACCTCTCAATGACACTGACAAAAATTGCCCAGTTCAGATAAGATTCAACGGTATTCGTTCGGATTTTACAAATACCCGCAGCACTCGTAGTTAATTCGCTCATTTACAGTTCAAATTTCACACTTTAACAGTTTGTTGTCTAATTTTTTTGGGCACTTGATCTGTACAGTTAGCGAGAGGAGGACAGCAATACGAATGTATGAGCCTTTAATTGTTATGTTATTATTATGCTTAATTCTTAGTGTGTCTAAGAATTGCTCTATTTGATAGCGGCAGCTTTACTTAATTCAAATCGAAGCCGCGCACGTTTCACATTCGCTCCACTCTCTGATGGAGACGAAGACGGGGCCGGGGGATAAACAGAGAGACGAGATCTGAGATCCAAAGCAAAACGCGTCGCGCATTGACGAAAAACAAAACCGACGACAACCGTCGCGCTCAGCTTCCTATTCACAACTGAAAAACACCGAAAGCCAAAGCTGCAGCTGAGCTTAAGCTGTTTCGAAAGCTCTGCTCATCACAAGAGACCGGCTTTTTGTTACTGTGCTCTCTCTGTGCCCTCAGCTTACTCACTCACACCATCAAGTCATGCAATGGGGGGTACTCACTATTTGAAATGGTTTTAAATTTATAGACTCACCTTTGCTTGCCTGTCGCATCAGTGTAACTGCTCCTGTAGGCGCCATGCAGACTATCCAAATTGCAGTCGAAGCTCGCTGATAGGGTGTAGGCCTTGTCGGTGCTCAGCACCTGCTTCAGTTCGATCATGAACAGCTCGCGGGTTTCGTCCGGATAATATTTGTCGATCGGGATGCGCATGCGTGCCATCATATTGAGAATACTGATGCCGTACACATTCAGTTCCTTGGCATGAAGGACAATGAGGTTGGTCGCCGCATTTAGCTGGAACTGAATGGAGACGGTGCCATTGCAGGCACCTGTCTCCAGATCCGGATGCAGGTATAGGCGATATCGGACCGGGGTCAGTTCACTCGGCAGGCGATACACAATCTAACATAGTTATAAACAGAGAGGTCAATATCCATAATTGGTAACACGCAAGTCATGGCGAGTACAGACGATAAAAGAGCCATATAAAGTCGAGTCATAAATAATTGAAAATATTCTTTATTGGTAAACCCGTAAGAGTTTTATTTCCTACTCAAAACTAGATCAGAATTCGCTGTGTATTTGTTGTGAAACATCAGACAAGACTTTGTTCTGTATGTAATCCTCCAGCACATCTAGTTTCTCCTTGGCCTCGGACAACTGCAGCAACAGATTGTCTCTGTGCACGACAACAACCACCAGGGCCACCACCAGGAGAGTCGTCGCCAATCCAAAGAAGATCGCAACACGCTCCGCTGTCACCTTGTCTAACAAAATACAACTTCAATTGCGGATGATTTGTCGATGCAATTATATATTGCTCACCCTTTACATTGTCCGTAAATTTGCCCATTTTGAGATATCAAACTTGTGCGATGTCTGTGACTAAACTGACCACTAAAAAAGTACGCTACACCATCTGACCAAGATAAAAGCAAGGCAAATGGAAAAAACTCAAAACCCGATTATCGAAAATTGAGCCAAAATAATGTATGTATATAAAGTGGAGGGTGCTTATAAGAAAGTGTGTGAATTGGAGGTGTTGCCGCTTTTATGATGGGCTGCGAATTCTGGTTGGACATATAAAGATAGCACTTACGTCTTCGGGCTTCGGGAGTCCAGTCGGCAGGGTGGGAAAAATGGGATTCGGGCTGCTTGACGATCCACCGGGTGAGGTGCCTGTACTTGGCGTCGTTCCGCCACTGGGAGTTGGCTCACTGCCAGGAGAAGTGCCACCACTGGGAGTTGTGCCACCACTAGGTGTGGATCCATCACTGGGCGTAGTGCCTGTGCCAGATGAGGTATCGCCAGTGGGTGAGGTATTTGGACTACTCGTAGTGGTTGTTCCTACCAGCACCTCCAACTTGTCCTTGGCATCCTGCAAATCGTTCTCCAGACCCGCTTTCTCCACGGCCAACACGATTGTGGCGACACAAAAAGCAGTTGCACTCAGGCCCAGAAATATGGCCACTGTCTTGGCCGTTAGCCCTGAAAATGATTATTTATATTCATTTATGAAATCTAAACTCTTTTTATTTGATTTACTTACAGGCAACCATTTTATATAAAAGTCCTCGCTCTGGATATTCGCACTCTTTTGGACACTTCCACTTCACAGCGAGTTTGAACTCGAACTGACTTTGAACGCGGAATCTGACCAACTATTTTGACTTGATAAAAAGATTCCAATATCGATTATCGATCATCGAGTACTTGCACCAGTGCACCAGTTTTCACATATCACGACCATATTATTATTATTATTACTATGCGAATTTTACGAGTACTTAAATATTTATGGAACCTCCATATTTATCCATTTTCCATGTCATGATTCTGAATTCCCGTTCACAAACTCTAGACTTTTATCAGAGTTATCACAACTTTTTTGCGACTATAAAAATCGCCAGTCGAATGTGTAAAATAAACAGCCTGGTTTCATTTATGACTTGATTTTAGTATTCTTTATTGTTATTTGGCAGTACAATCATACATTCTTCATCTATTATGCAATTCCAATTGAGCTAATAATTGGACAATAAGTCCATTCGCTATTTATTAATGCAATTGGATATAAAACATATATATAACATTTTTACTATGGGTTTTTGGCGGTCAATGGGGAGGCCGTTCCGTCCAACCAACTGCCAATGTCAGCGCTGTTTTCCTGCAGCCAATTGATGTTGTACTTGATGGTCTCGATCGCCTGTTGCCTTGGACCGGCACCAGCTCCAGACTCTGGGTACTTGTTGAAGAAGTGCTGCACTTCCTCCAGTTTTACCTGGCTGGCAAATTGGCTCGTAATGCTGGCTATTAATCTGCCCAGATTGCGATCACTCAGTCCAAAGCGCTCGACAAGCCGAGGCCACTGCTCACGGTAGTATTCCCAGACAATGGGCTCTCCCACGGGATTGGCGGCAATGTTCTGCACACAGGTGAAGTAATCCTGCGAGCGAACGATGCTCTCGTCTGTGGCCAGTTCCAGGAAGCGGTAGAGCAGCTGAGCATCCTGCACAGCCGACAGGCCGTACATCATCTTCGACTTCTCACTGGCGTCGGTCTCTGATTGGAAGAGCGCCAACAGCTTCTCCCAGTTGGACTCGCTGCTCGTCTGCTGCATGCCATAGAAGTAGACAATCTCGCGAAGATCGGGAGCAGGTCGGTTGGCGGAAGTGGGATTCAGCAGCCAGGTGGAGAAGCGTTGAGCTGCCTGGTCAAGACAGTCGGGCAGACCCAAGGCACAGGCGGCAGTGAGAACAGAAACACGCAGGCGACTGAAAGAATTAAATGGGAAATGAGCTAAGAATATATGTTGGATAATAGATATTTCCCATGCTTACTTCTTCAAGTGGTTGTCGGCATCCACAGTCCAGCCCACATCCTTGTAGACATTTGTGAGCAGTTGGCGAGCATAGTCCAGATAGGAGACGTAGCTGTCGGTGTACATGAGGTTGTTCCTCAAGGTCTGCAGCTTGGCAGCTGCCACGTACCAGGGCACAAAGTCCTTCTCCTGGGCCAGGTAGGCGGTCATCTCCAGGGGCACACTGTAGGACAACTGACTGGCGTCGGCCAAGGCGAAGGCGTCGTTCAGCAGATGAGCCCGATCGGCGATGTCGAAGCGAGCGGGTTTCTCGATCAGCTGCTGAATGATCTGGTCCCAAATACTCGACTCATAGTTGACACGATAGTAGCCCACTTGATGGACATTCAACTTGATCCATTTCACATCGGTGTTAACTGCCACGCCCACTGCATCTTCGTTGTAGGGGAAGATCAGGCTGTTGACCTCGTTGCTCTCGGAGGTGTCCAGGAAATAGGTGATCGGAACACTCCACTTGTAGTCGAAATTACTTGGCTCGGCCGCCTCGTTGTAACTGTCCTTGTTGGAGAGGAATCGCTGCTGGGTGATGGTGAATCCTGCATTCGTGGAACGCTTCACATTCAGCACGGGATAGCCCATCTGCTCCGTCCAGGTGCCCATCAGCTCCTTCACATCAAATTCGGTGACCAGAGCAGCGACTTCCGTGAGGAAATCGTCGGTGACTGTGTTGCCGTATGTGAACCTCTTCAAGTAGTTGGTGACGGCTTGCTCGAACTTCTCCGAGCCCACCTTATTCTCCAGCATGCGCAGCACAGAACCAGCTTTCTCATAACTAATCGTATCGAAGATGGCCGTGATTTCAGAGGGAGACTCCACTTTTTGAACAATGGGATGCGATGAGAGTTTGGCATCGAAAACCAGAACGGGGTGCAGTGCCATTATTTGGAATTGCTCCAACTGGGGGACACAGGATAAAAAAAAGATTAGTATAAAATATATAGAAACCAATTGAAGGTACAAAATAGTATGGAAATCTCAGAAATCGAATAAGAAATGAGAAATAAATATTTATATGATTACAAATAAATTTAAATAATTGGTACGACAAAATGTTATGCTTATTTTTGAAAGATCGATTTTTTAATTTGTATTCTCGAATATTTGCCTTCTTCATATTTTTTCCAATTTGATATTTTCCCCCCAATTTTAGTTCTTAATATTATTTTTAAAAATGTCTACAGAAAATGGGATATCATAGCTAAGAATTTCGAACTTACCATTCCCCAATCTGGAAAAACTTCATGCACTCCCTTGTACTGCATGAACCTGGCAAATCCTTCGTTTAGCCACAAGTCGTTCCACCACTTCATGGTAACCAGATTGCCAAACCATTGATGGGCAATCTCGTGGGCCAGAACACCAGCTATGGACTGTTTGTTTAGCGTTGAGCTGTAGTTCTCATCGTAGAGCAGAGCCGTCTCCCGATAGGTGACCAAGCCCCAATGTTCCATGGCATTCGAGGCAAAGTCGGGAATGGCAGCCATGTCCAGCTTGGGCAGGGGATAGGCCACCTTATAGTACTGGATGTAGTACTCAGTGACAGCTGTTCCAAAATCCAGGGCAAACTGTACTTTATTCAACTGATGGGGCGTGGCAAAGGCGCTCATGGGGAAATCGACGCCAATGCCATTGGCCTTTACTACACTGCTTTTTGAGTCAAAGTCCGAGACAATGACGCAGGCCAAATAGGTGCTCATAGGGACGCTGACGCCAAAGGACGCCATAGTGTTCTCTCCGAGGTTCTGGGATTCCTGTAGAGAGTATATAATAGAGAATGGAATCGTTATCACAAAATATGTATCGTAAAAATAGTATGATACCTCATAAAAATAAATTTGAATTGAATGAATTGAAGTCATAGACTCTGACTCTGGCCATAAGCTGAAACTTACCCATTTGTTCATGTTGGAGATTGCATCGTAGTTGCCTTCGCTGGGATGAATGACACTGATGTTGAAGGTGGCCTTCATGGCGGGCTCATCGAAACAAGGAAATGCCTCACGTGCAAAAACCGGCTCGAATTGAGTAGTGGCAATTTTCCTATGAAATAAAATTGTATAGCACACTTTAAGGCAGCTGCTAGAATAGATTATTTCTCACCTTTGTTGACCCTCCGGTGTCTGATAGGTGCTGCTGTACAAACCGAACAGTTTGTTAACAGTTTGTCCTTCGAATATCACTCCGAGAGTGATTATTTCATTCACCGGCAACTCCTCGGACAAATCGATGATGAGAAACTCGCGCACAGGATCCAGTTCATATTTGTCCACTTGTTTGCCCAGCACATAGGCCTGATTTATGATCAGTTTATGGGAATGCAAAATAATTTGCCTTGTGCGCTCGATGACCTTAATCGATATCAATTCCTGGCCCGTGAAGTTGCCAGTGTCTAGTTCCGGATGCAAGTGCAGGGTATAGTGCATGGGCACCAATGCCGTGGGCAGACGATAATCAATCTGAATACGAATATCATATCAATCAACTGATAAGCACTCAAACTAATCGGTTCACTTACCACTTCGTCGGCTGCATGGAGCACGGCAAATGTTGCCAAGGCCCAAAACAATGCCACCCTTAACCAAGAGCCCGTTTTTAACATCTTTACCGTTCGAGCAGCGACAGGTAACTGAAGGTATTGCCCACCATTTGGGCATGACGAAGGCAATGCTTAGATTTGACCATAATATTTGGTTAACAACATTTTGGTTATGGCCACTCGTATCACTTTATTGGCAACAAGTGCGATAATATCCAGGGAAAGAAAATAATGATTATTTGTTTTTTTTTTTTAAATCAACAAATCACTCACTTATGATAATTTTGAGACAGCGAGAAATATACCAATATTCCAATGTCTTTCTGACTCATTTATGCATTTTAACTATTATTAAAAATTGTTTCAAGTTGAATTGATTTTCTCACAATGTAAATATTAAATTTGAGTTATACTTTACTACTGAAGCAATAATCATTACTTTTGAGCAAAGCTCGCAAATAACAGTCAACACTTTCAGCGTATCAGAAAATAACAATAATTTATGTTTTTACTTAGTCAAGCAGTAAAAGGTAATTTTTTTCCTTATGGTTGTGTCATTCAACAACTGTTTCGTCTAGATAAAACATCGAAAGTGCCTTCTGAGAATTTAAAACGTTTTTCTTTTGTTACAATTTTGCGTAAAATGGGTCGTCCAAAAACCATAGTTCATTCTTTTTTTTAAATATGATAACAAATTAAATTTGTTATTAAATAAGTCAAAATGCAACGTGTGGGGCATAAAATTAACTGGAACGCATACAACAAATTTGAGATTCCACTTGAAGGCAAAACATTCAGAAGATTTAGAAGACTTGGAGGACAACAGCAGCACCGATGTGGAACAAGTTGCAAAAATGCGAAATATTTCCTATGCAACTAATACTTTTGAGAAAAAAAATAAAACTTAAGGAATGATCAATTTTCCATTAGTTTTATTTTTTTGTTCAAAAATAACAATTATTGGTTGAGTAGTAAAGTATAACTCAAATTTGAATAATCTTAAACAGGTGTGCTACGCAAACCACAAGGGAAATCGAACTCAGAGAAAAGCAATTCTGATCATATCTGTAGATTCTATCGTTTGGATACTGTGTGGGTTTTAGTTTAAGCGGGTCTTTGCGATTTCCCGCTAAACTAGCGATTTTTCGAAAAAGTCTTAGAACAAAAGTTTCTAGATTTTTGACCGGAAACAAGTATATATAGTATCCTTTTAAGCTATTTTAACGCATTGATTCGAGCAAACAAACAGACAAACTGACTTTTCACCTCATTTTCGGAAGGCCACTTAAAATTTTATAATTAATTATCTTTTAAATCAGTAGTCGGATTTTGATGATTGAGATGTTGACTGAATGTGTTTTTATTCTCATTATTATGGTACTGAATTATATTTGTACAAACTTTAACCGCTTTTTAACACAGTTTTAATGTCAAATTTCTGATATCTTTCCAAAATTTCCGATATCTTAAAAAAAAACCCTTTGCAAGGTAAAAATCTAGTGTCGAAAACATTTTCATGCCCCAAAACTTTTGATATCCAATTTTGTGACAAATAATATTAATATATAAATTATTAAAAAAAAAATTGTTGTTACTGGGCACTGCCCAAAAAAGTAATATTTATTATGTTTGATAAATTTAGCGCAATGTGCCTAGTGACAAAAATTTGTTTGAATAATTTATATGTAAAACTTAATATTATTCGTCACAAAATTGGATATCAGAAATTTTGGGGCATGCAATTTTTTCGTCACTAGACTTTTACATTGCGAAGAGGTTTTTTTTATAAGTTTGGCAATACAATCGTTCATTTTCCATGTACTATTATGCAATTTCAATTGAGGTAATAATTGGACTGTAAGTCCAATCGCTATTTATTAATGCAATTGGATATATTAAACAAAATTTTTACTATGGGTTCTTGACGGTCAATAGGGAGGGCGTTCCGTCCAACCAACTGCCAATGTCAGCGCTGTTTTCCTGCAGCCAATTGATGTTGTACTTGATGGTCTCGATCGCCTGTTGCCTTGGACTGGCACCAGCTCCAGACTCTGGGTACTTGTTGAAGAAATGCTGCACTTCCTCCAGTTTCACCTGGCTGGCAAATCGACTCGTGATGCTGGCAATCATTCTGCCCAGAGTGCGATCACTCAGTCCAAAGCGCTCGACAAGCCGAGGCCACTGCTCACGGTAGTATTCCCAGACAATGGGCTCTCCCACGGGATTGGCGGCAATGTTCTGCACACAGGTGAAGTAATCCTGCGAGCGAACGATGCTCTCGTCTGTGGCCAGTTCCAGGAAGCGGTAGAGCAGCTGAGCATCCTGCACAGCCGACAGGCCGTACATCATCTTCGACTTCTCACTGGCGTCGGTCTCTGATTGGAAGAGCGCCAGCAACTTCTCCCAGTTGGACTCGCTGCTCATCTGCTGCATGCCATAGAAGTAGACAATCTCGCGAAGATCGGGAGCAGGTCGGTTGGCGGCAGTGGGATTCAGCAGCCAGGTGGAGAAGCGTTGAGCTGCCTGGTCAAGACAGTCGGGCAGACCCAAGGCACAGGCGGCAGTGAGAACAGAAACACGCAGGCGACTGAAAGAATTAAATGGGAAATGAGCTAAGAATATATGTTGGATAATAGATATTTCCCATGCTTACTTCTTCAAGTGGTTGTCGGCATCCACAGTCCAGCCCACATCCTTGTAGACATTTGTGAGCAGTTGGCGAGCATAGTCCAGATAGGAGACGTAGCTGTCGGTGTACATGAGGTTGTTCCTCAAGGTCTGCAGCTTGGCAGCTGCCACGTACCAGGGCACAAAGTCCTTCTCCTGGGCCAGGTAGGCGGTCATCTCCAGGGGCACACTGTAGGACAACTGACTGGCGTCGGCCAAGGCGAAGGCGTCGTTCAGCAGATGAGCCCGATCGGCGATGTCGAAGCGAGCGGGTTTCTCGATCAGCTGCTGAATGATCTGGTCCCAAATACTCGACTCATAGTTGACACGATAGTAGCCCACTTGATGGACATTCAACTTGATCCATTTCACATCGGTGTTAACTGCCACGCCCACTGCATCTTCGTTGTAGGGGAAGATCAGGCTGTTGACCTCGTTGCTCTCGGAGGTGTCCAGGAAATAGGTGATCGGAACACTCCATTTGTACTCGAATTTACTCGGCTCGGCCGCCTCGTTGTAACTGTCCTTGTTGGAAAGGAATCGCTGCTGGGTGATGGTGAATCCTGCATTCGTGGAACGCTTCACATTCAGCACGGGATAGCCCATCTGCTCCGTCCAGGTGCCCATCAGCTCCTTCACATCAAATTCGGTGACCAGAGCAGCGACTTCCGTGAGGAAATCGTCGGTGACTGTGTTGCCGTATGTGAACCTCTTCAAGTAGTTGGTGACGGCTTGCTCGAACTTCTCCGAGCCCACCTTATTCTCCAGCATGCGCAGGACAGAACCAGCTTTCTCATAACTTATAGTATCGAAGATGGCCGTGATTTCAGAGGGAGACTCCACTTTTTGAACAATGGGATGCGATGAGAGTTTGGCATCGAAAACCAGAACGGGGTGCAGTGCCATTATTTGGAATTGCTCCAACTGGGAGACACAGGACAAAAGAAGAAATGTGATTAAAAAAAGATTATAATAAAATATATAGAAACCAATTGAAGGTACAAAATAGTATGAAAATCTCAGAAATCTAATAAGAAATGAGAAATAAATATTTATATGATTACAAATAAATTTAAATAATTGGTACGACAAAATGTTATGCTTATTTTTGAAAGATCGATTTTTTAATTTGTATTCTCTAATATTTGCCTTCTTCATATTTTTTCCAATTTGATATTTCCCCCCCAATTTTAGTTCTTAATATTATTTTTAAAAATGTCTACAGAAAATGGGATATCATAGCTAAGAATTTCGAACTTACCATTCCCCAATCTGGAAAAACTTCATGCACTCCCTTGTACTGCATGAACCTGGCAAATCCTTCGTTTAGCCACAAGTCGTTCCACCACTTCATGGTAACCAGATTGCCAAACCATTGATGGGCAATCTCGTGGGCCAGAACACCAGCTATGGACTGTTTGTTTAGCGTTGAACTGTAGTTCTCATCGAAGAGCAGAGCCGTCTCCCGATAGGTGACCAAGCCCCAATGTTCCATGGCATTCGAGGCAAAGTCGGGAATGGCAGCCATGTCCAGCTTGGGCAGGGGATAGGCCACCTTATAGTACTGGATGTAGTACTCTGTGACAGCTGTTCCAAAATCCAAGGCAAACTGTACTTTATTCAACTGATGGGGCGTGGCAAAGGCGCTCATGGGAAAATCGACGCCAATGCCATTGGCCTTTACTACACTGCTTTTTGAGTCAAAGTCCGAGACAATGATGCACGCCAAATAGGTGCTCATAGGGACGCTGGCGCCAAAGGACGCCATGGTGTTCTCTCCAAGGTTCTGGGATTCCTGTAGTGAATATATAATATAATTGTGGGTAATTTTAGCGGGAAGTTTCCGAAAGTCAAGAACATCGAATGGAATATTTCAATATAAACCTATCTTGCTTTTGATTAAGCTGAAACTTACCCATTTGTTCATGTTGGAGAGTGCATCGTAGTTGCCTTCGCTGGGATGAATGACACTGATGTTGTAGGTGGCCTTCATGGCGGGCTCATCGAAACAAGGATAAGCCTGACGTGCAAAAGTGGGCTCGAATTTTGTAGTGGCAATTTTCCTAAATAAAAATGCATTGCATACTTTTAGGCAGCTGCAAAAATCTATTATTATAATTAGAGTTTCTCACCTTTGTTGACCCGTCGGTGTCTGATAGGTGCTGCTGTACAAGCCGACCAGTTTGTTAAGAGTTTGTCCTTCGAATATCACTCCGAGAGTGATTATTTCATTTACCGCCAACTCCTCCGACAAATCGATGATGAGAAACTCGCGCACGGGATCCAGTTCATATTTGTCCACTTGTTTGCCCAGCACATAGGCCTGGTTAATGATCAGCTTATGGGAATGCAAAACAATTTGCTTAGTCCGCTCGATGACTTTAATCGATATCAATTCCTGGCCCGTGAAGTTGCCAGTGTCTAGTTCCGGATGCAAGTGCAGGGTATAGTGCATGGGCACCAATGCCGTGGGCAGACGATAATCAATCTGAATACGAATATCATATCAATCAACTGATAAGCACTCAAACTAATCGGTTCACTTACCACTTCGTCGGCTGCATGGAGCACGGCAAATGTTGCCAAGGCCCAAAACAATGCCACCCTTAACCAAGAGCCCGCTATTAACATCTTTACCGTTCGAGCAGCGACAGGTAACTGAAGGTATTGCCCACCATTTGGGCATGACGAAGGCAATACTTAGCTTTGACCATAATATGCTCAATAACTCATTTTGGTTATGGCCACTCGTATCGCTTTATTGGCAACAAGTGCGATAATAACTACATGTATGTATTAACAGCCACACTTCTCTGAATCGCTGGATAATGGAGCATTGTTGTTGATTCCTGCAAATTGACAATATGAGTCGGAAACACCCAAAAACACTTATGTTTTTTGGCCACTCATTGAGCTCTTTTCCATGTTGGACCCATTGAAATGAATGTCTTGCTTTTCTATATTTTATTTTTTTTTATTTATAATTTATGGAGCTGTACAATCTTTTCTTTTTCATTTGTTTTTGTATTGTAAATGGGCTAATCTTTATTGTGTGTATATGTTTATAATGGCAATTCGATGAGTATGAAACTATGACATTTATAGCCACTTTCGGCCCGGCTTTGGAGTTTCTACTGCTTGTCGAGCCATGCGTCCACACTGTCCAGATTCTTGGCCAACCAGACAATGTTGTTCTTCACGGTCTCCAGGGCACGAACTCGGGCAGCTGTGCCCGCTCCAGCCTCTGGATATTTGGCAAAGAATTGCTCCATCTCCTCGAGCTTCGTTTGGGTGTGGAAACGGGCCGTTATCGAGGGTATCAAGTTGCCCAAATAACGTTCGTTTAGGCCAAAACGAGCCACCAACTGCAGCCAATTCTCGCGAACATAATCCCAGACCAGCGACTCGCCCATGGGATTGGAGGAGATGTAGGTGAGGCAGGTGAAGTAGTCCTGACCACGCACATACTCCTCGTTCCAGGCCAGGTTAATATAGCGTTGGAGCAACCAGGGCTCCTGCACAGCCGACAGACCGTACATCAGCTTGGACTTTTCGCTGGCATCGGCCTCATTCACAAACAGCTCCCAGACGGTTTCCCAAATCTCCTGGTTTCCAACCGACTGCATGCCGAAAAAATATACCGTGTCACGCACGTCCGGATTGGGTCGCTTGGTGGGCGTGGACAGCCAAGTGTTGAACTGCTCTCCCACCTCAGTTAGACAGGACTCGAGGCCTAGAGAACAGGCGGCGCCCAAGACAGTTACGCGAAGGCGGCTGAGAGAATAAAGATATAGGAAATTGTAGTAACATAATTTTAATAATTATTATAGATTGATTAATGATAAGGGGTCTCTATGATAAATTGTAGTCTAAAGTAAGCCAAAAATCGATATGGATAAGCTAAGAATAGAATTTGAAAGTTGGGAAGTTAGATATAAGAAATGGGGGGAAATTTTGTCGATGGGCAAGAAGAAAATATCGATGTAAAATAAAAATATCACTGTAGAATTGATAGAAAAGAATGTTTTGAAAATCGAGTTGGTCCATAATATGCGGAACACCTACAAAAAAATAAAAGAATGCAAAATTAGAGGGCGATTTATGATGAATTTATTATTTCCGGGTCTTTTCTAGTTTTTTTAAATTAATTTTAAAATTTTAAAGCAAAATGAGCTTTTTGCATGGTTGTTTTGTGCATCTTGATTAAAAATTGCATAGAAATTTAAAAATTAATTTAAAAAATGCTCGAAGAGACCCGGAAATAGTTTTCGCACCTAAATTCATCATAAATCGCCCTCTAATCTTATTTTTATTTTGTTGAGGTGTTCCGTATATTATGGACCTTAACCGCAGAAAGTACACATTGATCAGGGACTATCTTTCTTTTCTAGTTTCACTTACTTGCTTACATTTTGTTCACTAACTTTACTTACATATCTCAGATTGAAACATTTCTAAAGTTTTAACTAAGATATTGATGCATAATTCTAAAATATCTCTGTAAGTCATCTTACTTACTTGTTCAAATGATTGTCACCCACGGTCCAGGTGACAGTCTTGTAAATGGGCTCAATCAGCGCGGTGGCGTACTTCTTGTACTTGACATAGCTGCTGGTGTAGTACAGGGTGCGCTTCAGGGAGGTCAGCTTGGAGGCAGCCACGCTCCAGGGCACGTAGTCCGCCTCCTTGGCCAGGTACTTGGTCATATCGAAGGCCACCTCGTAGGGCAGCTGCGTGGAGTCGGCCAGGGCAAAGGCGTCGTTCAGCAAGGAGGCACGATCGCCAGCACTGAAAGAGCTGGGCGTGGCAACCAGCTGGTTGGCCAAGTCCTGCCACAAGGACTCGTCATAGTTGACGCGATAGTAGCCAACTTGATCGTGATTGAACTTGATCCATTGCACCGCACTGGGCACCTTAATGGTGACTGTAAAAATAAATCAAATCATGGACTTGCATACTTATGTACATATATTATATTCCCACTCACTTTCGCTCTGGTCGTGATAAAACCAATCCCGCTGCACTGCGGGATTCGCACTCGTCGTGTATGTGATGGGGATCGACCAACGGTAGCTGCAATAAAATATAATAAATGTGAGAAATTCGCAATCAGATATGATGGAGATTCGCAAAAAGAGACATACTTGAATTCAGAAGCCTCGTGCACTGCGTTATAGTCATTGGGATTGGACAAGAAACGCTTCTGCGTCAATTTGTATTCAGTGTTGGAGACCTTTTGGATCGTGACCACTGGCAAACCCATCTGCACAAACGGTCGTAAAATGGGTTAAATGTTGTGTGTGTATTTTTTGACAGATCTTTGCATTTACCTGCACCGTCCAGGTGAGCATTATATCAGTCACATTGTAGTCCAGATCCAGTTTGTCAATCTCCGTGAAGAAGTCACTGGTTACAGCGTTCTTGTATTTGTACTCATTCAGATAATTCGTCACTGCGGTGCGGAAGATTTTCTCCCCCAGAAAGTCTTCCAACATGCGAACCAGCGAGGAGCCTTTGGAATACGTAATGGTATCAAAGATCTCGGTTATCTGATCGGGATTCTCGACTTTTTGAACGATCGGATGCGATCCCAGAGTGGCGTCCAAGTTGAACACTGCATGCAAAGTGTTCACGATAAATTGATTGTGCTATAAAAGTCCAAAAATAACTATGAGATAAGGAACAAGTTAGCTGAGATTATCAGACTTGCCATTTGCCAGTCGGGGAACACGGAGTCAACGCCAAGATTCTCGATGAAGCTGGCGAATCCCTCGTTTAGCCACAAGTCATTCCACCAATCCATGGTAACTGAAAGGGGCGAAGTACAGATATCAAATATCAGATGAGTTGTCAATAATTTTTTGACGATTTATCGACAAGATTTCGATTAAATCTCGATTCAAAATTTGAATTAGATCTGGATTGACTACATACAAATGAATGTATGCTTAATCACCTGTAAGTCATTAACATTAATCATTGTCAAAATACATCGAAAAATTGACAACTTGATTTACTTTAACTTGATAACTTTTTTTTGACACACCTGTTAAATAATGATTAGTAATGATAATCATTAGTAATAAGATTATTTTTTTATAAAAGTCGAAATAATGATGAAATTACGATTATTTTCTGTTTTGCCCAATTATTTGATGATTACGATTACATTTTAAAATATACAAAAATAATCTAAAATTATAAAAATGTGATTCAAAAATACATCAGAAATTATCAAGATAACTAATCTCATAACAACTATTCTTTTATATAGTTTTGAGATCGGATTAGTAGTTTAGATGTTTGTGACTCTGAATAGTTACTGAATCCTATTTTTGAATGATTTCTATTAATTTAGTAAAAATCATAAATTATTTTAGAAAAAATAGATTTCACAAAGGTCAAATTTATTTTGAGTATTTAGGCTAATAAAATTGATTTATAGCCATTGCTTTTGTAGCTTTGGCTACTTTGATTGTCAAAAATTATAATAATGATTTGATTTTTACCAAATAGTCACTACAAAATTAGAATGATCATCATTAAATTATTACAATTATTCAAAAATAATCAGAATACCCATAAAAGATTATTTTTGATTATTTTTTAGATAATTGTAAAAATTTTAGATTTATCAACAGTGAACTATATAGTCACTACGATCTATTACCAAAAATGTAATCTAATTGATTTAGTAATATCTAACCGAAATCATTAACAGCAGTCACTGTTTAAAATATCGATCCATACTAGCTGTCAGCGAGTGAAGTATCCAACACTTACCCAGATTTCCGAACCACATGTGGGCGAACTCATGGGCAATCACGCTGGCAATGCGCTGCTTGTTGATTGTGGAACTGGTCTCCTTCTCGTAAAGCAGGGAAGTCTCCCGGTAGGTGACCAGACCCCAGTGCTCCATGGCACCGGACACAAAGTCGGGAATGGCAGCCATGTCCAGCTTGGGCAGCGGGTACTCAATTTGGAAGTAGTCAATGTAGTATTCAATCACTCCCTTGCCCACCTCCACGGCAAAGTCGACCTTGCCGATCTGTTCAGGCGTCGCATAGACGCCCATTTCGAATGGTTTGCCGATTCCCTTGGTGTCGATGGTCTCGAACTTGGCCTCGAAGTCCGAGACAATGAAACAGGCCAGATAGGTGCTCATGGGCACACTCTTGGCGAACATGACCTCGGTGTACGTGCCCTGATCCACCTCGACCTCCGGATTCATGTTGGACAGAGCATGGTAGTTGTCACCCTTTGGATGCACCAAAGTGATCTCGAAGGTGGCCTTCAGAGCGGGCTCGTCGAAGCAGGGGAATGCCTGCCGGGCAAACGTTGGCTCAAACTTCGAGGTGGCGATCCATTTACGGGTCTCGTCCGCCTTCACATACGACGAGCTGTACAATCCCACAATTTTGCCGGCCATGTTGCCGGAGAATTCGAGCATCAGCAGTATGAAAGTGCCAGCCTTGAGCTGTCCATTCAGATTGATAATCAGGAACTCTTTGGACACATCAAAGGTGTAATCCTTGACCAGGATGCCCGTGCCATCCGATTGGGTGACAGCCGGACCCTTGACATCCAAATACAGTGAGTGCAGGACAATCTTATCCGTTGGCTCGTTCACAGTGATGTTGATAATCTCATGGCCAGTGAACAGCCCCGTCTCAATATCCGGATTCAGATAGAGATCATAGTTGGTGGGCGTCAAGGCCGTGGGCAGACGGTAATCGATCTTCGCCGGCGGAACTGTCGTGCCAGGCTGTGTCGTTGGAACCTGACTCGGATCGGGCGTTGTTGTTGACGTTGTGGATGCAAAACCCGCTTCAAGCTGATCGATTTTCTCCTGGGCATCGCGCAGATCATCCTTAAGGTTGGACTTTTGCACGGCGAGCACGATGGTCGACACGGTAAAAGCCGTCAAGGCCACGCCCAGACAAATGCTAACCAATTTCGCAGTTATTATCATTTTGAACTCCTCAGTTTAACACGTTAATCCAATTCGGGTGGCGTCTAAAACGCAACTAAGCAGCGACAATCGTCGTGGGGCGATTGGTAACCAGGCCATGGGCCACTCTATATCTTAATTGGACTCTATTTGCGATAGTCGAGCATGCTGATTGCTAATCTAATCACAATCACTCGCAAGTCAATGACTATGACGAGCAGTTAGCGTACAAATCCCACTTAGCCAACATGTGTACATTTCACGATCCAGCCAATTTATGGGCCACTCCATTTGTCAGCTCAATCTCGATTTTTACACGTTGATTAAACGGCTGCCAAAAATCTGCGCGTTTTTCCTGCGCAACACGAATTTCCAAGACTACAATAGAAACTCCCGGCGCCAGCGCCCTGTTTTTCAATTTTCCCTAGCGCCGGCGCCCATATGTGTAACTCAGTACCAATTGATCAAAAAATCGTTTACCTGATCCGCAGATCGAGCTGAGTTTGGCTTTGGCTTGTGTATAACCCCGGCGCCTAGGTACTAAAAAACCCTTTCCGGTGCTATTCGCGGCCTAATTAGAGGGAGACAGAGAGAGAGTGAGAGTGACAGAGAGAGCGAGAGGTAGAGTGACAGAGTGGAAAAGAGAGAGCTGGTATTTTCATTGTGTTAAAACCCAAACAAGGAAATTTCCGCACATATTAAACAAAGCGGGAAAAACAAAAGATTGACTTATCAGACGAACTCAGTAGAAATGCTTGGCACGCTTTGAAGATACGTCAGTTGATAAGTAATGGACTTATCAGGCAATATTAAATACTCAGGTATACATTTATTATAAAGAAAAGATCCTTAAATTACAGTCTACGCTTAATTTTAATCGATTGTATTACGGAAATACCTTTAATACCTTTACCGCAATTAATTTTCCAAACACTTATTTGTCATATGTTTTGTTGTATTAAATGGAATATTAAATACTCAGGTATAGATTTATTATAAAGAAAAGATCCTTAAATTACAGTACTACGATTGTATTACGGAAATACCTTTAAGAACAGCATGGAACGGGGATTCACATAGAGCTTACCGCAATTAATTTTCCAAACACTTATTTGTCATATGTTTTGTTGTATTAAATGGAATATTAAATACTCAGGTATACATTTATTATAAAGAAAATATCCTTAAATTACAGTGTACGCTTAATTTTAGTCGATTGTTTTACGGAAATACCTTTAAGAACAGCCTGGAACGGGGATTCACATTGGGCTTACCGCAATTAATTTTCCAAACACTGTCGACATTATTTGTCATATGTTTTGTTGTATAATTGGCTTTGCCAGTTTAGTTGTCTAAACACACACACACTCATATAATTCGGAATTGTTAGGTATATATGTAGGTAGAAAGGATATCTGTCGTGCAGTGGGAAAAAACCAGAAAACTGAATGGAATCGATTGAGGTTCATTCATGAACATGTCGCCCGCCACGGGGATTCTACCTGCCTAAGCGTGGGAAACTTGATAGCAGCCAGGATCGGATCGGATCGTCGCGTCAGGAGATCGAGAGATCCTCAGATCGGCAGGTAGACAGGAATTGGGAAACTGGGCTGCTCCGCAATTGCGTCGACGTCGTCGACGACGACGGATCTGGTCTGTTGGGTTATTTGCGATCGCTGGGAGTTTTTGTTCATGACAAATTTCCGGTTTTTTGGTCAAGCTCCTTGTATTTCCCACGACCCACAGCGTTGGGTAAGCGTTGGTATATAACCTGGCCGCATCCTCCGATCGGCAATCAGTCGAGCTAACGACACCACAGAGATCACATCACACATCACATTATGTTTCATTTTCTACAAATAATACTGAGCATCGCCAGCACGGTGACGGCAGCGAATATTGCGGACACGGGCAGCTATTATCAGTACAGCACACAGTTCCAGTCGCCGCTCTCCTGGGAATCCATCGTCAGCAGCAGCTTGGAGAGCGCGATCGACAGTTGCCAGCAGAGTTTCCAGTGGCAGCGCTGGAACTGTCCCAGCAGGGACTTCGTCAAGCGGCGATCCTCGCCAACGGCAGCCCCCAAGCTGGATCGCGAGGACGTCTATGTGGCCGCCATTTCCATGGCTGCCATTGTGCACGCCCTGACCAGGGACTGTGCCAACGGCGTCATCGCCGGCTGCGGCTGCACCGGCAACGCTTTGAACGTGCCCTGCGACCACGAGCCCGCCAAGGCGGTGGAGCTCTATGCCGAGCATTTTGGCGTGGGCGAAGGAGCCATCGGACACAATCAGCGCGTGGTTGGCGCACTGCTGGAGGAGTCCCTGGAGGAGGAGTGCCATTGCAAGCAGCAGAGTGCCCAGGGCAACTGCCTGGAGGAGGAGTGCGTCAAGGTGCTGAGACCCTTTGAGTCCCTGGCCCAGGATCTGCTGCAGATGTACGACGATGCCATTCAGCTGGACTCGACCATGAGCAACCTGAAGATCATGTGGCACAACATTCCCCTCGACTCGCTCGTCTACATGGAGGATTCGCCCAACTACTGCGAGCCCGAGGCCAGCGGTCGCTGGGCGGGCACACGGGGACGACAGTGCTCCAAGCTGGGCGGTGGCTCCGTCGAGGAGCGTCTCTCCTGCCAGCAGCTGTGCCGCGTCTGCGGCTTCCGCGTCCGTTCCCAGCACGTGCGACACGAGCGCAGATGCAACTGCAAGCTGGTCTGGGGATTCCGACTGCAGTGCGAGGTCTGCGTTCATCTGGAGCGACAACACAGCTGCTACTAAGAGCGAGAGAGACAGAGACAGATAGAGAGAGAGAGAGAGAGAGAGAGAGACTGAGCATTGACCAACTTGGGGCGCTGGTTGAGCTCCTAAATATTTACTTTTTGTTCTAACTTATAAGTTAATTTATTTGTACCTATTTAAAAAATTTATAGCTTAAACAATAAGCGACAACAACAATAAACATGAATTCAAATTTATGACTCTGCATTTTTGTACTTATCCCTTATAACAGCTTGGAATTAATTTATTTTACCTCGTGCTGGCGTCGAAAATTAGATAATACCCATGATCGTTGTAGTACCTCTTATCTTATCAGCAACACGTACCCGAATCTGCAATTACGATTAAGTATCGGCAATTAGTCACAGATTTATTAAAATTATCTCTTATAGCTAAAATAATCTGATGAAATAAAAGTGAAAAGTTTTGTTGCGATTATCGAATGTCAATGAATGGGTTGACGAAATTGAAATTTTCAGCTTTGTATTCCGATGTAGAAATGTACTCGTATATTTTCGATTTTAAAACTAAGTTTTCTTTTAATTTTTTGGGGACAAGTTAAAATATTTTCATTGTCCTTAATCGATTTTTACTCAATACACTGTTGAATGTATAACACTAATTTTAACGGTAGCCAATGCTTTAATGCAGCGGTGGGCTCGCAGTGGCTCCGGGAGCAACGACTGCTCCCAACTATTTTTCTGCCTATTCAGAGCCGTGAAGTCGCACAAAAGACTCGTTGCTGAAGTTTTTGAAGTTGTTTATGTTGTGTTTTATGTTGTCACCTTACACTTTGCGATCATCAGCTATTGCTAAAGCTATATTTTAAAGCATCTGGCCAGATTTCAACCAGCTTTGTCAACTAAGCGATGGAGTTTGTCAATTCTTTGTTTATTTTATATCGTGTAAAATTCTGAGCATAGTCAAATTCAAACTATCAGATTTGTAGCTATAAAGCAACATCAACAACAACCCTATTAGAGTCTACCTAAGTTGGGAGCAGCCGCTGCTCCCGGAGCCACTGCGTGCCCACCGCTGCTATAAAGTGTGGCAAAACTGATCCATGACTTTAAACATTTTCAACTACAACTGTCAACTCAATAAAATAGAGTTGCCACTTCCTAAAAATTCTTAACATATTGATAAGAAACCGGGACTGAATATTAATTGCAACTCAACTGAAAAGACAAGCTACTCACCCGATTTGTTGTATGTTTATTCATTTCACATTTATAACTTATATTGAAAACTTAGTGCAATGTGTTTGTGTTTTGTGTTGAACTAGCTGTCTGAAGACTCCTCCCACTGCCTGCTGTCAGTTGACCCAGGTGGTTGGCTTCCCCTCTACCCGATAGCCGTTGTAGGCCGCCGCAGCGGACGAGGCAGCTGCCGCCAGTTCAGATCTTCGGCTCGGTTCGCCGGCCCAATACGAGGGGGCCACTTCGTAAGATTGCATCATTTTGTTGCTGTTCTTGATGGCCGAGAGAATGAGGAGGAATATGGCCAGCTTGCCAACGAGTATGGACTTGACCAGCAGCAACTTCAACTTGGTAACCAGAAACGGAACAATCGCCGACTGGATAAGGAAGGGCAGTATGAAGAGGGGCAGCACTTTGGTGATCATGTCGTACTTCTTGCCGCGAGCTATTCAAGAAACTGTTAGCTTGTTTGGAGCCGTCTTGGGAGGATCAACTTACCCTCTTCGCTGTTGTCCGTGCTTAGCCAGTGGGCACCGATGATCTCCTTGAGATTCTCGCCATCCAACTTGACGCGCACAATGTCGTTGCTTAGATCCAGACTGACATTTAAACCAGGTCCCACATGGTAGCGTTGCACATCCGCCTGCTCCTCTGCATCTCCATCTGCCTCAGCATCCAAAGTTTGTTCAACTTCAATCAGTTTGTTGTTGTTGTTGATATTATTGCGATTCTTGCGTTTGCGCTTGCGTCGCTTTTTGCCCGATCCGGTTTCGTTGTCATCGTAGATGGGCGTGTCGGTCTGTGCCTCGAGCAATGCCTCAGCATTGGCCTCGTTGCGCAATTCCAGAGCCAGTGCATCATCGATTGCCTGCTGTTCCTGCTGCTGCTGTTCCTCCTGCTCCTGCTCGACAGTGGCCTCGGTGGCAGTTGCCTCGTTGGTGGCCAGCTGTGTGGCAGTCACCCGATTGCGCAGTCGCTTCCTGTACTCGCTCGTCGTCTTGTTGCCCAGATACGTGCTCTTGTAGTTCTTGTAGATGCCCATGAAGATGTGCGAGTTCTTCTTCAGCGCCTGCTTATCCTCCGGCTCATAGCTGCTGGCCAAACCGCGAGCTGCCTCCGTCGCCGCCTCGGAGTCGGAGTTGGAGACGGTGGAGGCATCGCTGGTCATGTCCTGGCCATGGGTCAATGTTGCGCACAGCGCTGTTAACAATAGGAATCTCACTACTGCGTTCATCTTTGGCGCATGTCACTTGCTCTGTTGCACACTGATCTGTTTGCCTTGCCAGCAAGCCACAAAATGTGGCACGATCAGCGGCCGACGAGCGTTTTATAAACTCAGTTGCAACTCGGTTGCTGTCGACGTCGCAGCTGCCGTCGAAGTTGCCGTTGCAACCACTGATCAAAGAAAGCCAGCAACAACATTGGCAACATTCTGCTAGAATTGGCATTGGAATTGGGAATTGGGAACAGCCAGAGCCAGATCCAGACTCTCGACTTGGCCCGACTTGGCATTCTAAGTGCAACAAGTTGCCGCAATACTCGCAATACTCGAACTGAAACACGATTCTCGCGCCTATTCATTCTGAATCCTCCTCAATTAAGTTGCCAGCTGTCGTTGTCGTTGTTTGCGGTTGTTGCCGCTTCTGGTCACAACATTGTTAGCCAAATGCATGCATGAAAAATATCTGGAGTAGGCCTCCAATTTCTCATTGATCTCCTCAATGATTTCTTTTAGCTGTAATTGCCTCCCTGCCATCCACCTCTCCGTAAACACATTGCAGCAGAAGTCCGAGGCGCGAAGAAGCCATCAATAATTTATGGAATCGTTAAGTAGTCTCAGATCTGGTGCAGTCTGGACCTGAGCTCGTTCGATTCTTCAGACAATTAGCTCTGACGGCGATCGCATGAGAAAGTTGTTGACAGAATTTGCTTCGCAATTGCTCACAACTTGATCGCGATCTTCAGCTTTTTTCCACTCTTCCACTTACGGCTAAAAGCGGGAGTTTTGTTTGGTCTCCAACTGTACTCGAAATCCAGGCTAGAAAGTAAATTCTGTTTTGCAACTGTCAAAGCGAAAAATCCGCTTAACATATTTGGTCTTTTATCCAACGACTTTCACATAACTGAAACTAACTCGGACCCGTTTTAATTAGATTCCTTGTGTATTTCTAATGATTTATCTGTCATTCTAAGTGAGTATTATTAATACGAAATTTTGCTTGCTTTTTTCAGTGATGCAAATCCAAACAAGGAATTTTAATGGTAAACTCGACAAAAAAAATAAAATGAATTAGTACAAAACAGCAATTAAAACTTGATTCTGAAAATGTTAATTATTTTGAATAAATAAGTATTTTGACTGGTAAAGTCGCTAGATCAGAAATGTTAAACTGTCATTACTAAGTTCTAAATTCATTATGCGCTTAAATTTAACTCATTTCAAAAATAACAAATAAAAAAATTATTTTTTGCCTCAAAATATCAATTTTTAAGCAACTTGACTTTTATTTCCCTTCTAAATTTTTAATCTCAAGTTTTATTAAATTCCTGTCCTAAAGCGAACTTTATTCCTACTTGTTTGTAATTTTCAAAACACTGCCTACTTTTATTTCTTTCCCATTATTTCCTGTCTTTATTCATCCGTCATTATAAAAGACTTAAGAACTCTTTTAACATTTCAAGTTTTAACAGTGCGTATTGAAAGTGAATTGCAGACTTGGGCAAGGCCTATTCGAGTACAAACGAATACTTATATTGATCAATGAATATCCGTTACATAGTAGTCTGTTGAACAAATTAAAATGCATTAGCTTGTTGGTAATTACACGTAGTTGTCGGCTGGATAAATCATTATTGAATGGCCAGCGACAAAAATGAAAGCGAATTGGGCTTAGAGGCGGGTCGAGTCTGCCCTCAATATATAGACACGCGTCGTGAAAGAATGCCCATGTCCATGTGGAAGACGAAGACTGAGACCAAGTGCAACAATGTGGAAAAGACAGGCCAAAAGTGTTGGAGTGCGTGTCCCTTAAAGGGCAGCGAGTCGGCAGTGAAAATGTAATGACAAACTCAAACTTTATGCATATTCAAATCAAAAAATAAAATATAAAGAAGATTGGGCATCGTCATCGACTGGTGGCAGAGTGGTAATGAATCAATGAAGAATTCCATTCCACATACATAGCTGTGGCACGATTCGCTTGTTTTGGCGCACGTTCGTGCGACGTCCGGCTGTCGAATTTCAAGTAGCCAACAAATTCAGCTGGCCAATAGCTAAGGGCCGCCCTGATAAAAGCCAACGACAGTCTGGGCAGCACATTCAATTGTCAAACAGTGCTGGTGCAGTGCAGTGTACAACCGAACCGCCAAACGGAAACGGATTAAACCCAACGAAGGATTACAACGAATCTCTTAGCTCAAATCTCCACAATTAAAATGGCTGTCAATCAAAAATTCGCCCTCTTCGCGCTTCTTGGCCTTTGCATTCTGTGTGATTTGGCTTTGTGCCAACAACAGCAACAGGCCAGCAACAATTCCGACTCCGATTCCGATTTAACTGGTCAGTAGTTGCAGTTAACAGTGAAGTGACTTTAACTAATAAAGTTTTCTTTTAATTGTTATTGCTTTTACAGAGAGCCGCACTTTCGGCCATCATTTTATGCGTCGCATCAGCTTCGCTTTGGTGCCGGGCGCCTTTGTTGTGGGCGTGATTACCACATTGCTGGCCGCCCTGACGGTGGTCTCCATTAAGGGTCTGGGCGTTGGCGTCATCCTCCTGGTCCTGGCCATCGGTCAGATGTTGTCCCGTGCTCTGCCCGCCCATGCCGCCGCTGCCTATGCGGCTGCCCCCGCTCCCGTTCCCGTTGTCTACTCCCACTCCCACACACAGCAGCCCGTCTGGCTGGAGAAGGAGTGGTAAAGGATCGAGGATCCGGGATCAGGATGTAGATGAGACTCACGTGGAGCGAGCTGGTAGCAGGCCTAATTATACCTCAGCGAGCATGCAGCCAAATAATAATTTAAGACTAGTTTAAATTATTTATTTATTTATACAATATTTATTTATTACAAAAGTAAATTATTTAATGCATCGATCAATATTTATGGATCTATCAATATTCTATCTACGCATATGAAAAGTGAAATTTATTTGTTGGCCATCTGCTGTTAACTCATTTGGTATGCACCTCACAGTCATACACGATTTACGGTTCTTTCGATTGCTCTTCCGCCGCCGACGCAGTTCCAGCTTTGGAAACGTGCAACGTGCTCCGAGTCCGAGGCATGGAAAGAAAGTCAGGAAAGTCTTCTCCAAAATGGGTCACACTTAGTCAAATATAGAAAAATTACTAGCTCTGTTTGCTGGAATTTCTCTATTGATCGTAGGCAGTACTCACTTAGATCTCATTATGGTCGGCAGCTAATTAATATAAACTCTCACTTGATTAACTGTCACTTAATTAGCTGAGCAATTGTCTGACCACTTTAAGTCCGGCTTCAATTGTTCCACTTTGCGACAGTTTAAGATTTCTGCACTTGAAAAGTTTCTAATCTGTTGGCGTTGATATCTCGCTGACATTGTTGAGCGACTGATATACTTCTACACACATTTAATATACAATACATATACAATGAGATGTAAGTATACAGTGAGAAAAACCCCACACTAAAATTATAACAAAACTTATCTTTATTTAGTCCTTAGTTTTACCTTGTAGCGCTAGGAATCAAATCATTAAAAATAATTAAATGAATAATGAATGGAAGGAATTCAGTATTTTACAAATTAATTATGCACAAACAAATTAATTATGCACAAAATACTCAATTTTTTCGCTCTGTGTAGCCATATCAAGTGCTGAGAAAGCAAAAGCGATAAGGTCCAGTTAAGAGCTAATCACAAGTTTATCGCCAAATTATGTGATAATCCTAGAACTCAGAATTGTGTCACTGGCAATAACTTATTGATTTTCACGGCCAACAAAATGGGACTGCCATAAGTCAGACAAATGGGGCAAAGACATCGAGAGCGCCGGCTATTTGACCTGCTAAACTAAATCTAAGTGGCCGCCAACAGTTGGCAAGTGGATAAACAAGTTGACCGAAAGCGTCGAAGAGAAGTGCAGCCGAGAAAATTGCAGGCTAGGATGGCTGGTGCTTTGATCTTGATGCTGCATTCAGTTTGGCGCTGTTGCTGCTCCCGTGCAGTCGTGCAGAAATCGAGAAAAAATAAAATATAAAGAAATACTTAGTAATAAGAACTTAGGATGCGCATCATAATATTTGCCGTGTATGTCCTGCTAGGACTTTGCCTCACAAATGCTCAAGAATCGGTAATAAACAATACAATTATTAAATATTTTTATTAAATATACAAAATGTTGAATGACAATAACTTTATAAATGAATTAAATATTTGTAAATAAAATTCAAATAAATTAAAAACTTCAAGTGCTTGACGCTTGCGTTTAATTGAACTTTGAATAATTTCCATTGCATACTTTGCAGCGCGCATTTAAATACTGTGCGGACACAAACAAAAGCTGCTCGACACGAAAGTACGGCTCATCGATTCCCATGCGTATCTATGAATGCCTGCGTGAGTTCAGCATGCTGCGTTGCACGAAGCTTTTTGTCTTGCAGAAGCTGGAGGAGCGCAAACAGCTGCCACAGACTGGCAATCTGACCAGGGATTTTATGGAGCAGTTTTTCGGCGAGGAAACGCAGCTGGGCAGCTTGATAGGGGAGAAGAATCGGCAAATGTCGGATAAGGAATTGAATCAACGGCTGGTGCAGAACTTTCAGCGTTTCTTTAAGCACCGCGACATCAAGTTGCACTTCCTGCCCGGCATGATGGTCAAGATCGTGCCCAGTAAGGAGAACAAGCTGAAGTTCACGCTGAAGAAGGGTGAGTACAACTTGAGGAGCCTCTGCCGCTGACTCTCTGAGTGTGTCTGGTTTCAGCCATCAAATCCCGCATGGGTCGAGCTCGACGACGCGACGCTGAAGAGATGCAGCTGAATCTTATGAATCTGCCGTCCATGACTGGAGCTGTCGGTGGCACCAGCGCCAGTGTCGAGGCATACGAGCCCGAGGCCGAGGGCGACTCCAAGCAACAGGGCCTGGGAGCAGGCGTCCATGGCGGCGAGGGCGGCGGTGGCCACGGAATTCTGAACAAGCGCAAGAAGAAGCAATCCTATAAGACGACAATGCTGCAGGTGGCCGTGCCCATCTTAGTCCTGCCCATCGTCCTGCTGGGCAGTCTCCTGCCCTTCATACTGCCCACCCTCAAAATGGCCACCATCATGTCGCTGCTCATGAACAATGGCGCCTTCATGGCCGCCATGCTCTATGCCTACGCCTCGGCCTCCGCCTCCAGCGCCGCCAACCAGCCGCAGCACATCAACTATGGCTACTCCGAAGGCTTCCACTGACCAAATCCACATTGGTCCACACATATTGTAAAACTCAATTGATTTCTCCAATAAAGACTGTCTCTGACTCTATTATTTTAGTTTACTAAAGTGTATCAATACGTTCTCTACCCTAGAAAATTTAAAAATTAGCTAAAAATGTTTAAAAATTTCAGATAATTGGAAGAATTTTAAACTTTCTAATCTTGCTCAAAATTCAAAGTGGATAAATTAACAAATTAAGGCCTAGGCTCTGTTCATAGGGTATCTGCTAGTGTAATACCTTCACCTAAAATATTTTGATTTATAAAATAAAAAAATTAGATACATTCTAAAAATCACTTCTTTTCTCTGTGCTTTTATACATTTTTGTACATTCTAAAATAATACAAATATAATATTGAATATATTAAAATAGTAACCAATCCTAAATTCCCGTGATAACTCAATTCTAAAAATAAAACTTGAGAAATTAATTAAGACACGACCACGAGTTTTGGGTGGACTTTTCTTAACCAAAGCTTTAAAAGTGGGGTTGTTTTTGGTATTTGTTTTTGTGTTTTTTTTTCTTTTGTTTTTGCCCAACTCATTAAAAATGTATGAGCGCGTGCGAGACAGTAGCAAGAATTCTAAAGCAACAAGTTATAGAAACGACACATGTTTGTACTTCCCAGACAGGGAATAAAGAATTAAGAAACCAAGGATTGAGCTATTGAACCAAGTTTCACAAATACCAACGAGTATAAATAATTAGAAATGTTAATTAATTCACGCGTGAGTTAGATTTCAGGCGTTTGAATAAACATTTCTAAGATATGAATGAATGAACTAACTCAAGAATGCTTTCAAGTAAATGCACATAGTCTCTTTGTTTGTTCAGGAAAAGTTTTATTCCATTTCAGACCTGCCTAATTCCCGTATATCTGATAAACGAAGACAGTACATACATATGTTTTTATGGAATTATAACGATTTTTTTTCTGATCTTTTTTTCTGGAGTTTTGTGATTATAGATACTTATAGCTTAATGTCCTACACACCTAATAACTAACAAATAAACAATTTACAGAATTTTAATTTTCTCGTCGTCTTACAATTAGTTCTTAGTATTTAAAATTTCTAACGCTTTTTGCGTCGTTTTAGCATATTTTACACATTTATAGGGTCAAGTGTCCGATATTTGTTACAAATTAACAATATACATATTTGAAATTTCTGCACAAATTTTGTCACTTATCTCGAATATAAATTTATATTTATTTTTGGAATTGAAGCAATTTATCTCATTGCCCTCGATGCGCTTTCTACCAATCGAACCCATCAACATGTCGGTTATATATAGCAGACTCTCTTTCAATTTAATGTTGAATTGAATATTAATTTCGCCTTATACCAGATACCATTTGGAGTGGAGTGTACGCGATGAATATGCATAGTATTAATTAAATTAAATACTGCAGTCCCAATTATTTCTAACCAGAAAGAGGCTCGCATATTTAGTTAAGTTAAGTATAGTACGCACTCGAGACGCAATCTACGCGGTTAAGTCTCTAATCCTGTTTACACTCTACAGTACTATGACCAATTGTGGCGCACTTGCGGTCCTCTTCGCTAATGTCCTTATCATCCCAGCCCCAGACAACGTTCTCCTCCTTCTCGTGATCCAGATGCATGACCAGCTCGTTGGTCGGTGCACTGTTGTTGTTATTGGCATCCAACTTGGCGGCAATGTGAGATCCATCTCCGGTGCGCATAACTCGCTTGTAGACCATCTCCTGGGTAACATACTTCAGGTCATAGGCTTGTCCTGCAAAGGGAAAAAAAAAAAAAAATTAAGCAACTGTACTCCATTAAGTAATCCTAGGTATGCTTACCAATCTTAGCCATCAGATCAATGAAGCCAGTGGTCCAGTTGTGACTGTAGCTGCCCAGCTCAGCTGCTTTGTAGTCCCAGGGGAAGACATGGTGATAGTTATGCCATCCCTCGCCGAAGGTAATGGTGGCCACAAGTTTGGAGTTGACGGAACTAATGTTCTTCTCGTAGGGCCGCATGCCGTAGAAGTGGGCAGCGCTGTTGACCAGCCAGGTGCCGTGCAGGGAGATGGCGTAGCGCAGCATGGAGCAGGTGAAGAAGCACACCTTGAGCGAGCTGCCCATCCAGAGGTAAGGGATCATCATGGGCACGACGAAACAGCAAATGGGCATCACCACGAAATAGTATCTAAAATAAAAGTATTTCATTTAATTTTAAATTTAATTTAAATTTATTTCTTATTTTAAATTAATAAAAATTGTAAATTGAACTCACTTCCGCTGGAACATCACGACGGGATCCTGTTCAATGTCGCTCATGTCAATGGACTTGCCCTTGATGCCGACATCGGGATGCTTCTTGCACATCAGCCAGCCCATGTGGGCGAAGAAGAAGCCACGACGCGAGTTGTGGGGATCGGCGTGTGTGTCCGTGAACTTGTGATGCACACGGTGATCGCGAGTCCACTCCCAGATGCTGTTCTGGAAGGCCAGCGACTGGCACAGCATGAGGAAGATGCGCAGTGGCAGCTTGGCCTTGTAGGCCTTGTGCGACCACAGACGATGGACGCCAGCCGTGATGCCCAAACCACCCAGGAAGGAGAAGAAATAGGCTGCAATTAAAATATATAAATAAATAAATAAGTTAATGAATTAATGAATGCATGACTTACCAGTCACGAGCTCTAAATAAGCACTCTCCGCAAAGATCAGCCAGAGGCCGTACAATGCCATCGAGTGCAGGACGATGAAGAGCACCACATTGTGCCACACAATGTCCGCTTTGTAGGGTGTGGAGCCCGAGGTCACCAGCTTCTCCTTGGGCGCCTTGGCTGCCACCGGCGTCGTCTTCTTGGCTGGCGGCGTTGGGGTTTGTTTAACCGCAACAACAGGTGCGGCAGTTGGTGTCATCTTGTTGTTGTTGGCATCTGAAATGGCTGTCTCGGCCAATATGAATGTGCTGCCTATTATATTCGGTGCCATCTGCAAAAGCAAACACAAATCCAAAACAAAACATTATAGCTTCTCTCAGATATATTGCGTGTTATGTTTACGGAATTGAAATGAATCATGTCCATAGTTTGCTTCCTTATTAATTGCCTGTCAGCGCTCGTTTGAAGCTCTTGACTGCTCAATTATGTGCAGCTTTCAGATGCAAATCGAACTCATTTCATATGCTCATCGTGTACTTCAGCTTTCTTCATACATGGCATCTCCCCCACAGCTGCCTGGCTAATTATGGACCAGCTTAAGGCAAAGCTACAGTCGCCTCATTACCAACGACCTTCAGCCAACAGTTGAGCTACTTCAGCTACTCAAATCCGGCACAAAAGACACCGAGCCGGAAGTCATAGGCAAACCAATCGAAACGATACAAAAAACAAAAGAGCAACAAAACAAAATATAAAAAAATACAAACTGAAATTCTGTTCGATTCCAAGACATTCAATAACGAAATCAATACACATACATAATTAATTTTGTTGCTAATAATAGTTATATTTTAACATACTAATCATTATCGAATGGAGCAAGAAAGTTGCACTTTGAGTGTTGCATCAAATGTTGCCAGTTGCATATCAAGTATACGTTCTATGGATTGAGGTAGGTTCTAACAAATCGAATGTATTTTATGTACATATGTTACAAGTAAATTGTCGTTGAATTTAAATAATTTACCCGACCATGGACAATACTCAAAGACAAAAACCACAACAGCAAAGTTCGCAGATGCATACATTAGAACTTTCGCATTTGATTTTCACAAAGCGCACATTACGCATACGCCAAGTGGGCCGGTCTATGATATTTGACACTTTGACAGTTTTTTTTGTGGCAACTGCAACGATGCATTTCGTTGCACACTCGTTGCTGACGTTGTTGCTTGTTAGTTGAAGATGAAGATGCATCTGAAATGCCAACAGACTCTTGAAAATGTGTATGACTTGCAAGCTGTGACATTGGCCGTGTGTGAATTTGTATGTTATCTCCATCTCATTGGTAATTGCGCTTGCAATTGCAATTTCAGCTAACAACAACAACCAGCAACAATAACAATAGCAATAACAACTGCCCCAACTAGTTCTCTGTGTAGCGCGTGTTCATGAGAATTTTCGGTTTGGCAAACTGGCTAAAATGAATGACTGACTGTTTGGCTCTCTGTCTAACCAACTGCTTGAGGCTTTGGGACTCTGAGACTGACTGACTGACTGGCAAACAGTTGGCTTCTTTAGAATCGGCAACCGGTTGACCTCATAACATATGCATGTTGTTTATTGATATAAACAAAAAGTATTCTTATTGGTTGTTGAGAACTTTTCGAAAAATCGTAGATCGTGCTTTCTGCTTGGCTTCGATCGTGAATTTCAAGTCAATAACTTGGCACGGTTCAATGTCAAGTTAAAGCCACAGTCGAAGCCACAACCACAGCCACTTAATCGAAAATTGAATTACAGGTGTGCATAGACCAACAGCCAAGAACAACAAGCAAATACTCAATTTAATTTTTTTTTGGCAAACCCTTGACATTGAATTTTAAAGCAATTTCATTTACATTCAGAGCAAATTAGCCAAACGAGGATTTACATTGAATTGTTAATCTGAAAATGTATTTTATTCTAGACATTCGATTCGACTCGATTCGATTCGATGTGACCTCCAACTTTGGCCCACCCGCATTAATTAATTGAACTTATCATGCAGTTGGGTCCAAGTGCAATTTATTCAAATGGGAACTCGAACATCAAAACAAATTTAAGTGTGCTGATTAAATCCTATTGTTGTACAAATAATGGTAGACTAAGATTAATTCTAGCTGACACGCGCTTCTTTGCATACATCAAACACGTTTTTCTTTTCGGCCAAGACTAATGCCAATAACCAAGTTCGATTTAGATGCGATGAGGCATCGTATGCGACCAACCATCCTTACCGGAATTATTAGCATAGTTAAATAACCAACAAAACCGAAAAGACTTAAGTATACATATAAAAATTATTCATAGAACTGCTTTTGTTTAGAATCTTAGATATTTATATATTGTATGCATAAAGATAATCGTGTGTTTGTATGTGTGTGCTTATGTGTTTGTGGAATCAAGGTTCTTTTGAATGGCAACAAGTTTTGAAGGTTTTCATCTACCTTTGTCTGTGGCTTCAAAGCTGGGGGTTTTTGGGCAGATGCGATGGCGACTGAGATTCGACTATGATCGCTGCCCGGCAACCAAGCACGTCATAGAGACAGACAGACAGATTGAATGGCAATACTCGTAATAACAATAAATCTAATACAAACGCAATCTGATGAGTGCGAGTCTCTGAATCTGCTGTGAATGCCGTAAATGTATCTGTGGCTGGACTCATCTACATTCACACTCACATTCACAGTCACATCCATCGTCAGATTCATATCCATTGATCGATTCGCAAAACGCACGCAACAAACGACGCATGCGGCATAATAAAATGTGACTCGGACAGGGAGTGGGAACGTGACTTTTGGACGGACACTGCGTTCTATGGGTACGGGTATAAGTATGGGTATGGGTACGGGTACTCATATGAGTGCTCGTATGAGTACATTCGAATTATGCGTGGCATCAATATTCATTATTCCCGCACTGGTAGCATACCACTGAAATATATTTACCCGCTCATCGCATTCATAATTACTGGGTGCTAAACAAATTCCATTTAAATACAATTCGAATAAATCTAGGAGCCGCATAGAACAATGGAGAACATAGATACATATAGTATATATATATATGTATCTATATGGTAGCAGCCACTTTGATATCAAAAGCTAGGCGCTTATCTGCATATTTTATAATTTTTATGCGATTACTCGAATATCAATTTAGTTGTCAGTTCAGTTGTGCTGCTTTTTAAGGCTAGCATAATTTTTGTTATTTCTTTATTATTATCTGTACGTGATCTGACAAAGGGTTGGATAGATACAAGTACAAGTAGATGGCGATAGTGCTCACTGATTTGATTTCTGATTTCTGATTTCCTCTATCTATTGTAGATGATTCACAACTATTTGTTTCGTGGTTTCTATTGACGTCTTCGATCGATCGATTGTAGTTATTTAAATTTTTTTATTGCGAACAATGGTTCAAATTTTACGACAGATTCTTGGCAATATTTTTGACTTCCGCAAATAAAATGTGTGATTTGCAATCGAAAACCACAATTCAAGTGTTGCTTTTTTTATTTTTGTTATTGGTTTTTGAAATCTTTATGACGAAAAATATAATTTCGTGTGTTTATGAAATAAATCTTCAATATTTTAGAGACAGGAAATGTTAATGAACTATTTATGAGTAAGATATTCCATGGTAACATAATTCTTCAAACTTTTTAAATTTAGAAATGTTAACGAACTTTTTATGAGGTAGATATTCCATGTTAACATAATTCTAAAATGTTTGAAAAGTTTTAGTTTTATTAAAAAAAAAGTTATTTTTTAGAAATTTAGAAACTATTCTCACCTTTAGAATTTAAAATGTGAGTTTTCACTTCCTTCAGTAAGTTGTATTTTATAATTTTATTTAAAGAGTTCTTTCGTTTGCTGACAAAAAAAAACAGCTTTGTCAGTTTTGTAATTTTTCACTGTACACCACACGCAAAAGTTCGTATTGCATCCGTTGAAGGATGTTCGTTTTCCTTTTTTGGCTCTCCTGAATTAGTCTTCACTCACGGCACATCCACGTTTCGCGAAGAATGTACGGCGTATGGAAGTACGGAACGAGTCGCAGATCTTTTTAAGCGGCTAGTCGAAAATAATTCGCACAGACCCGAACTTAGACGAACTCAGCTGGCTGAGAGCTCGGCTTTGTGCTCTTGAATTGGAAACTGAACAGTGCCTCAAATAGTTAACAACGCCGAAATTTAAAGACGATTTCTGTTTGCCGAACACACAGTCGTTCGGCTTTTCGCTCGCTCGGATCGGTTGGCGATTCTTGATCTCTGACGACAACGACGGCGACGACGACAAAATTGGGGTCGGAGTTGGGGCTGAGGTTGGGGCTGCGACAGAGATGGAGACTTAGGCGACGTCGACTGCGACGGCGACTGCGACGCGTTTATGTTTATGTTTTTGAAATGTACGGCGCGTGGCTGAACTGATTTTTTATTTTTGGCCAAGTTATGAAGTTGTCGCTTGGTTTTGAATGTAACCCAGCTTAAATGCTTTGCTTTACTTTGCTCTACTTGTTGTGAAAATTTCGGCGGGGAAAAACGTTTAGTAAAATTAGCATTTAACCATCGTAAGTCGTGTCTAGTTGACACATCGCACGTAGGCCCGTCTCATACGGCTCTTACGGTTCTCACAGAAAACTGGCCCAACAACATTCAAATGCGCTTCTTATCTGGCTGTGACTTTGGCTTATTCAACAGGGTTGCCATGGGCCATGGGCTGCAGGTCATGCAAGTCCATCTATCGGTCAAGTTGAGCACGTTGTCGTTTATCTTCTTCTAAAAAAACTAGTTATATAGTTATAGACTAGAGTATTAAGTCCATCAATTGGCCCAAATGACGCTTAGCTGGAATTGTCGGTTACCTCAGTTAACAGTTTGCTGTCAAATGTACGAGTATTTTCCCAATCTGGTTTCAGTTCTAAAAAGCCTTTTCATGACCAAACTTAATTGCTGTTTAATCAGCGTCAATATTTGGGCCGACAACAAAAACCCCGAGAAGAGACCTCCGTTCTGTGGATAAATATGAGAGCAGTTCGCTGTTTTAGCCATTATCTATTGTATCAGTTAAGACTGTTGTGCCTTTGCCCAATAATTATGTATTTGTACATCAAGTATTTATTCTTGCGGCTGTTTACAGTTTTGTTTTTTTGGTTTTTGGTCATATGTTTATTGCTTTTCGCATGGAGCGCAAAGTTGAAATGAGTTGTGTCTAATTTTGTTTAGTGACGGACACTAAAATTGTTTACTATCCAGACAGACATCCCCCCGAGAAGGTAAACGAAATGAAGTGGGAAGTCTATATGTCAAAAGTCTCCATTACGAGGGCTTGACAATGTTTGGCAACACTTGAAGGTCAAAATGTGGCAGCCAATGTTGCAGATTACGCACTGTGGGCACCGTGTTGCAAGTACTGCTGACCAAATAGACCATTAAGTGGAATAAACATAAAATATATTCAGCTTTTATGCATTGCCAACCGGTTTCAATTGGGGCTAAGGAGCGACTACATAAAATCAGCACTTTTAAAAGACATTTACAAATTCACGCATGTGCGAATTTAATAGTGTAATCAACAATATAATAGCAACATTATTGTAGCACGTGCTCACGTGCAAAGACAAGTAATACAATAAATACATGATTAAAAGCGTTAATAAAGGAAGACATTCAACCCGTTTTCTGTTTTCTGCATTTACTGAATGAACAAACTTGTAATTCTCGTACCAGACCTGAACAGTATTTTATGGTAAATAATCAAAGGTAATAAAAAATAATTAGCTGCGGAAATAGGGAATTTAGAATATTTTTAAAAACTTTGCTCCACTGTGCACGAACCAAGTAACATTTTTTAATGACATACAAAGAATAATTATTAAAACTAATAAAAAATTATTACTAACAGTTGGTAAATAAAATAAATATTTTGTGTCAAATTTGATAAACAGAATAAGGCCCATGTCTGATAACTATTGAAAAGAGAATTGGACTTTAAATATATAGAAATTAATGTCAAATTTGAAGTTATTAGTTGAATAAACGGCTCTTAATATTTTGTGATATCTAAAAATATTTATTTTATTTATGTCTTCCAAAGAGATTTAGTTAGTTACAATTTATGTAGAGAGAAAATAAAAATCACATTTATAAGTTCATATACAGAATACTTTATTAATAGCCAGAATGACACTGTCGTGTCAACTTTGCCCCACTGTATGAAGACACTACTTAAAAAGTATGCAGAGTCAAGTATGTAACCCCATCATATCTTTTTTAGCCTTCCTGAGCAATTGAAAGGCAGCAGCAATAAGCAGTTAACAGCTAATGGCACTGTTGCTGCCAAAACACATAATGACTTGCAACACATTAAAATTTAAATTAAAAAAATACAAAATATGCAATGTTTTGAGAAACAAAACTCTTTGAGATGCACAAAGAATCGTGCTGATCAAGTCGCAGTCAAGGCAATTTCAAGAACATTGCAAGTTCTTGAACAGAGTCAATTACCCAGACAATTATGAAATTACTCGGTACTCTCGCCATGTTGCTTATTTACTCGCAAGTTGGTTATTTAATTACCATGAAGCCATGTGGCCAACCTTTTGAATGACATCAATTTCACTGGTGCGAGTATTCACTTTCAAGATGTATATCCATTCATTTCATTTCAGTTTAGTTACGTTAGGTACAAGTACTAAGGTTATATGTGATGCTTGAACTATTTTGAGGTAAAGTTAATTGAAATGCGGCTCGCGAGGCTTGTAAAAGTCGAAACGAAACGAAACAAAAATAACAACATGCGAGTACTCGCTGATCAATGAGACAAGGCAAAAAAAGGCAGCGTTCATTTAATTTTACAAGTCTAAAGTGCGTGAAAACCTAATTAAGGCTAACAAATACGCTCCAGCCGTAAAACAACTGCAATGCAATCCTATCCGATCTCCTATCTGAGATCGCTTTCAGCCAAATCATTATGTAAATGCAAACTGCGAACTGCAAACTGCGAAATGTGAGACACAGTCACAGTCACAGCCACAGGAAGAACGCAATGTCACACGTCTGTCAACATGGCTCAAATGTGCCATGAAAATGGCAAGTGGAAAACAAACAACAACAATGCGAGCAACATGCCTGGAGTCATGGCTAATATGAGATTCAAGGGACAATCTCAAAGTGTCAACCAAAATCTTATTTCTGTTAAAGATTGTAGCAACATTATACGCCATTTATCAAGCTCACTTTTACGATCTTAAGTGGTACAAATAAAATCCATTAGATACCTATGTACATATGTAGAAAAATTGGCAATGGAATCTATAGGATTGTACTCACATAAAGAAGTACTTGATAGATGATAGCAAAGGTTACACACAAGAAGTTTAAGTAAAACTGGTTTAAGAATAATATATATGTTTGAACAATTTAAACAAAAATTATTAAAGCAATTGTTAAGAATATTTATGCTTTTGTTTGACGACAATTCATTGAGTTCTTTTAAGAACACCATAAAACCTGACCAAAGTCTTGAATGCAAAATCATTGATATGCCATGGGCAAAAAATGGAGTAGCTGACCAGGTAAATTAGCAAATTGATCACGTGCCAATAAACCCGCCACATTTGAAACTCTGCATCTGATTTTTTGCTTTCCATTTTGGTTTTTTGTTTCAATTATTTGCTTGGTTTCCGCGTTCTTTACACCTGCACTCCGTCTTTGGTGAGTTTGCTGGGTGCTGTCCCAGAACTTGTTGCCAGATACTTTACTATTTTCATTAACAACATGATCATGATCAGCATCGATAAGAGCAAAAGACGCATGCTACTTAGAATTCTACAGAATATCGACGACAATCCACCAAACCTGATTCGTGTTTTAAATAAATAAAATAAATTTTCTGATGCCTGCGCCTATGAGAGTGTTGGCCATTCCACTTGGTTTTTATTTTGGGGTTTCTATTATTAAATTCTTTTATAGTTTGCTAGTTAAAATATGCATGGGATACACTCATACATACAGATAGATCGAGCCACATACTAGACGGGCTCTTCAAAAGTTTTTCGAATTGGAATGATTAATATTCGACAGTCCGGTTAAACGAAAGCAATTAACATCTGCTTAGAACTAGACTATATGGAAAATGTTTGAAATTATCTAATGTTTTAAGAGAATATTGTGGATAGAAACATCCTTAGACAGCTTCTCTTCATTTTATATATTTTTGATTAATAGCATAGAATTTCGGAATTCTTTTGATTAGAACAAGTTTTGCTTGATTTTGAACCTTGACTAAAATGTTGTACATATTTGAACTCTTGACATGTTATTGAACTCCTAATGACTTAAATTATGATATAGAATATTACAAAAATATTCTGGCAGCAAAATAAATAAAAACGTTTACATTTACATGCCAAGAACAAGAAATACAACTTTTTTGGAGGCACTATGTAATTAAGAGTCTGAAGAAGACATTACTTCCGCTTTTTTATTATAATAATATCTTCCGCATAGAGCGAAGCGAGCCACAAATAAATGTAACTGTAAAGCATTGAATAAAAGAGAAGAGAAGAGAAACATAAGGACAAAGTTGAAACGGCATTAGACAATAATTAAAATATGTAAATGGATACAGAGTTTATCGATAGGGGCCAAAGTCGCGCAAAATCGAAGCTCACCTCGACGCGTCATGCGGCTGCCTCAACATTCAACATTTTAACATCACATCCATATCCAAATGCCGAAGAATTGAAGCAACAAAGCAACATTAAAAACGAAATCATCAATTCAGTTTGTTGCTGTCTGATTAAATATCAGGAAATATAAAATGCAAAGCAGCCACGGCAAATTGTAACAGGGCACAACAAAAACAAAAACAAAAATTGAAAAAGAAAACAAGAAAATCAAAACTAGTTCCCAAGCGCTGCGTTGATAAGCGAGCGAATTTGACCGTTGCACGAGAAGCGAGTAAACAAAGACAGTCAAAATTAAAAAAAAATCAAAAAATGAGAAAAAGAAAAACAATATCGAATGGATAAGGTCTGATAATTAATGCGTATTATTGGCAACCGTTGCGTCTTCTGTTCGCATTTGCATTGACATTGACTTTGACCGAGAAATCGAGATTGAAATCAAAGCCAATGCGGCGTATACTTGCTTCACATATGTACATATGTATGTATGTATGTATGTATGTTTGTATCTGCGAAACACCAGAGCAACAACATTTGACATTGCACTGCACACGCACATCGACCATTGTAGTTGTTTGGGTATTCGTGAATGCATTTCGTTCACATTGATTGATTCACGCATTATCTGAATGATAATACTGCATTTAACTGCCATGTCAGACTACAAAATGTGTCTTGCATTTCCATGGGCCAATGGACTCAGAATAGTATCATGGACTTCATGTTTTTGTTTATGTCTTGGCCATGAAAAATATTCCAATATTCATTCATTCAGAGTCCGCGGGGACGCACCATTAAGCAACTTCAGGCGGCCACCCACAAATTGTTGTTGTGGTAGCAGCAGCCGCAGTCATTGGGTCAAGTTTAATAATAATACTCAAACAATATGCTAGAAATATTGCTCAAGACTAGATCAAAAAACGGCATTGACCGTTTTGTCTTTTGCCAGCCAATGATTATAGCATCATGCGAATAGTAGATAGCAGAAAGACAGCAATGTTTTCGAGTCAATGGGTTATTTGCAATTTTTAGCATAGGGTCGCACTTCTGCCGAAACTAATGCGTATGCTAATAATAAAACTGATCGTACCGTTGCGGCGAAACCGGCGACGATGCGACATCGCTTATTGTTATTTTCTTCATTTCCTGGTTTGTCAGTTTCAGTTTTTTTTTTTATCGACGGTGCTAGCAGTTATAATCAATAATTTGTTGCGTTTCATGTGCTGAACTAACATTGGCCTCCATTTCTTAGTGTTAACGTCACGCGTTAATGTTGCTTTTGGCCCACAAATTCTTATTACACTAACAAATTAGTTGTTTTCAAAATTCTTCACGCAGTAAAAAATAAAACTTAAATTTCCATTTAATATCATTAGCCTAAGCTAACACCTATGTCCATGACCTATGTCTATGTCATCCCGTAATACATAATTAATTTTCGAATTCCTTAGGTAGGAAGAAGTATGTAAGTGTTTTTGTCTTGTGTCGCAATTAAAACTTTAAATTATTTGTTAATGATATGTTAAACATTACATAAAATGTAGGCATGAAAAGTTTCGCCTTTATTGCCGCTGGGATCGGAAAGTAAACATTGGCAACTAAGTTGAATTTTAAATTTAACGGCCGTCGGTACAAACTCAAAAGCACAATCGACTTACTTCGATAACTTCTTGTGAAACTATCGATACTGAGTGATTGAGTGCGGAGCCTGCCAGATGCGGGAAAATAACGAATATTAATACGCAGGCAGTGGTGTGCGTGACCACACTAATGGAAATTAATTAAGTTTTAAAAATATATTTATTTATGATTATTCAATTAGGTACAAATTCAATAAACCGAGAAAATATAAATTTTTTAAAATAACTAAGCTCATTTTAAAATTGGGTTGGGGCACTTCAGCCTTTGCGTAGTGACGAAATTTAATCTTTAGTAAGAAATTCTAAAAAAATTTAAAAAATCGAAATAAGTATAACAAAACTCATGTGAAAATTTCAAGGTCTAGCTTCAATATTTATTTAAAAATAAAAACAATGTTGATATTTAACAACTATTCTGAAAAGAGTTAAATATTGTCAAATATGCCACCGTTGCCACCTTTTTTTTGCCAATGCAATCAGCTGATTAATGCATTTTTTGATTAGAGGTGTGTGTTGTCCCGATGCTTCGATGCTTGCATACCGATGGCTCCGATGCTTTGCACACACACGGTCACACTTGCAGCTTATCTGAGAAATGTTGTCAAATTTTTAATCAGCTTTGTTTTTTTGTAAGCCACTCATTCTTACAATTATTAAGTTACTCCTTTGTTTGTTGTGCAGCTGGGAATGCGAAATATGATTGTGATTATATTTAGTGCACAAGCAGGAACAAAGCAATGACCGTGCGCGGCATAGAAGCCATTAATTTGTACATGCCGACGTCGAAGTCAGATGTAACAGCGGCCATAAAAACAGACGTACGAGAGGAAACGGGGCGGATCGTTGAACCTGTTGGTGTTGTTGTTGGCAACGGCGACGCAATGACGTCTGTGGAGCGCTACAGACAGGAATGGACACAGCTGCTGGCCAATTTGGATGAGGATCCAGAATCGTTGCGTCTGGCAGCCTTCAATGGCCAGCTGAAAATGTCCAAGTTTCGGAGCATCCATTGGGCATTGTTACTGCGCGTGTTAAACGTTGATCATCGCAGCTGGCATGTCCAGCGAGCACAGCAGCGTAGCAGGTGAGAGGACACCCCAAATATATTAAGCAGTCAATCATAATAATCATTAATTTGCAGATACGACAAGTTTCGCTTGGATTATGTGAGTAATCCTCACGAGCTGGCTGCCTCCGACAACGATGATCCATTGTCGCAGTCAACGCAAAGCGTTTGGAATCAATACTTTAGTGATCAGGAGCTCTTTGCGGTCATACGACAAGATGTGGTTCGCACATTTCCGGGCGTCGAATTCTTTCGCAAGCCATTGATCCAGAATGCCATGACCAACATATTGTTCTACTATGCGAGGGAGCATCCGTATATGTGCTATCGTCAGGGCATGCACGAGATATTGGCGCCCATTATCTTTGTGCTGTACAGTGATCATCAGTCGTTGCTGCATTTCAGTGAGATTGCCAAGACGGACATAAACGAGACGCTGGTGAATGTCCTGGACACATCGTATCTGGAAGCGGACACCTAGTAAGTTACTGACTGCCAACATTTCGAATTAGAGCAGTTAATATCTATGTGGAAATCTAGCTCTATTTTCTCCCGTCTCATGGCGTCTGTGGAGTCCTACTATCGCGTTTCCAACCTGGTATCCACAGCGAGCGGATACATAGAGACGCACACAGCGAGTGAGGTAGGTTGTTGCCCCCAAACAGATGAATGTTACTCGTTACACAGTCAGTGATTGCTTACAGCCCTCAGGCGCTGACAATGATTCCCAATCGGAGGTGGAGGTTATCAGCCAGCTGAATTTCATACGCGATAAAATTCTCGCCAAGCAGGATCAACATTTGCACCATTATCTGCTCAAAATGGAAATTCCACTGCATATATTTGGCATGTAAGTTAAACTTAAAACCATACCTGTTAAACTTCGATTAGAATTACTAATCAATTAACATATTTTTGGAAATAATCGTAAATTTTGTGATTATTTAAAATTTACGATTACAAAAAAAACGGGAAATAATCAAGAAATATTGCAATTATTCAAAAATAGTCATAAATAATCAAAAATAATCTTTTTAAATATTCGGAATATTTTTGATAGTATTTTTTTATTATTTCTGAATCAGGGACTGCAAATAATGATTATTTATTTTTTTTTTAAATAAAAAAATCAGACACTTATAAAAGACCTAGAAAATAATGGTTTGCACCAAAATGTTTAGTTTTTTACAATCTCTGTATTTCCACCATGATTTTTATTTTTATGATTTTTACTTTTTTACTTAATGGTAATCATTATTTTTGAGTAATATTATAAAACTCAAAAATAATCATTATAAATGAGTTTTATTTTTTTCGCTTAAAATAAAACTCAAAAGTAATTTACGGCTTCTGTGTTAAGATTTTTACCAATATTATTTTATATCCCTATAAAGGGACACCATATCTACCTCCCAGCATAATTTATTTTTTTATCGGAGTACGGTAACCCATTCAAACTTGCATCAAAACATGAAAAAACATCGAAAAATGTATAATCAGTGTTAAAGCACTAAACGACGATTCCGCGATTCGTTTCTATTTTAAGAAATTCGTCAAAATTAAAGCTATTTTTGGGCCAAACAAATTTTTTTTCCTTGAACCTGTTTTTTTTATTAACAGAAAATATACAACTTATTTTATTTAACCTGTATTAAAATTGTATTAAAATATGTTTTATATTTTCTGCTTATAAAAAATACAGGTTCAAGGACGATAAACATTTCCTTTAAGGCAAAATTATATTAAATTCTAACTAAGTTTTTAGGATATAATCGAGTCGCAAAATCGTCGTTCCAAGGATGAAAATTATGTTAAAAGGACATTTCGTCTTTTGGTTCTGTGGAATTTTAAAAGTCCTGGTCCTAACAAGAGTATTGACACCAAGTTTGTCGGGACCAGACCATAAAAACCCAATATATAAATTTTCAAAAGAGTGAAATTTTTCAACTCAAAAGCGCGGACCAGGAATTCATTTTAGAACTATCGATTTTTGGTGGAAACATCTTAGAATTGACCATAGATTACGAAAATGGGTTACCATTTTTTCAATTTTTCGGACCCATACAAATCGATTCACTCTATTATACATTTTTCGATGTTTTTTCATGTTTTGATGCAAGTTTGAATGGATTATCGTACTCCGATAAAAAAATAAATTATGCTGGGAGGTAGATATGGTGTCCCTTTATAGGGATATAAAATAATATTGGTAAAAATCTTAACACAGAAGCCGTAAATTACTTTTGAGTTTTATTTTAAGCGAAAAAAAAAAACTCATTTATAATGATTATTTTTGAGTTTTATAATATTACTCAAAAATAATGATCATCATTAAGGAAAAAAATTAAAAATTAAAATATAATCATTATGATGTAATTTTTATAATATAACTTATAATGATTACGGTCCCTGTTTCTGATATATTTAGCTTTAATAGATTATTTTTGACTATTTAGTAATAATCAAATTATTTTGAGCAAAACAGTTTATTACAAAAATGTTTCTTCTTTATTTTTTAACTATACATAAGTTGTCTATGCATATTTAAAAACTATTTTTTTAATTTGGTTTCTCTAAAACTAATTTTTCAAACAAAAAGTCAGATAAGGATTAAATACATCGTAATTTAGTCATTAGTTCGACTTTTAAACAAAAAAATCTAATTACTAATGACTATGATTAATAATCATAACTTAACAAGTCTGCTTAAAATATACAGTCACTGGTAATTCGAATTTCTTACATACAGTCGCTGGCTGCGCCTGCTCTTTGGTCGTGAATTCATGCTTCTGGACCTGCTGATGCTCTGGGATGCCATCTTTGCGGACAGCGATCGCTTCGACCTGCCCAACTACATCTTGGTGGCCATGCTGGTGCACATACGAGAAAAGCGTGGGTATTGAGCAAAGATTAAACGAGATGCTCCCCACTAATTGATTATGCCTTTCAGTACTGTTGAGTGACTACACGACATCGCTGACTTATCTCATGCGCTATCCGATCGATGTGGACGTCAATTTGGTGCTGCGACATGCACTACACATGCTGAATCCCAAGCATTTCGAATACCCAACGAATGCATTCAATTGTGTTTCATTCACAAACAATATACCAGCACCAGCATCCACATCCGAGTCACAAACGACACACAATCAACGTGTGCGCACCAGCTCGGAGACATCGACGATTGGCAGTGGCATTCAAATCGATCGCCAGATCACCTACATGCAGGCACGGAATGCAGCGGATGCCTCTGCACTGGCCAAGCTCTCGGATGTACATCGCGTGGCCATGGACGGTTACTTGGAAGATGTAAGACAAGATTAATGCAGTTTACAATTTCTTTCTGACGAGAACTTTAATTTGTTGCTTTGTAGAGTCCTGAGCTATTACGTTTGGAGCTGAAGAACGCGCAGACTGTCATCAAAATAGCGCGCAGCAAGCTGGTCAACTATTTGAACACTGTGCGGCAGCACATGGGCAAACATCCCAGCGAGGAACTGAATCGAACTCTGGATGGCATTGAGGAGCTTTGCAGTTTCCTGGATGTGAAATTCGTGTTCCCTTTGCACGCCCGCTCCGCACCCATCGACCAGGCACACGAGGCCAACGAGCGGAAACAGTTGAAGAGTGCTAAAGAAGCAAGCACGCCAATCTCAACTGTGCCAAGTTCCACCACGTTGCCATTGACTGCTGCCAGTGGCTACGAAGTGCCTGAGAATGCCTTCATGCACAACTCAACGCGTCGTCTTCTGGGCGATCGACGGGAAATCGAATTGTCGACCATCACCAGCGATGAAAGGCCGGAATCAATGGTGCTGCAAAACGGTTTGCCGGCGGCTGAGCCGCAACAGCGACCGCAATGAAACATTGCTAACGATGGTGACTAAATACACGTATCCGTATCGACTGAACAAGTTAAATTAAGACACACATAACAATTAAGAGAACAATGTGAAATTGTAAACATAATCCTTACTAACAGGTTTATTTTAATAAGGGTATTATTACAAGAAATTTATATATTCTTGAAGTGCTGAAATGATTAAATGAAAAATTATAGTCTCTTCTTTATATACAACTTGTTGTGCTGAGTCAGCACTGCTGACTGATCGGTGGAATTGGGAGTTGACTTCTTCATGAAGCTGTTTTATTCTTTATTTTTTTCTTAAAGTCAATGGGTTTAATGAGTTAGTAAGGCAGATTTTCAATAATACAGTCGTTTTCAAAAATATGAACATATAAACCTAAAATTAATCATTTCATTACTTGCCGATCTCAGAAAATACATATTGTTGGAATGTTGGATACACTGGTTTTATGTCCTACATTTATTGCCCCACTTCTCAGTATGAATAGTTAAACTATTAAAGGACAGATATTTAACTCATAACAAGAGAAGCTGTATTTTTTTTCTAATTTTAAATTGTATTTTATACGGAAACTTTCTAAACCGTTATCACTTTCATCTCAGATGACATCAATGAAAAACTTCTTGTAGTTTCAAAGTTTGGACTTAATTATATATTTAAGAGTCTATGCATTTGAGATAACATTAATTCCATATTTTCATTCTTTTCTTTTGCTGAGAAAAACGTGCAACAATTTTATCTGATTATTCGTTGGGATAACAAGGAAATATTTCGAATTTAATTTCGAATGAATGTAAAAAAAAATATGATTTGAATTCGTTTTCATGCTTAAATAATAGGGATGATAATATCATAGTTTAAGGATTCAATTTTTTCATTATATAATAGGTATTCAATATAAATCGGGGATCCAGGCCATGTAATAATAGTAAGAATAATAATAACATAAATCCAAGTAAATTCATGTGGTCAGTAACTTTAGCATACGCATTGGAAACTTAAAATTTCCATAAAGATAAAGGCAATAATATACTAGTTGGAACCAATTAAACCAGCGGTGGGCAAGCAGTGGCTCCGATAGCAGCGACTGCTTCCAACAATGTTGTTGTAGTTGTTATTGTTGTGCTTCCGAATTCAGATTTCGTGCCCACCGCTGAATAAAACGGCTGTGATGTCTCACTCATGGTTGCGATGGTCTGGGAACATGGCGTGTCAATAGACGCTGGGTACTTAGAGAACGTAGCTGAGCCTGGGCCTGAGCCATAGCCAGTGCTTGAGTCTGGCTCAGAGCCTGTGGCAACTGTCGCTCCTTCTGCTGCTGCTGTTGCGACTGCGGCGTGACCAGATGCTGGTGGGCCAATGGTGACTTTTGGATGGTTATTACCTTAGCGCTAGTTCCATTGCTAAGTCGAATTTTGTGATATACTCCTGGCGTGCCACTGTTCACGTCCGAATGACTGCTAGAATTGAAACTGGGCGGCGTGGATAACAAACTCCTGTCGTTGGAAGTCATCAATTTCTGTGACTGCCCATTGCGGTTCAATTGAGTCGTTGTTGAGTTCACTCCGTTCACGTTGTGGCGCGCATTGTTGTGATATTGGTTTGGAGCCGTCAACTTGTTGATGGGCACAACGCGCAACTGATCAGCCGAGTCTGGTTTAGATGCGACCTGCACTGTGGATGGCAAAATGCGACGTATGTTCACCGGCACATCTTTGCCGGGTCCTTTGATTATAGTTGGCGAAGATGCTGCGACTGTTTTTCGTGGACTCGGACTAGACTTCGCGCTGCGTTGTGCGGTCGTCAGGGTTATCTCGGCTAGATGGTCAATGTCGTTTCTACGGTTTTGGTTGAGCAGCGATTGGAACTGCTCAAGGGGGTCATCGGAGTGCTCCTCAAAGACGACGGTAGATGAATCAGAGTCTGCATCAATGATCTCCGCATGATTCGCGTTTCTTCTTGTTGGTGACGATTTTTCGGGCGTCTCCTTGCTCAGTTGGGTCTCCGTGCGTTGCATAGCCCGCAACTCCAACATGCTGACAATTTGCATTATTTTGGCTTTGCCCTCGGCAGCGAGATCTGGCGGCAGACTCTTCATTGTCTGTGTTATGCTCTCGAAGAACAAATCAATTGTATCACGTGGCTGTGGCTGTGCGGGAGTAGCGATCATGGACGACGATGGCAGCTCTCGTACATCAGTCTCGCGCTCAAGTGTTCGCAGGCGTTTAACGATGTCAAAGGAGGAGCAGATCATGTCCTTGGCCATGTCCAGTTGGCTGCGCTCCTCGTGCCGCTTGCCCTGCAGAATGCGCACAATGCGTCGCAGCTCCATCGTACGACGCGAACGCTGCGACGACGTTGGCTCCTCGGTGCTGCACTCCGATCTGAAAGCATGCGGACTTTAGTGAGTTAATAGTAACAAAGTGATTCTATATTCGAATGTCGAAAAATATTACTCAGAATACGAAAATTCGGGAAAAAAAACCATAATTAGGAATCGAATAACTAGGAAACCAAAATTACGAATCCGAAATTAGGAATACAGTTATTAGGAGTCCAAAATTAGGAAAACAAAAATTGGGAAAACAAAAATTGGGAACACAAAAATTAGGAAAAGCCAAAATCAAAAATAGTTGATTAAAAATCGCGCGATTTTTACGATTTAGCATATATTTTTCCAAATTTGAAAGAATTTAACCAATGACAGGATCATTTTCCCAGCTTTTTTTTTTCCTAATTTCTGTGCTTTGAATATTTTTCTTAGTTGAAATTCCTAATTTATGATTCCTAATTTTTTCTTCCCAATTTTGGATTTTTAAAACTTTCTTATATTTTTTCTTTTTTTTTTTATATATTCCTTAAAAAATTTTCGGTACGAAGCTGCCTTATATTTCAACTTACTTGACACTCAACGCCTCATCACTATCACTATCCCGATCCCGATCATGATCCACGTCCATTCTGCTTGCCTCTGGCTGCTTCCTGGAATCCTCCACCATTGTGACATCGCTTTCGTTTCTGCCTCGCTCCAAGTTCTCAACGTGTTTGCGGGAGCCATCGTGCTGGCGCACAAAGAACACTTTGATGGGCAACCGGGTATCGCAGATCTTACAGAAACAGCGATTCTCATCGGTGGCATCCGGCTCCAGCCATTTGTACTTGGCCTGTAGCTCAGCCATGGCAGCCTTTTGTTTCGCCTCGCCCGTTGCCATAACTCCAGTTCCCACTGTCGGCGCCGCCGTTGCCATTGACGTGCCCTCCGAGGCGGGCTGGTTCTCCGCTTGCTTGCGTTCCAAGCGCAGACGAGTGTGGCGAGAGCTGCGCTGATGCCTGGGCGCATATTTGCAGCTGGGCATGAAAATGGACACATTGCACAGCTTGCACCAGACGTAATTCTGACGCTGCTCGCTGCGCTTAAACGAGATCCACGGAAAGCGCGTCCTCCACGCCATCACCTTGCCCTGCATTGTGGTTGGCCCTGATTTGAGCACTGTTTTCACAGAGGCTTTATGTTTGGGATTTGATGCACTTGACGGCATGTCGGCATCTTCTGCAGGATCTTCATCCGGTGTAGAATTCTCATTTGTCTGCTCTTCGTCTTCGTTTTCCTGCGTCTCTGTCTCTGCCTCGTTCTCGTCGTCATCCTCTTCTTCGGTCGCCTCTTCTTCGGTCTCCTCTTCGTTGTCCTGACTACTCTGTTGTTGTCTCGCATGCTTGGACTGTTTATTGCCCTTTAGCGCCTTGAACTTTTGCATCATCTTTTTGTGCCGCCTACTTTGATCGTGAGACAATTTGCCAGACTCGTTGTAGATCCGCACCCGACAATACTTGCAAATCAGTTTCCTGCGATCCGTCGAGTACCACATCCATGGGAAATGGCGCTCTGTCTGTTTAGCTCTGGTCACCTTCGCTGGCACTTCCTCGTGTCTATTAATTAAATGTTTGTCTATAATTTCAATTACAAATGTTACAATTTCCGCATCTTACACAGACTCGTCAGAACTCTTTTGCGAAGTGGAGAGTCTCTCGTCCTCATCCTCGTCAACGTAATTCTCATCGCTGCCTTCACTGCCATCACTTTCGCTCTGTGCCTCGGTCTCTTCCGGTTCGTTCTCTTCAGTTTCTGCAGACTCGTCTCCCTCAGCGAGTCGCGAGGCTGTCAGATTCGCTTGATGTCTCTCCGATTTCGCATGCACATTGCGTTTCTTCTCCGAATGTCCATAAATGAAACGTATGGAGCATACGTGACAATAGGCCATAGACGGATCTTTGGGATCGGCCACCAGCCAGGGATGCGTATCGGCGTACTGCGCCCAAATGCCGCGCTCTATTGCATTCCTATAACAAACATTAAGTGAGCAAAAGTTTCTTTTCTTAAGGCTAACGATTCAACATACTCTGCATTCTGTTTGCGGTCATATAGATTGTTATAGTGCATCTTTGTTTTGAGATGACGCGAGAAACTGGTGGTGGACATGCGAACATCACACAGCTTGCAGCGACACTTAAGTGTATTCTCCAGTCTCTCGAACCACGTATCCCGCTCACCGGGCTGTGCAACGGAGCCACTTTCAATCTGCACGGTCGGTTCATCAGCGTGTTTCTTTGAGCTCTTTGGCTCCGACACGGTGTCCGCTGATGACTCGATGGGGCTATCGCTGCGCTTGCGTTTCCGTGACGATATGTCCTTCTGCTGTCGCTCAGCCTCGCAGTGACCCTTGCTGGTCTCATGACGCTTCCGCAGATAAACGAACTCCACGTTCATGCGAATGTGACAACACTTGCACAGTCCTATCGTGCCCGTGGGCTGCAGGCGTTCCAGCCACGAATGCCACTTCAGCCAACGCTTCCAATTGAAATCGTTCAAAGTATCTACTTCCTGGGCGCGTCTTTGTTTCATGGCGGCCACATACTCGTTGGTCCCAAACTCGTGCTTCACTTCATCGTCACTGCAAAGCAAGCGAGAATTAAAGTCAAGTCTTTGACTATAGTTGATGTGTACTCACGATTCGGCTGCTTGGCTCTCGCTCTCCTTGAATGCCAAGTAATTGCTCTCGCGCTCCTGGTGATAGAGTGATAGATTGTGCTGCTGGATGTATTTCGATTTCTTGTTCACGTTGATGACGACGTTGCAATACAGACAAAAGGCGAATTCGCCATCGGTGTCCTCGTGCAGGAACCAGGGCCAGCGCTTCATCCAAATTTGCCAGCGCGAAACGCGAATGCTGCGACGAGATGCCGAGCTGTCCTCGTCCTCGTCACTCTCCTCCGCATCCTCGTCATCGTCGTCGACTTCTTGCGTCGAGTCGATGCGCTCCAGCAGGCCCATTGGATCGGGACCACTATAGGAGCTCTCAGCGTCGCTGCTTGGCTCCAATTTGGCGGATGTTCTCCCCTCCATCAGCGGATCTTGGCCTGCAGTCGACTGAAGCTCGGGCACGGTGTCGCCATCGACACCATCTTGCAGCTCAATTGTTGTTGACGGCTCTGTCCTCACTGCCCCCTCGACTTCCGTAATTCTCAGCTCGTGCTCGACTGTCTTTATCCTCGAAGTGACAGGCGTAGACGCCATTTTGTTGCCATTGCCGGCTTCAGCTGTGCTTGGTGTGCGAATTTCACTCGATTGTCTGTCGTTTGTGTCCATTTGTTACCGGACTCGTTTCCACAGGTACTTATTGTATCACCCAGCTATTAAACTGCACCCAATTCGATTTTATAGTAACAAATATCACCCAAAATGAATTTTTGAATATGTGCAAAACAATCAGCAAATTGAACTCAAACATAGTGATATCTAGTTCGAACAAAAGTTGCATGTGAATCTTGTATCAAATGCGAATTTATTCGAACATAAGTTCACATGCGAATATCTACGACCCTGCTTAAAACTAGAGCTGAAAAAACATCGATGCTAACATCGATACATCGATGTTTTTCTGTTAGCTGAAAACGATATATCTATCGATATTCATGCGAAAAATTGCGGCGGTGGGGCGATAAATAAATTTTCCAAATGGTCACACTGGTGCAGCGATTGTTATTGTTGATTTTTACTGTTGTGATTTGTTGAGAATTTACAACGTTTTAAGCAAAATGACGATATTCAATCTATATATCTTCGATAAGATGGGCACGCTAATGCATTACGCCGAGTGGAATCGTACCAAGAAATCAGGAATTACCCGCGAGGAGGTTGGTGTCGAATAATGTAATGTCAACAAACAGAAAGAACCAATTGTAATTTGTATTTTTTATTATTTAGGAAGCCAAGCTAACATACGGCATGCTTTTCTCCATAAAATCATTTGTCAGTAAGATATCGCCACACGATCCGCGCGAAGGATTTCTTTACTACAAAACAAACCGATATGCGCTGCATTATCTGGAGACGCCCTCGGGATTAAAGTGAGTAATGCTACGTTTACACTGCGTCACAAGAGTGTCACAGAGTTACGTTTCAATGTGAACGCCAAATCAAAGGCGTTGTGACAAAGAATATGTGTTACTGCGATGTAATTACTCAGATAATTGATCTTAATTATTTAGGTTTGTGCTGAATACTGATACATCGGCCATCAACGTCAAGGAACTGCTGCAGCAGCTTTACGCCAAAGTCTGGGTGGAGTATGTGGTGCGGGATCCACTGTGGATGCCCGGTTCGGTGGTTACCTCCGAGTTGTTCCAAAGCAAGCTCGATGAGTTTGTCAAGCAATCGCCCATCTTTGGCATTAGAAATATTTAAACATAGCTTAACGCATAGTAAATAGATATTGTACATAAAACGCCTAAATTATGTGTCACAGCCATGTGTATCCAAATTACAGTTGTTTTCAGCTCCCAGAGCTGTGATTATGCTCGTCACTTAAATACATGCCTATCTGTATGGACCATAACTATAACGGAAACGGCCACATGTCGCATGACAACGGCATTTGAACAAAGTGCCGCCTTCACTTGCGCAAGGGCAACGGGACGACGTTGTTGCTCACTGTGATTTGCAATTGCATGATGTGCATGTACTTACATTTTTAGCCTGAAATTCGTCAACGTTCGCATATGAAAACAAGAGAGTTACAATCTTCGACAGACCGAAGATTTAATACCCTTGCAGAAAAGTATGATGAAACAAAAATTTCATTGGTGCACACTCTGATTTTTTTTTTTTTTAAATTAACTCTTTGATTTTTATAATAGCTTGCTTCCAACGAAAAGTTTAATAAAAGAAAGGATGAGATAGGTATTTTTTAAATAAAAAAACAAATACAGTTGAACGAACTGCCATAACTCGAATATTTCTCTAACTCGAGCTAAATGAGTGTCAGTTAAATTAACAAACGTAAGAAAAAGAATAAGTCGAATGTTGATTCGAGTTAGAAAAGTTTGACTGCATTTACTTTTTTTTTTAAATTTCTGTAAATATTTTATGGGATCTGCCAGAAAATCTAGCATACGTTACAAATTTAGTGACATAAGTTAAATACTCTGCCCAGGGTATACAAATTGTTGTAACTACCACACACAATTTAATCGGTGCGAGACTCGCCCCCATCACCAGTTACTTTAATGCTAGCTTAAAAAAAACTCGCATCAAGGGTTTTGCGCAACTATCGTAACTATGGAAAATGATTTGCAAAATGCCACAAATTGTGCATTTTGAAAAGACGCCAATGTGCGAGAGGGCACAAGAGGGCCACACAGATGAGGAAGCGAGATAGAACGAATAGCGCTAAACGCTTCTGCTTTGTCTTGAAAACCAGTCGGTGCTGGTACCGTTACCCACAATAGTATTGGGAATGCTAATACATACATACATACATTCGTTTATGTATGTGCTTATATACAAATTTATGCAAACACATACCGCATAACCAATATATATTTGCTTGTTTATTTATTTTTTGGTCTTTTTGGTTTTTGTTTTTACGATGTCTCACTTATTCAAAAATCAAGCAAGTCATCTGCAGTTATCGGTCTAAATATCATTTTACCTCGTTGTTGTTGTTGTTTCTTTTGCCGCTTGCGACAAATTTAAAACCCGGTTTCAAAAGTTATGTTGCAAAAGCCGCAAAGTCAATGAAAATCTGGGCAAAAGGACGGATTTTTCAATGCGTAACGAATTTTCAAGGCACGCGCCCAAAAAGTATTTTAAAAAATTAATTAAAATTGAATTCAGTATAAATTTTCATTTAAACAGAAAATAAATAGCAAATTGAATATTAAAATTGTAAATAAATATAATATTAAAGTGAAATATAGAAAAAAGATGCTATATCGAATGTATAATAAAGATCGGCCTGGCGATTGAATTTCTTATCGTCAGCATCTTGGAAAAAACTGTCCATGCAAATTACAAAACTCAACTCCCTTTCATAATCTGCATTCATAATTGAATGCATAGGAGTCAACATATAAATATAATAAAAAAAAATTTGTATTCCGATTTTGGGATACCAAATACCGGTTAGAGTCGGAGTGAATCCGTTTACTTTCCTTGTATGGCTTTCAATTTGCTCGATGCCCAATTCGAAGTTTGGTTTGTTTTTATTTTACCGATGACACGATCACGATTATCAGCGCTTCAGATGCCAATTAGTTGACAGGTCGGTTTTGGGCCCAATATTTGGATATTTGGACTCCATCTCGATGTTATGCTCTTGTGGATTTCGTTTCGTGTGTTGTCCGAACTTTCTGCATTAGGTTTCCATATTTTGACTTTGGGTGTCTGCAAATGTTACGCAAATTGTAAACAAGTCAATAATTTTCAGTCACTTGACAAGGTTATTAACAATTAGTTGCGACGCATCGAATGGGAAAATTATTATGAAAACAAGGAAAAATTTTGTGTAGTATAATATGCTGCTATAAGAATACCCTAGCAAAAAATGATACCATCGCGACTTGATAATTATAATTTATTAATTTTAATTTTTTAACATACCAAAATATTACATAATTAGTACATAAAATTCTTAAATAATCTCATAGCTTTTTATTCATTTCCGTTAAATAAATGTCTCATGATTTGCAGTTTTTTTTTTACTGTCAATTTAATGTTGAAGCTTTTTTTAATATGAAAACATTTTTAATTATTAAAAAAGAGTATTGTGAATTGTTTTCATTTTACGCCTGGGAATTTACAGTTTTCAGAGATAATTGCCAACTTTCCTAAGCAATTGTTGTTCAGTTTTCCACTTTAAGTAAATTAAAAGTGTCAAGAAAGCTTCATTGTTTAGCTTCGTTGTTAACTAAGTTTAAATAACAGCAGCTATATAACCTTTTGAGCCACCCCCGCGCATTTTTATCATTATTACTGAATTTCAATGCTCACTAGTTAGTTGGTCCAACGAAACTCAAATGATGTCAACTTTTTGGTGATTATGTAAATGTGTTGAAATTTCATTTATGTACATATGTATGTAGTTAGGCCTAAATATTATAGGCTTAAGCTAGAGAAATAAACAGCTGGGCTAGAAAATAGCCTATAAATTTATGGTTATTTCTTAAGTTTTTATATTTATTATTGGATAGTTATGTAATTTTAAGGATATACAGATGACATATGTATCTAGTTGTTTGTATACAATAATCTAATCAATGAATCGAGTTTAATATTAAATTATATTATATTATTATTATTATTATCAATATAAATATATCTCAAAATAAAAACGATATATGTATCTATCAAGCATTTTGAAAACGTAGTTGTTAATATTTAATTAGTTTTGTCGATTTTTTTGTATGTATTTTTATATCACAAGGCTCAAGCAAGATACATTTATAAGATTCCAAGTCTACTCATATTGTTGTTCTTAACTTTATATGACTTTAAGCTATTAATTTTACAATCATTAGATTAAAATTTGGGCAACACGCGCCGTTGAATTCTACCGTGTACCAGTATATTATATGTTTCTTAGTACAGGTCAAGATACGATTCTTCCCTGCCTCTAACCGTATTTAGAACAAACACCTACGTCGAGCCCTGGACGCCACATGATATTCTATGGAATTCTATACATACATATGTATGCTCGTATTGAATAAGAACTCGTTTCCGCAGTAAATTTTTATGCAAATAAAGCACAGCACGCTTTTGTAGCAATGCCCCTATCTCTTCTCTCCGCTTCTCATATCAACTCTTAAATTGCTCTGGAATATCTGCTTTCATTATTATGCAATTAATCACTTTTTGAGCTGCCAAGATTCCTTATGTAATGTATACATGAATTTATTTTCACATATAATTAACTTGGTAATTTAAAAATTTGAAAAATTTAGTTATGTTGTGCTAAGATCAGAGGATTCCATTGGGAATTGAGAAAACTTGTTAAAAACCTATTGTATCAATTAAAAAAGAAATAAAATTACTTAAAAATGTCAAGTGACGCGACTGAACTTTAAAGATATTCAAAGTTTTTTTTGGGCTTACTGGGTTGTCACTAATGATGAGGCCTCTGTAAACTGTAGTTCAGTTCAAGATCCGTCATCTGTAATAAGGTGACACTTCGCGCTAATGAGATGACAATGACAGACTTTCAAAAAGCAAATATTGATATTGGCAATGCTTAAGTTATTTTTTCGCATAACATACGTAACTTTATGAGTACTCGTGAGTACTCATAATTATGTCCATGGGACGTTTTGTAGGCCTGGCCGCACACACAACTTGTTAAAAAATGCATAAAAATTAACGAGGCATGAGCTGGCGGTCTGTCTGTCTGTCTGGCTGATGAATTGTGCCACTTGTGCGGCAAGGCAAGTAGGCGGTGGCAGAATCGGGAAGAACACTTTAGATCAACAAGTGTCTCTCAACAGGAATTCCCCTTTTGGCGTACGTGAGCCACAGGCACAGAACCTTTTCAAGGTTCCCTCGATTCTCGATCTGGCCTACGTGCGGTTGGCACGTAAGCATCTTGGCTTGGCAATCGATTAGGATGCAATTATTTAGCTGCTCCTTCCATCAGTTCTTCTTGCATCGACTGTACAGCGGCAAAAGAGCTCAGTTTGCACTTGCACTTGGTGATGAACTTCAGGTTGGTCTTGGAGTTGGTCACATGCCGCTTTGGTCACGTAGTCAATAGACAAACGAAACCAGTTAACTGGTTGGGAATTACTAAGTCGAAATGCGGGCGTTCAAAACAGTCCGGCAGTTGCACTCAAAATGTAACCAAAGTCGGCTTTTAAATAGTCTGACGCATTTTAATCATTTGCATTTTGCTCATTTTGAACCGAAGCGTGAAGCGAACAAATACAACTTTATTTCGTAGACGACAACAGAGAAGTCGTTTTAAGTACTGAACTATCTTGCAACTACTTATTGTTGTGAGGGTCAGTGGGTGTCTGTCTCATTTTAACTCTCTACCACATTTATCAGAGATACATTCACGATATTACGTATACGTCTACGTATTCGTAGGCTTGGTATGCTGCTCTAATCTCTCTGCCTGCTGTGCATGTGTGGCAAATTATTCCAGAAGATTCCGTAAATACTGAAATTTTCCTACTGTCAGGCAGAAATTAACGTGACTTTGTACATTGAAGCTGTGCTACTTACATTTATGATCTCTATAATTTTCCCGTTAACCCTTGATTAGAAAATGATTGCAGAGACTTGTTATTGTTGTGTGTACCTTAATTTGTTATTTGCATTTACTATTTATAAATTGATCTAACATATTTATAGACTCCAAAGCTTCTCATCTCTTTAGAATATTCTCTGGAAGACGAAATTATTGCAAGGCACATGAAATCTTACTTTTTTCTTAATTTTAGCTCATATTTGTTTCTGATTCAAAATAATATTTATTTGGCAAGTTTAATTTTTTCCAACACTGTCGAGTTTTTCCATAAATACCCCTTTGAAAATTTTCAAAAACTTCAATATGTCCTAACATTGTCAAACCTTAATAAATTTCCTTGCGGAATATAATATTTTTCTTAATTTGACCTTTAATTTAATTCTGTTTCAAAATTTTCAACACTGTCCATTTTTTCATTTCTGCCCCTATTTCAAAAACTTCAAATTGTGGGTGTCCCTTTTTATTTCCAATCACTCTGTGCCCCGATTTTTAAAATATTGTTCAACAGAGAGAACGCTTTGTTTATATTGTGTCATGATGCATTTGTGTTTACTCCAAACTGTTAAACGGGTTTTTGCACATTCCATAAATAATACCAAAAAATCGCATGAGTTTTGTAATTTATTTATTTTACACGTTTTTGTTTTTAATTTATGTTATTACATTCACAATCTTATTCAATGTCAATTTGTGTGTTTGTTTTGTAAATTGTAAAATGTAAATTGTTACTTAAACTATGACGTACCGTTCTAGAATACCTAAACCTACACAAATGATTAAATGGAGTATATGGATATCGATATGGATATGGATGTGGGGAAGGTGAAGGGGGAGGATCATGTGTGTGTATGTGTGTGTGCGGTTTTTTTAGTACCTGTCCTGACGCGTGTTTTTTGCACTTTGCAGATAGAGATAGTGTGATTTTCTTTTTTGTTTGATTCGAAATAAGATAATAAGAATAATAACAATTTTATGCAATTATAATAAAAATATTAAAGAATAATATAAAATTATAGACCATGACCCGCCCACGCCCAAGACGCTCAAGATGCGGACACTTAGTTAAACACACATATATATATTTTGGATATATATATATGTAAGTATGTATATATAGAACAGCCAGTCGTGGCCTGCTCTTTGTATGACAAGACCACGCATTTAATATAAGATGAGTCAAGTGTTGGAATTCGAAAAACATCCGTTGTTGTTGCACATTTCTGAGCTCGACACTTAAGTAAATCTTCGTATAAACTTTTCAGTTGCAATCCCACAAATCTTAGACCGCCAACTTCTTTTTCTTCTGTCGCTCGCTCTCGTTGTCGTTCTCATCCAACTTGGCGCTCTCGGTGCTGCTCGACTCCGCATCGTATTCCATCTCGGGATCAGGAACCTCCGAATAGTGCAGATGTCCGACCTTCTGGGTGGTATTGTTGATGTTGTTGTCGGCCGTAGATGTGGCAGCGCCCACTTGAGAATCGTGAGTGCCGTCGCCGTATTTCTCGAGGGTGCGTTTAACCAGCTCCTTGGATGGCTGCTTCATGTCCCAGGCCCAGCCAATCTTTTGGAATGAATCGAGCAACATGGTAGTGAAGTTGACCTTGTAGTTGCCCAGCTCAGCTGCTTTGTAGTCCCAGGGGAAGACATGGTGATAGTTGTGCCATCCCTCGCCCATGGCCATGATCGAGACATAGATATTCTCACTGGGCATGATGCGTCTAAAAGAAATGAAACAAAAGACACAATGGCAGCATCTATTCAGTTACTTTTTCAGCTAGTTCTACTTACTTGTCATATGGCCTGGATCCCCAGAGATGTGCGGCACTGTTCACCGACCAGGTGAAGTTCAGGCTGAATACGTAACGGAAGATGCATTGCTGGACAAAGGCATGGTACCAGGTCTCGTCCCAGAAGTACACGGGCACCATGGTGGGCAGGATGAAGCAGAGCATGACCTTCAGTGCATAGAAATACTTTTGATGGAATTGCACCACCGGATCGGACAGAATGTCGGACATGTCGATCTGTCTGCCGCGTCGCAGGACATCCGGATGCTTGAGCATCATCAGCCAGCCGACGTGGGAGAAGAAGAAGCCGCGATTCGCATTGTGAGGATCTGCATCCGTTTCCGAATACTTGTGATGCACACGATGATCACGAACCCAATCATACAAAGTGTTCTACAAAAAGCAAATAATAAATTTAGTAATAAATGTAATAGTTGTTACCAAAGTTGGTAGTAAATTTCATAGTTAACGACTCCCAGTCATTAAATAAGATAAATGAATCTGTCAGATACATCCACAAGGCATCTATTGTGTTGCCGCCGTAATTGACATGGCGTCTTTTCTTCATTTACAGTTTTGGCTCAAGTCGAGCAGCAACAAAGCAACAAAGCGGCAAAAAGGCATTAACTTGTTGTACTTAATGATGCAATTAATGTTAATTTCATGACAGCAAATTTATTTTGCAGCTTGACACAGAAATCATAAAATAAACATGAAATGCACAACCAACAGATACTCTGTATGCGTTTCTTACTATCCCTTAAATTAAAATAAATAACGATAGTCAGGAATTTAAAAATGCTTCAATAGTTGAGTTTTAATATCTTAAACTCGTTTCACTGTTTGGATTTACATCACTAGATCTATAACATCATTAATATCATCTTGTGTACAAGTTCACCATACCCTTTTTGTGCATTTAATGCTTGCAGGGTATCAAAAACAAAACCATTGCCGCAGGTGACAAAACAAATGTAGTGAATGACATAAATTAAATGAGTCGGCAGAAAAGTCGAAAACTCATTGCAAAAGTAACTGTGAAAAATATAATCGAGGCCTACAAATTATAAAAAAATGTAGGATGGCAAAAATATTTAGATTGTATAAATATCGCGTATCATTTTAAAGAAAAGTTCAAGGATTTCCTTGGAAAAATATTTGATGCTTATGTAATATTATTATTGGAGTTTATTTCAACCTAAGATATATTTAAAAAATACAAAATTTTTGGTGATATTTCTTACCTGTCCAGCGACTGAATAGCTGAGCATCAGAAGACTCCGTAGAAAGGTGTTCGCCTTGTAGCTGCGATGTGTCCAGAAACGATGTGCGCCTGCTGTGACTCCAAAGCCAGCGACACCGCCCATAAACAGAGCTGAAAGTGTATGAAAAAAAATAAAATATTAACTTAGCTATATCAAAGGTAAATATTAAAACTATTGTTGTTGTGAATTGTAGACAAACTACAATATTAAAAAAAACCCAACAATGTGGTGCTAATTAAATAAGAAAAATAAATAAATTTTGATAGAGGTAAAATACTGAATTACATTTTGCGGAAATAGAGCCATTTGTGTTAGAGTGTTAATTTGTTGGTCAAATGAGCGTACAATGAGAGCAGAGTTGGCCCTGTGCCGCGTACAAGGTCCACAGTATGGAAAACTGATGAAAATTGTTGATTAATTTCAGGCGTGAGAAATGTATGTATCTATGAGATAATGAGATAAATCTGTGGCATGTTGCTAACTGCAGGCTATTTTCAAACGGGCACGTTTCATTGAAGATCGTGACGTATAGTGAACACATGTCTGGAACTCCGATTGGGATTGGCTATTCAAGATTGTTATTGTTATTGGCTGTGTTATTGTGGCAGTGACAGTGACAGTGACAGTGAGAGTAAGGGGAAAGCTGTCACTGTATTTACATGCACTAAGCCTGTGATTCCCCCTCTGCTAACCCGTTCAGTTAATGATTTAAGAAAATTACTCGGTAATTGTTTCACTTTACTCACTAGTCAGTGTATCTATGGGCTATACAAATATGTAACTGCTGACGCCTACAAACTGACAACTTCAATTATCAGCGAGAAAACAATATTTGCAAATTACAAAGATTGAGATTGAGATTGAGTATTTTTCCGCAACAACAGCTAATGTCGAATGACAATGACAAAACCTTAGGCAGTGACAATTGCAATAGACGAAACATCCATACAAAACTTGCAACAATGGCCAAGACGAAAAAATAGACGAATAGACAGTTACTTGTGTGTTTTCGAATAGATTGACAATCGTTTCACAATTTTTACTGATGAAAAATTAACGATTTTGTTGCCATCCGCCTTCCCTTCCTCGTTCCTCGTTCCCAGTCATAGTCACAAAGGTGTTACACGCAGTCCGGTTGAATGAAAGATTAACCTTCAAAAGTTTGTTGCTTGGCTAGTTGCGACAAAGCCAAAACCAGTTCCAAAACCAAATAGCCAGAAATGGTCAAAAACTAAATGGATTGCCGTACCAATACAAGCAAACCTATCTATCTATCTAATTATCTTTCAAACCATTCAATATGTACAATAAACTTTTAAGTAATCATTATAAAAACGTCAGTGCCTATCGTGCCATTTATCCAAAAAAAATTAAATCAAATTATTTGCCTAATATTATGCCTATAAACTGACCTCTTGGACATTGGGGGTCAATCCAAGCTAGGGGGGTTAAGTAGCTGCAACAGCTCCGACGCGTTTGTTTTGCAATAAATGAGATGCAAGTACAATTTAGCCAAAGAATTGTGTGTGACAAATGGTGGACACAGTTCCTGAATGCGTCATTTGAAAGTCTAATACAGAGTGCAGGTTGTATAACCAATCAGAGTTCTCGAGTTCATTTTCCAATCAACAATTGGTTCACTGCACAATTCAAGGCTATTGTCATGGCTAATTATATTCTATTTGACGTGCAATTAATTAAATTCGAATAATATATGTATAGTCCTCTATCTAACAACCTACGCTTATCTGGAATGACTTTCTGCAAATTTCATTAGCATCATTAATGAAAGGTATTTCCCCCTTATGTATCTACGACTATTTCTGGTACAGTCTCTACCCTAAAAACCAACACCAATTTCAGTTTTCTAGCAAGCTTCATTAGCGCCGCACGGTATTATTAAGACGAACCATCTTGTATAACATCAACGCCCCAGAAATTAATTAATATCATTACACTTGCTACTTTGTGTTAAACACGACCAACCAAAAACTTAATAAGTTCGACTCGGAAATACCCTTTAACCATGTTTAAAGTTCGTTCTACACAAAGTAGGCATTTTTTAAGTAAATGAAAACATTGACACTTTAAGCATTTCAATGCATTTACAGGGTATACGAAAGCTAAAGACAATTATTATGTATGGTCATTGGGTAAACGCTGCACGTCAGCCTGCAATTTGCCAAAATATTTACGAGCGCAACGCCGCCCTAAAATGGAGCTTACAATGTCTAGACAAGGAGCCATCGCCATCATGTCAGGGTCCAGGTTCCAGTGCGTACGAGTACTTGTAGGTAATAAATATTTACGAAAATTACAATACTTGCAGTTTTTTCTTTATGGGGCTGATTTAAATTGCGATCGAGGCAACATCCTGGAATTTCCAATGATGCGCCAAAGAAATAAATAAAACAAAATCTGAAGATGCCAGAAATCTCAATGTCAAGCCGCGACGATGTCGATGTCGTCGTCATCGTCTGGTCTCTGTTTAATGTTTAATTTTGGTTTTTCGCATGTGGAATAGTCATAAATCGTGTGTATTGAGCCGCGACCATGGCTCGGACGCAAATGATGAGGGGAGATACGAGAGGAGGGAGTGGGCAGAGACTCAGTCGGAGAGACTCTCAGCTCAAGTGCAAGATGATTTTGCGTTGATTTTGTGTGCCTGTATCTTTATGATATTTGCATTTGCTGTGCTATTTTGAAACCTTGAGGGAGTTCAGAATTTTCTAGCTCAAGTCAAATATGTACGATTCACGGGGCTTACAATCAGCCTTGAATAATGCGAATATAATATTCTCTTTCATATTCAAATCGTGCTCATATTCGTACTCTCGTCAGACCCAATTAAATATGTGTCAACTGATTTTTCAGTGCTTTTATTCTGTGTTCGTTTCGTTTTCAAAGTTCACCTGTGTCAGTCAAATTTAATGCTGAAATTGCAAAAGCCAACAGATTTTATGAAAATACGAGTACAATACCAATACAAGACCCTATAAACCCGAAACCATATATGAAATTTCAACATGGCGAAGGCGAGCTTAATGCCAACAGAGACGTCGACGTCGACGCTGACTGCGACGCTAACGCCGATGCCGACGAAAATGTCGACAGAGATGTTGTTGGTAGATGAAAAGCATGTTAAGTAGCAATTAATTAAGTTCAATAATAAGGTCGATTGCCATCGAAATGTAACTGTGAAATGTAAGCGAAATTATGAAATACTTGAGATGCCAGCCAAAGAAAACAAAAAAGTAAAAAATAAAGTCAGCGTGTGTCGTGTAAAATGTTTTCATCTCTCTTTTCTTTACATGCGACCGCATTAAATTGCAAATAATGACTGTAGGTGTGCTAAAGAAAGAGAGAGTAAAAGTGAGAGAGGCTGCGCCGCTAAAAGAGAGGAGTTATGAGAGTTGGGAGATGAGAGATCGAAAGATGGAAGATAAAAGACTGACAATGTAACACAAGCAACAACACACAAAACAAAACTCATCATCGATTTCCGAAATATGCGGTTTGTGTTTTTTGTGTGTGTTGTTTTTTTGTATTTTTCTGTGGTCGTTATTGATGCTACTAGATGGGCAGATTTGAAGAGGGCGGGGGGACAGGTGGGCGACTCTTTTCGACACCTTTCTCAATTCGGAAACATTACGAAATCGCATTGAGACATCATCTTGCTCGTACACAAAAAAAAAAGAAAAATAAGCGTAATTCCGGCATAAAATAAATCGGATGCGGTGTTTGAATTTCGGTAATATCGGTTTTACTTAAACTTGGTACAAAATACTTGATTCAAATATGATTTTTTATATTTCTTCTTTTTTTTTTTTTTTAAATATTTGAACGGGTATATATTTTTGCGACTCATTCCTAGGAATTTAAAAACACATGCTTGACTACAATGACGGGGGGAATCGAACCAAGATTTTTCAAACTGAAAGTTTTAAATATGTGACAGGTCGGCGACTCTAACCACTGAGCCACCGGACCACACAAATATTTCTTCTCTGCCAATATTTTGACTATGAATTTTTTCAGTTAAACCAAATGTTTCAGTTTTTTTTACATGCTAAACTCAAGAATTTTATGCATGAATTTTAGAATAGATTTTTGTTTTCAGTGTATATATGCTTACACCAGAGGACTGTCAAGGGGTTCAGCTCGAGCAGCGGATAGGTGACCAGACAGACCGCGGCAACGAGATGCAGCAACGATATCTGAATGACTTTGCCCCATTTGAGGGGCGCATTGAATTGCCAGCCCAGGATGTTGTCGCCCTTGAAGTTGCGCGTGTATTTCTCCATATCGATCTGATCCTTGGGTATGTGATCGATCAAATGCTTGGGAATATTCCGTGTCGGTGGTGGCGCCATAATATTATGCTTTTGTAATGCCGGCGGCTGTGGTTTGGCGCGTGGCATCGATTCGGGCGACGAATCCTCGCCGCGACGAGCCTGCGACTCGCTGCTGATTTTGGCACGGCGCGTCATCAATGGCGGACTTCCGTCGCCTGTGCTGGCCAATGGCGTCGTGCTGCACACGCGCTCCGATGTCGATAGATGACCCATTCTAATTATTTGGATTGTTCAGTTTTTGGGGGTTTCACTTCACGAACAAAACGAACTTTGCTGGCGGAAACCAGGTTTCGTAATTGCCACTCCAAATCCGAAACTTTCTTCACAGATTTACACACAAAACGAAATTTAATTGCAGATGTTTGTTTGTTGGCTTTGTGTCGCCTTTCTTTTGCTTTGCTTTTGCCGCTTTGAAACGCGCACTCAACACTTGTTGTTGTCTTGGTCGCGGCCCTTTCGGCTCTGAGTATCTTTGATGTGTGGTCTCTGGTGCAAGACCCAAGTTTGTATTATTGCCTAGACTTAGACTGACTTATTGTCGACAGCTGGCTGAAATTGTCTTTTATGCGCTGCAACTATCTAACGAACTCAACGCGACGCCGTTCAGTAGACAAATGATCGTAGTCAAAAGTAAAAATTCATACCCTATGCCGGCGTCAGCGTTGGCGTTGACTTTGCAGTCAGCGTCGCTGCTGCTGCTGGGCTGACACACAAAAAAAATAAATAAAAATAAAAAGAAATGAAAAAAACTGACTGATTGACCGACTGACTGAATGCTGCTCATGTTGTTGTTGTTGTTTTGCTTTTGCTTTGCTGCTGCCTTTGCTGTATGTGCGCAGTGCGCACTGTGGACTCAGGAAAGGTAAAGCAAAGACAGAAACAGAAACACAAAACTTAAGACCAAGATTATGCCACCACAGACACACGCACATGCCCATGCACACACACACACACACACACACACACACAAATACACTGTTAGTTGGCACCTGTAACAGCGCCGAGCGTCGTTTATGACTTCGGCAGGGCAAGCAGCGACATCTTCGGCTTCGCTTTGACTTCGGCTTACGCTTTGGCTTCGGCTTGACGAAGCTCACAGCATCAGTCACATTAGCGAGTGATGATTTGGCGTTGGCGTCGCTGTTGCCGCTGCGACTCTTGTTGTTGTTGTTGTTGCTGTCTTTGTTGCTGCTGATATTGTTTTGTAGTTGCTGCCGCAAAGAGAATCGACAAGAAGTCTGCTGCTTGCTGCGTCGATTCGTCATCTCAGTTGCTTCCTGTTTGTTATCGATTCTTCTTGGTTCTTAATTTACACACGTGAGAGACGCCGCTCTCCCAATTTGGGAGCAGCGATAACTTTTTGCTGATTTGCATGCTTAGAAGCTGAGATGCCGTTGTTGCCAACTGGCCAACGAAATAAAATAGAATTAGGCGGCTTTTTCTGTTTTGTTGGTAGTACGAAATGAGAAATAAATCAAATAAAAACTATTTATATTTATATTTTATGCAAATTATATTGTAAAGATCGAGCCGATCGATTTCTATTTTTGCTTTGAGTTGCTCTGTTGAAATAGAGTGCAAAACTTCGGCCGTTTCATAAGGGAGCCCAGCGACTAATTCTGTCCGTTGATTATATTTGCATAATATGTACATATGTAAAAATTTCTCAATCAATCTCTCCTATAAAATCTCCAAAATCGCGGCATGCTTACACACTCACATACACACATACATACATGCATACGAACAAAGGTATGGATGTGTGTCTTTTATTTAAAATTGGGCTCCCCTCGCAGTCGCTGCTCGCTTCGTTTTGTGGCCTTCTCCACTTTGGCTTTTTTGTTGACCAAAGTCAAAAACCGTTCGATGATCATGAAGTTCAGACCCAACAATAACAACAACAACAAAAACAACAACAACAATGACAACGACAACAATATTGCGACTGCGTTGCTTTCTCTTTACGTAACGACAAAAGACAAAACCAAACTTAATTAAAAAGCAACCCAAAAAAATAAAAACAGCAAACTAAAATAACAAAAAAGTAAAAAGCGAGCACTAAAAGGAATCTCCCGCCTCAGTGCGATCTTTAAATCGTAACGTAAACGAAACCCCGAAAATACTTATGCTACTGCTCGCTCTCTCTCTCTTACTCTCTCTCTCACACACGATCTCTCAACACCTTTCAGCTCCCCATTTCCATGCACTTTAAAGACACCCGACAATTTGTTGTCGTTGTCGAGCTTATGTTGTAAGCTTCGCACATTAGCAAATTGTGCTCAGCATCAACTTTAAATTGTCAAAATAATAAAATTAAAAAAAAAATAAAAATAGTGCATAAGCTGAAGAGTCTTAAGACAGTCTACAATTAAAATAAGCGATCCCAAATACACTCCAATTAAATGTTGTAAATGCTCTAAAATTTAAGATCTAAAGATACTAAACTCATCGCCAATATATCTCTATACTGATAGTAAAAAAACGAGCTACGGATTTTAAATAAAGAATATTCATTTCAAATATTAAATATTTGAAATACAAAAATGAATTGTACTTAACTCTTAGTATTTATTATAACGCTATTATAATTTATTTTTCCACGTACATACATCTAAAAAGCAATTTAATTTAAATTGACAGTTCTATTCTCTAAAAAAATATCCATTTAAAACTGAAATTATTATTAAATAAATAATATAAATAAACAGGATGCTGTAATAAGTAAAATATTCAGAGTGTTTTTTTTTCTCCATATTTTGTCAGCTGTATTTCTTTGACAGCTTTGCGACTTACCGTAAAAGGGACCTTGAAAGTTTGGAGAGGGTGGTAATAAGAATTTAATAATTTATTTTATTTGCTCACATAGTCAAATAGTAGTAGACAATTCGCTGATTGTTGATTCATTGAGACTCACATGTTTACGACACTCGCATTTAGCACTCACATTCAGTCAACTTGTGATTTATTGCGCAGCTTCACTTAGCCAAGTTAACGCAAAGTCAGCATTTTTTATGAGCCCAAAAAACATTCAGAATTCTTGGCGAATTATGAACAAAGCAGCTGACTATTATAAGAGTGTATCTTAAGCCGGTGGTAAGTACTCGAAACCAAACACAAATTCTGAGAACTAATGATTTCCCGCTTTTAGGCCATGCCCACAATCAAATAACATTCATTCATTCATTCACACACCATTTGTCGCCGATTAGGTTGCTTTTGATTTTTCTTTGTTTTGTGTGTAAAGGCGTTATTTGTTTTGGTCAAAAACGAAGCAAAGTGTGGCTCAGGGTTACAAGTATGTACCTGAAGTCACCTGGTCACATCTGTAGATGGATGCTGCCAATCCGTTCCGGTACCGAATGCTCTGCATTAGCCATAAGCATTACTTGTAAATATTAAACATTACACAATGCACACGGTTAACGCAGTCAACAATAAATTGCGTATCTGAGCAACCTTCAACTGTCGCTCTATGTGAAAACAAAACACCAAAAAAATTTAAAAAACAACCTTAAACCAAAAAAAAAAAATCGTAAATTAACATAACAAAACGCAAAAGTAGGCATAACGCAAGTGCAATTTGCAACAAACTCAATGCTTAAGCGAGGCGTGAACAAAACAAAAAAAAACTACCCACAACACACACACATAATGTATATCGACTTATATGTAGATATATAGATATGTATAGGTAGTATGTGTCTTTATTCATAGATTGTTTTGTGCCTGCCACAGCCACAACTCGAAGTTTTAAGTCGTCGCAGCTTTTAGCTGGCAAATTCATTAGTAATCACTTCACAGCCATTAGGATTTGGTACAAGTGCCTCACACACAATGAGTGTAATTTCCGAAATGGTATTGCTTATATACAATGGATACAGATCTTTAGCATGTATATTGATCAGTCAGATCTCTATTCTTAGAAACGGAATTTTGAGAGAGAACTAACTGCATGAACTGCATTTATAAGTAAAACTTAAGCTCGACAATCACTTTTTTAGTGAACAGGAATCATGAATAGGTTTCCTGAATATCCTATGATTTGAAAGGGAAAATATATAAATCAAGAGTACAAAGTCAGATCTCTATTCTCAGCTACGGAATCATGATGAGTAAAAATCCTCAACACACAATCTGAAAAAGTATTAGAAAATCTAAATATTGCTAAAATCAGATCGACCAATAAAACAGATCAGATCAATTTAGCAACATACTGTCAAAATAAATTGTTTCTACTAGAAATATAAAATGAAAGTTAGTATTTTTATAAAAATAAACATACTATTTAAATGTATAAAAAATTTTCCTCGAAAAGTTTCCAGATCTATTATTAATTATCTTTTTAATCTTTTGCCCGCCAAAACTGTATAAAAATACTCTAACGAGTTCCACACGGAAAGTTTTTTCGAATTTTGTTTTACCTCTAATACAATTAAATATTATTTCCTCATTAAAACCGTGGCTTTTTCCACAGTCTTTGGACCTATTTATACTTCTATTCAGCAGCATTTGAAATGAGTCTGAGTCTGAATCTGACCGCGCCCAGCTTGATTAGGCGTAACTCAAGCGCAAACTTTGCCCAAAAAGTGTTTAATTAGTCAATATTTGTGAAGTCAGCTGAGAAGGAGACTAAAGGAGATATAGAATACAGATTTATGCTACCTGCAGTTACCTTTTAGGCAATCTTAAAGTACTTTAGTACTCGTATTCGTACTCGTATTCATGCTCGCACTCGTACCTAGGCCAAATGTGAATCAGGCTTCTGTGCGGTCCAAGTGCTCAAATATTGACGCATCAATCAAGCGCTGGGCAAACATTTAGTATTTGTGATAATTTATTGAGTGCGACTCATTTAATTTGCTGTTGCTGAAAGCAATGACCGATCCGACTTGATCCGATCCACGCTAACCTGATCCGATCTCGTCCGATACGAAGTTGGCTTTGGGGGAAAGCCTTGCTTAAGATAAGTCTATTGCCAAATCGAATGGTATTTGGTCAGCTGGTCGAGAAACAAATTTGTAAAACCTACGTGTAATTATGGTGATTTGTGAGCATGTTTAGGGCCAAGTTAGAGAGTGGGTTTAAGCCACAACATGACGCTGCATTGGGAAACTCTTCCAACTGCACCTTTGCTTGTTTGTCGGACTCCAAAAACTCAAAGCGCTTTTCTTGGCAACACCAATAATTATTTGAGTCTTAACTATTTGCCTCTTGGCCCTAATTGTTGTTTTATTTTATTATTTGTAGTTAAACAATCGTTAATTCTACGCCTCACATGAACTTTTCACGATTGAGAAAATGATTGGCCGGCATTGCCGTCTGCTCCAGCTTCACCTGCTCCTCGATGCACTCGACAATTGGCCTTTTACTGTCCACGGCGACAGTCAAGCCATTTCGCACCGCCACCGAGGAAATGGTCAGCAGATCCTTGGCCAGATCAAGGGCGGCAAACACTCGTATCATGGTTGATCCAGTGCCCTTGGCATAATCGCCAAACTCGCCACTCTGATAGTCATTGGGCAGCAGGTAATGGAACTGCGGCCAGAATGATTTCGTAATGAAGAAAATGCTATTCGAGTCCGTCGGCTTAAAGTCCTTCTGTATACCCCAAACGAAGTGCGACGAGTTGACCAAGTTGCCCACATTCAACACAATCAGATTGCGCAGCCAGAAGCCAACGAACATGGCAACGCCGAGGGTTTCGCCATAGTATTGGAAGGGCGTGTTCAGGGGCAGCAAAACATTCAGCACAATGTAAAAGAGCGCATAGAAGCTATAGGGAGAGAAAGAGAGAATGGGAGAGAGAGGGAAGGAGGGAGAATATTTATTAAATATTTTTTTACACAATTTAAATTAATTTTTAAGCAAATAAATTTACGTTATTCATGTGCTTACCGTTTCTGGAACATGACGATCTTATCACTCTCGATGTCGGACATGTCCACAGTCAAAAGCAATTCCTCCTGCTGTCGAGAGTATTTCAAAAGGTTGCCATGCAGCTGGGCACGGATGAAGCTCTGTTTGCTGTAGTAAGGATCCTCGTCTTGTTTAAACTTGGCGTGGTGCAATCGATGCGCCTGAACGCGACTGTAAATCGAACCCTAAATCAACGAAACAGGAATAGAACGGAATTAGAAATGTAATTCGGAAATGCATGCAAAGTGACATTTGAAATTAAATTGTAATTCGTTAACGATCGAGTAATTAAAGAATTAGAAACGAAGCTTGAGAATGCAAATGAAATTCGGAAACTAATTAGCAACGAAATTGAAAAGCAAATGAGGAATTAACTTAAGAAACGATCGAGCAAATAAATTCGGTTTCAAATTAGCAACTAATTTCGAACTTGAATGAGAAATTAAGTTAGGAAACGATCAAGCAATTAAATTCGGTATCGAATGAGCAACTAATTTCGAAAGCGAGTGAGGAATTGAATTAGGAAACGATCGAGCAATGAAATTCGAAAGCGAAAAATAAACGAATCTCAAAAATGAACGAGAAATAAAATTCTAAATGCAACTCATTCCAAACCCGTTGACAACCGATTGGGGTTGCAATATTTGCTATGCTTTGGTTGTTGTCTTGGCTAAAAATCTACTTATCGAAGACACACTCAAATTGAGCTTTTGCCAGAGGTGTCGCTGACAAGGGGACGTTAGATAACTTCACTCACCTGTCCGGCCAGTGTCTGGCAGAGCATGAGGAACACGCGCAATGGCGCCGTCGCCGTGAAGGTGCGATGTGCCCAGAGACGATGGACGCCCACAGTCACGCCCAATATGCCCAGTAGACTGAGCAGCGCAGCTGTAAGAGTGAGATGGAAGATGTGACGTGTTAGTCGCAGAACTTTACGCTCGTTTGACCTGTTCGAGAAGGTCACTCACTGAATAATATCGTTGACCACGAGGCGTTCATGGATGCCTCGTAGACGCCAAAGAGGCCCAGAAAAAAGACATGGATGTAGAAGAGCACCACGGGCCAATTGGCCTCCCTCTTCTTGAACTCGGCGTTCGGGGCCACATCCGTGCTGTCGCTTACTGGCTTCGTATCCATCCTAAGGATTGTCGTTGGTATTGTCCTGGAATGCCTCCGTGTTCGACTGTCACACACGTCAGCTTGAGCGCTACTGAAATTCAACGCATTCCAAACGGGAGATTGGTGGAATCGTATAATCCACGGGTCCAAGAGGTTTCAAAAGTTCCCGCCACTTGAATATGCATGAACTGACGACAAATATATTAAAAAAAATCAAGCGACGATCAACAAAGTGTGTATTGAAGTGTGGACTCTCTAGCGAGGTCTGATCGTATGTAAGAACTAAATGAAACGAGCTTTAGGCTGATAAATACAATAGTTTAATGCCCTTGGGTAAGTAACAATAGCAACAACGTAGGCGAACATGTGTCTGTGCAGGGTTGCTTGTGGATTTGGGTTGGTTCTCGATTTGATTTGATGGATTAACTATAACTTAGATCTAAGAAAAACACAGGCATTTTATCGGCTAATACTCGATGCGTCTCAATTCTGCATCTTGGCCAACTCGACAATATCATCGCGCGGTAGATCGCAATCCCCAAAGCCCCAAACTTGATTCTTGTGCGCGTACTCATCGCTGAGGAATCGCGTCCCATCGCCACATTTGGCTGCCCGACGCTTAACCATATCCGGTGAAACTGATTTGCCTGTGGAAGAAGAAGTTAAAGAATGATCAGTTAAGAATTTTCAGCTGAGAGATTCATCAACACTTACGTCCACTGGCCAATCCAAGGCGAGCACAAAAGTCAATGAAGGCGGTGGTAAAGTTCAGTGTGTAGTTTCCGAACTCGCCCGTCTTATAGTCCCAGGGGAACACATGATGATAGTTGTGCCAACCCTCGCCAAAGGCCAGGAGGGACACAAGTGGCACCTCCACGGATGAAATTTTTCTGCAGGAATAGGAATTAATTTATATATTTTCAGATTATTTTTGTTTAAAAGTCGAACTAATGATTAAAAATAATCTTAAACTATTACAATTATTCAAAAATATTCAGAAATAATAAAAAAAATTAAAAATTGTCTTTTTGGGCATTCGATTTTTTTTAGATTTTTCCCTAATTATTTCTGATTATTTTTGAATATTTCTGATTATTTATTATTTACTTAGCAGATATCAAATTAATTTAAATTTTCACAATCAAAGTATCCAAAGCTTTTTATTATAGTTGCTTTTGTAGCTTTGGCTACTTTGATTGTAAAAATTTAAAATTATTTTATTTTTACTAAATAGTCATAAAAATCCGAAATAATTTAAAATTATTACAATTATTCAAAAATAATCAGAAAAATTCAAAAATAATCTTTTTGGTTTTTCTGATTATTTTTGAATAATTGTAATAATTTTAGAATATTTCTG